>JARQOD010000001.1:466117691-466134152 GCA_033576555.1 Oophaga sylvatica
TTTCCATACCTTTTACTTGTCAGATGTTTAGGCAGGTCCCAGGGAGGCTGGTCGGGTGGAGGATGTGCTTCGAGATAACAGCTGAACAGGTTAGGGGCCTCCTTTACTTCCAATATTATGAGTCCAACCTGCATAGAGCTAAGTTCACTCCGATTTCTCCAGCTAACTCCTTAGCTGTACTGCCCGGTCAGTTTTGTGGTCGGAGCCTTCCTTTGAGATAGCTGAGTTCCTACTGTTGTCCTGCATCGACAAGGTTCCCACTCTCCCTGACCCCAGTTACGTACCGACACTCCAAGGGCTGCTTTCTGCGACCTAAGGTCCAGTAAGACTCTGGTTTTTCTACCACTACGCCTGAAGCTGTAGTGACACTTCGGTCCCCAGTGACCGGTAACAATGTGCAGGATAGTCCAATCCTTAATGCACTGCTATAACTTCTTCCACTGCGCCCTTCGCCCTGTTCGCGCTTGTAGCATAAGCACTCCACACTTCCTAAGGTAATGCAAGTCAGTCCCTTCTTACTTCTTCCTTGGAGCTCGCTACAGATTCTCAGTATTCTTCTAGTTCAGGAGCACGTCGACTGAACTCCACTGTCCTTGGGACAGGAGACTGAAGTTTCTGCTGCTAACTCTTCTTTCTTCCTGCACAGACTGCACTCTCACAGACTGAACTGGCCTGTCTGATGACAGGAAACTGACTAACTGGCTACATACCCTATGGGTGTGTCCAAGTGTGTGGTGGAGTGAATGTTTATTGAGCATTAAACTGTTACCTCTCCGCACATCCTCCAGGGTACTGTGTGTGCCTTCACACAGGGCTACACACACCTCTATCACTGGCAACGGGATCAGGGGAGCCTTAAGAGCAGGCCCCGCCTTCCCCACTCTTTGACAGGTGATACAGGAGCGGCAGTAGTTAGTCACATCTGTCCCCATATTGGGCCAATAGAAGTGTTGAGACAGCCGTGCCTTAGTTTTGCTAATCCCCAAGTGTCCAGCAAGTGGAATCTCATGGGCAATCCTCAACAACTCACCTCGGAACTGGTGCGGGACGACCAGCTGTTTTTCCCTCAACAACTCCTTTTGGGAACCTCCGGGTACTGTCTCCCGGTACAACCTTCCTCGTTCCCAGAACACCCTCTCCTTATCAGTCACGGAGGTGGGCGTCTCGGCGAGGTGCCTCAAGTTCCCCAGGCTCGCATCTGAGTGCAGAGCGGCCTGGAACTCCTGGCTGGAGGCAGCCAGAAGTGACGTCAGGGTTCCTTCCTCACTGGGACCCTCTGGGACCGGCTCTGGGTCCACCTCTGGTTCAGTCTCTCCGGTAGCGGAGGAGGGTCCAGATGGCAGGGCGCTACCTGCGATCCGGGCACTCTGACTGCGGGTGACAGCAGCTACATATGCAGTCTCCCCGGGGATTTCTATAGACCCATCAGCCTGCGCTGCTATGGGCTCTACCTCCCCATCCACCCCCAACACTTCAGGAGCAGTGCTACTTATGGGCCAGTTACCTTCCTCGGTGGCACTGGTCAGTGTCATGGCGTCACCTTCCTCCCGGTTCCCATGCACCTCCCCATTTCCTTGAGCACTGTCGCTTGCTCCTGCTAGGGGTTCCTCAGCCGTCTCACTCCGCAGAGCGACGGGACTGAACGCTCCTGTACCTGTGGACACATCTACCACTTCAGAGAAAGGGTTAACAGATTCAGATGGCACAGATACATCACTATCAACATCAGTCCTAGGGAAAGAAAGGTTATCAGTTGCATCATCACTTCGCAAAGCATTAGCAGGTAACACAATCAGTTTCCCATCATCATCAACATCAACATCATGGTTAACGTTAACCTTATCATCAGATTGGGACGGGGTGTCAGGGACATAGTACGCCACCATCCTCCCCAGATCAGTCCCCAATAAAACATCAGTGGGCAGGTTTTCGGACACCCCCACTTCCTTCACCCCGCTCCCGGTACCCCAGTCAATGAAAACTCGGGCTATCGGCAAGGGGTAGTGGACACCCCCAATCCCTGTGACAGGGTTTTCCCCGGAATCAACTCTTCAGGGGCCGCCAGTTCGGGTCGGATGAGGGTTCGCTCAGCCCCGGTGTCCTTGAGGCCTGTAGCAAGACGGGCCCCCACGCGGACAGGCTGCACGTTGTCATCAACCCTCCCCACCACACCACCCACCAAAAGAACAGAGGCGTTGGGCCCGAAGGCCTTGGCTGGGGGTTCTTCTGCCTCTCCGGACAGGTGGCGCTGATGTGACCAGTCCTTTTACAGGAGAAACACTGGCGGGGGTCTGATGTAGGCCTGGCGCTGGCAAAGGGGATAGTGCCTCCAGAGGGACGACTGGCAGGGGCACTGGGGTTGGTTGCAGGCTTACCCCCTCCCTAGCGGGTGGCGACGGGCTTCCGCACCTCGGGTTTCCGGTTGGCCTCATAGCTGTCGGCGATCCGTGCTGTTCTGACCGCGTCCTCCGGTTCTCGGTCCAGGAGGAACTGTCGGACCTCAGCTGGGCACAGATGCAGGAACTGGTCTTTGATCATCAGGTCCCTCAGCTTCTCAAAGGTGTCAACTGACAGTCCATGGACCCACTGGTCAAAGTGGTTCCTGAGTCCTTGCACCACATCGCTATAACTGTCGTGTGGGCCACGTTGGAGGTTCCGGAACTTCTTTCGGTATACCTCAGGGGTTAGCTGGTACTTGGCAATCAGGGCCTGCTTGATGGCCTGATAGTTGTCATCTTGATCCGGCGTGAGTGAAGCAAACGCCTCCAGAGCTTTGCCCTTTAGCCCGGAGTCAAGTACCTGGCCCATTGGTTGTCAGGCAGCCGGTACTGTCTGCAGACTTTCTCAAAGGCCCGCAGAAAAGTGTCCAAGTCTCCGTCCTTTTCCATCACGGGAAAGTGCTCCGGCCGGGGCTTGGGACTCTGAGCGCTGCTGGGCACACTGCTCTGGGCTGTGGAGGGCATTGCCCCTTGTCTGAGCAGCTCCAGTTCATGGGCTCTCTGAGCTTCCCGCTCGGCCCTCTCGGCCTCTCGCTGGGCTCTCTCGGCCTCTCGCTGGTTGGCCTCTCGCTGGTCGGCTCTCTCTTGAGCTTTCTGGATCAGCTTCAGGCGTTCTTCATGGTCGTCAGTGGAGAGTCCCTCCAGGGCCGCCTGCAGGTAAGGGTCCATCCCGCCCTGGGTGTAAGCAGTCAGGGGTTGGGCCTCTGCTCCTGCGGCACCACCTTGGCTTGGGCCGGCTCCTGCGCCCTCCTCGCTCTGAGCTTGGTCCCGTGCCATCAGGGCCTGGATCACTGCGGCCTTGGTTTGGTCCATGGGGACAATCTGCCTCCACTCGCATATGGCTAGAAGAGTTTCCCTGCTACTCCGATTATACCAGTCGAATCCCCTCGTAGCCATGGTTGCCAAATAAAAGATAGGATAGAAAAACAAAGAGAAGGGAGGGGTAACCGCAAGTACACACAATTGTCTCAGGACTAATAAACACTGAGTCTGTTCTCCAAAACTTTAGTTGCAGGGTCGCTGAAGAACCGTGCAAGTTTTTTAGTGAATGGAATGATTGCTCAAACCAGATCACTAATGCTCTATAATCCCACCGCTTGCCACCAATATGTGATGAACGGTGCCGCGGTCCGCCACACGGTAGCCCGGGGTCACGGCTTGTGATCCCACCGCTGCCACCACATGTGATGGAACGTGCACACACACGACGGCTGCTGCCGTCCGACCCAGTAAACTGCAGGGATTTTTAATTATCCCACTTCCACTTAGGAACTTGCAGCTCTCTGGCGCCCCCCTTACCCTCAGGCCAGTCAGGGAACTGCACCTAGGATAATTGGTCGCCAGACAGGTCACTTGGAGGTGTGCTGGCTATGGGCCCGCTGCAGTGAGGGAATTATAATTACTCCTGGCTGCAGCCAGGCAATACCCTTATAAGACCCGTTCCGTCACTGCCAGCGCCACCCAATAGACTAACACTTTACACCCCTTTCCTTTAGCTGCCACCAGCTACGGGTTTGACTTAATACACAATTTATCAAGAGGGTCAGTAGCAACCCCAAAACAGTAGCGTAGTACGTCAGGCACGTGAAAATTCGTTTATAGAGCAGGAGAAACAAACTAATAAATTTATAGGTTTATTCCTTAAAAACAGGCAATGCTTATATAATATAAAAAGATGTAACAAACTGAGACAATATCGTTATGTACAGATGCAGTTATAAAATAAAATGGGATTAAGACTGAAAGATAACTCACATGGTTGTTAGATCATTACAGGCAAGCCAGGCTGGGGTAAGGAGCCACACGTCATAGTTCATTGGAGATCTCTTACTCAGCACATCCCAGCAGAAAGAATCCCCCTAAGGAACTTCACTGTAAGACTTATGCATGTCAGCTTCTGACCTCACAAAAAGGGCTGGTCCTCTAGCCACCTCCCCTGGCTGCAAGCTATGGTCTGAGCTCTGCAATATCATAAGGTTCATAACTCGGCGGGGAACTCTAGCAGAATAATGGCAGACCTATCAATGATCTTGCTTTGAAATAATGGTTCAAATGAACCCAAACTTGGGTGACATAGCTCATGGGGCACCCGAGAATTCCATTTCTCGGGCTCTGTTGGAGTTACGGGTTCACCGGTACCACGGGAACGATGCCCGTCGGCGCATGGTTCAACACAGTGACGTTCGTGTTTCTAGCGAATGCTCCCACCGTGTTATTAACCAAAAAAGAATGAATACTCCAACATGGCTGCTATAGGAAGAAAGCACGTGTTCGGACAATGCAGGACCCCTGCGGTGAAGCGGGAAAACTTCCAGCACTGGCAGCTCACATTACACTGCCTGAGTGCAGGCTGACAGGGAGGAAGGGAAGAGTGAGCTGCAGAGAAAAGGAGGGAGGGGTAGTTTGCCCTGTGCTTGCAAACGGTGGGGGGTTGTAGTACTATGGGGGAGAGTTCTGGAAACAGCACCAGAAATGAAGCTTCAGTATCATCACAGACCCCATCCCCGCATCACACACGACCCCCTCCCCTCATCACACACGACCCCCTCCCCTCATCACACACGACTCCCTCCCCTCATCATACACGACCCCATCCCCGCATCACACACGACCCCCTCCCCTCATCATACACGACCCCATCCCCGCATCACACACGACCCCCTCCCCTCATCACACACGACTCTCTCCCCTCATCATACACGACCCCATCCCCGCATCACACACGACCCCCTCCCCTCTTCATACACGACCCCCTCCCCTCATACCTGGCCCCCTCCCCTCATCGTACACGACCCCCTCCCCTCATCGTACATGACCCCCTTCCCTCATCATACACGACCCCCTCCCCTCATCACACATGACCCCCTCCCCTCATCAAACACGACCCCCTCCCCGCATCATACATGACTTCCTCCCCTCACCATACATGACCCCCTCC
This sequence comes from Oophaga sylvatica, assembly GCA_033576555.1. NCBI lineage: Eukaryota > Metazoa > Chordata > Amphibia > Anura > Dendrobatidae > Oophaga > Oophaga sylvatica. The sequence goes on from JARQOD010000001.1 coordinate 466,123,128, forward strand.
CTGCATCACACATGACCCTCTCCCTCATCACACATGACCCCTCCCCATCATACACCGACCCCCTCCCTCATCACACATGACCCCCTCCCTCATCATACATGACCCCCTCCCCTCATCACACACGACCCCCTCACCTCATCATACATGACCCCCTCCCCTCATCACACACGACCCCCTCCCTCATCACACAGGACCCCTCCCTCATCATACATGACCCCTCCCCTCATCACACACGACCCCTCCCTCATCATACATGACCCCCTCCCCTCATCACACACGACCCCCTCCCCTCATCACACACGACCCCTCCCCTCATCATACACGACCCCTCCTCATCACACACGACCCCCTCCCCTCATCATCACACGACCCCCTCCTCATCACACACGACTCCCTCCCCTCATCATACACGACCCCATCCCCCATCACACACGACCCCCTCCCCTCATCAACACGACCCCTCCCCGCATCACACACGACCCCCTCCCCCATCAACACGACCCCTCCGCATCACACCGACTCCCTCCCTCATCATACACGACCCCATCCCCGATCACACACGACCCCCTCCCCTCTTCATACACGACCCCCTCCCCTCATACCTGGCCCCCTCCCCTCATCGTACACGACCCCCTCCCCTCACGTACATGACCCCCTTCCCTCATCATACACGACCCCTCCCCTCATCACACATGACCCCCTCCCTCATCACACACGACCCCTCCCCATCATACAGACTTCCTCCTCACCATCATGACCCCCTCCCTCATCAACATGATCCCCTCCCCTCATCATACATGACCCCCTCCCCTCATCATACAGACCCCCTCCCCTTATCATACACGACCCCTCCCCTCATCATACATGACCCCTCCCTGCATCCACATGACCTCTCCCCCATCACTACACGACCCCCTCCCTCATCACACACGACCCCCTCCCCTCATCATACATGACCCCCTCCCCTCATCACACCGACCCCCTCCCCTCATCATACATGACCCCCTCCCCTCATCATACATGACCCCTACCCTCATCACACACGACCCCCTCCCCTCATCATACACGACCCCTCCCTCATCATACGACCCCTCCCCTCATCATACATGACCCCCTCCCTCATCATACATGACCCCTCCCTCATCACACACGACCCCCTCCCTCATCATACATGACCCCTCCCCTCATCACACACGACCCCTCCCTCATCACACATGACCCCCTCCCCTCATCAACATGATCCCCTCCCCTCATCAACAGACCCCCTCACCTCATCATACATGACCCCTCCCCTCATCAACACGACCCCTCCCTCATCACACAGGACCCCCTCCATCATCATACATGACCCCCTCCCTCATCACACACGACCCCTCTCCCTCATCATACATGACCCCTCCCTCATCACACACGACCCCCTCCCTCATCAACACGACTCCTCCTCCTCTCATACACGACCCATCCCGCATCACACACGACCCCTCCCCTCATCACCAGACCCCTCCCCTCATCATACCGACCCCTCCCCTCATCATACACGACCCCATCCCCGCATCACACCGACCCCTCCCTCATCATACACGACCCATCCCGCATCACACACGACCCCATCCCCGCATCACACACGACCCCTCCCCGCATCACACACGACTCCCTCTCCTCATCATACACGACCCCATCCCCGTATCACACACGACCCCTCCCCTCTTTATACACGACCCCCTCCCCTCATACCTGGCCCTCCCCTCATCGTACACGACCCCTCCCCTCATCGTACATGACCCCCTTCCCTCATCATACACGACCCCCTCCCTCATCACACATGACCCCTCCCCTCATCACACCGACCCCTCCCCGCATCATACATGACTTCCTCCCTCACCATACATGACCCCTCCCCTCATCAGACATGATCCCCTCCCCTCATCATACATGACCCCCTCCCCTCATCATACACGACCCCTCCCCTTATCATACACGACCCCCTCCCTCATCATACATGACCCCCTCCCTGCATCACACATGACCTCTCCCGCATCACACACGACCCCCTCCCCTCATCACACACGACCCCCTCCCTCTCATCATACATGACCCCCTCCCCTCATCACACACGACCCCCTCCCTCATCATACATGACCCCCTCCCCTCATCATACATGACCCCCTACCCTCATCACACACGACCCCCTCCCCTCATCATACACGACCCCTCCCCTCATCACACAGGACCCCCTCCCCTCATCATACATGACCCCCTCCCCTCATCATACATGACCCCCTCCCCTCATCACACACGACCCCCTCCCCTCATCATACATGACCCCCTCCCTCATCACACATGACCCCCTCCCTCACCATACATGACCCCCTCCCCTCATCAGACATGATCCCCTCCCTCATCATACATGACCCCTCCCCTCATCATACACGACCCCTCCCCTCATCATACACGACCCCCTCTCCTCATCATACACGACCCCCTCCCCTCATCATACACGACCCCCTCCCCTCATCACACATGACCCCCTCCCCTCATCACACACGACCCCCTCCCTGCATCATACATGACTCCCTCCCCTCACCATACATGATCCCCTCCCCTCATCATACATGACCCCTCCCCTCATCATACATGACCCCCTCCCTCATCATACACGACCCCTCCCCCCATCATACACGACCCCCTCCCCTCATCATACATGACCCCCTCCCCTCATCACACACGACCCCCTCCCCTCATCATACACGACCCCCTCCCCTCATCACACATGACCCCTCCCTCATCACACACGACCCCCTCCCCGCATCATACATGACTCCTCCCCTCACCATACATGACCCCCTCCCCTCATCATACATGACCCCCTCCCCTCATCACACATGACCCCCTCCCCTCATCACACACGACCCCCTCCCCTCATCACACACGACCCCCTCCCCTCATCATACACGACCCCCTCCCCTCATCATACATGACCCCTCCCTCATCATACATGACCCCTCACCTCATCACACACGACCCCCTCCCCTCTTCATACATGACCCCCTCCCCTCATCATACATGACCCCCTCCACTCATCACACATGACTCTCTCCCCTCATCATACATGACCCTCCCCTCATCACACACGACCCCCTCCCCTCATCATACACGACCCCCTCCCCTCATCATACACGACCCCCTCCCCTCATCATACACGACCCCCTCCCCTCATCATACATGACCCCCTCCCCTCATCACACACGACCCCCTCCCTCATCATACACGACCCCCTCCCCTCATCACACATGACCCCCTCCCCTCATCACACACGACCCCTCCCCGCATCATACATGACTCCCTCCCCTCACCATACATGACCCCCTCCCCTCATCATACATGACCCCCTCCCCTCATCACACATGACCCCCTCCCCTCATCACACACGACCCCCTCCCCTCATCACACACGAACCCCTCCCCTCATCATACACGACCCCCTCCCCTCATCATACATGACCTCTCCCCTCATCATACACGACCCCCTCCCCTCTTCATACATGACCCCTCCCCTCATCATACATGACCCCCCTCCTGACCCTCCCATCATACATGACCCCTCCCCTCATCATACATGACCCCTCCCCTCATCATACATGACCCCTCCCCTCATCATACATGACCCCCTCCTCATCATACATGACCCCCTCACCTCATCATACATGACCCCCTCCCCTCATCATACATGACCCCCTCACCTCATCACACACGACCCCCTCCCCTCTTCATACATGACCCCCTCCCCTCATCATACATGACCCCCTCACCTCATCATACATGACCCCCTCCCCTCATCATACATGACCCCCTCACCTCATCACACACGACCCCTCCCCATTCATACATGACCCCCTCCCCTCATCATACATGACCCCCTCCACTCATCACACATGACTCTCTCCCCTCATCATATATGACCCCTCACTTCATCACACACGACCCCCTCCCCTCTTCATACATGACCCCCTCCCCTCATCATACATGACCCCCTCCACTCATCACACATGACTCTCTCCCTTCATCATATATGACCCCTCCCCTCGTCACACACGACCCCCTTCCCTCATCATACACGACCCCCTCCCTCTTCATACATGACCCCTCCCCTCATCATACATGCCCCTCCACTCATCACACATGACTCTCTCCTCTCATACATGACCCCTCCCCCATCACACACGACCCTCCCTCATCATACACACCCCTCCTCTCCATCATACATGACCCCCTCCCTCATCATACATGACCCCCTCCCTCATCATACATGACCCCCTCACCTCATCATACATGACCCCCTCCCCTCATCATACATGACCCCCTCACCTCATCACACACGACTCCTCATTGACCCCCTCCCCTCATCATACATGACCCCTCCCCCCCTCATCACACATGACCCTCCCCTCATCATACATGACCCCTCCCTCATCATACATGACCCCCTCCCCTCATCAACACGACCCCTCCCTCTATACTGACCCCTCCCTCATCATCATGACCCCCTCCCTCGAATCATACCAACCACCCTCCCCTCATCACACACGACCCCCTCCCCTCATCATACATGACCCCCTCCCCTCATCATACATGACCCCCTCACCTCATCATACATGACCCCCTCCCCTCATCATACATGACCCCCTCACCTCATCACACACGACCCCCTCCCCTCTTCATACACGACCCCCTCCCTCATCATACATGACCCCCTCCCCTCATCATACATGACCTCCTCCCCTCATCACACACATGCCAAACGCTCATGATACACCACCATTATCGGTGAAATATTTTTTGTGGCATTGCAAATTTTTTCCTGCACTTTTACCAAATGAATCCGATGTTTACTGATTTTATGCAATTTTGCTCGGGTTTCCGATCACGGATCCAAATGTGCCAAATTTATGTTCATTTTCCGAACAAATTCGCTCATTGCTACCAGATCAATTCTCAGAATCTCAAATTTGAGGTATGCCCTGTGAGGGATCTCACAGGGGAAAGCTGTGTCAACTTCACTCACCTCGGGGGAGTGGAGAGAAGAACCCAGCAGGGATCGGCTCTCTGGCGCCACCACTTGCCCTAGGTCAGTCAGGGAACTGCACCGACGGCAAATAGACGCTGGAAAGGCTTCCCTAATAGGTACGAGTTATTGAGGCTCTCCCAGTGAGGGAGGATATATATCACCAGTCCAGGCTGGGGTATATACACTGTGTTCCAAATTATTATGCAAATAATATTTTCTCAGATTTTCCCAAATTTCCTATATGAATTGCAGTCATTGTAATTTTCCAGTCTAATAACTATTAGAGCACAATTGAAAGGTTTTTGTATAAACTGCCTATGAGAACAGGATATTTTTTTAAAAATAAAACACTCAAACTGCACTCACAATGCATGTTCCACATTATTATGCACAGCAGAGTTTTCAACCTTTTCATTTTAATAAATAATAATAATAAAATGTTCATTTGTGAAATTATAAGCATTAGCAGGTTCTTACAACCTGAAATCAAACAGTTTTCAACTCAAAACTTTATTCTAGGTGATGTTACATTTGCACATAGGACCCCTTGTTGGAAAGGAGCTTCTGAACTCTCTCCTCCATTGAATTTGTCAGGTTTTGGATGGTTTCTGCTTCAATTGTTTTGCATGAGGACAGAATACCCTCCCAGAGCTGTTGCTTAGAAGTGAACTGCCTCCTGCCATCATAGACACTCCTTTTGATGATGCTCCAGAGGTTCTCAATGGGGTTGAGGTCAGGGGAGCATGGGGGCCACACCATAAGTTTGTCCCCTTTTATGCCCATAGCAGCCAGAGATGTAGATGTGTTATGTGCAGCATGAGACGGTGCATTATCATGCATGAAAATGATCTTGCTGCGGAATGCACGGTTCTTCTTCTTGAACCATGGCAGGAAGTGCTGCTGGAGAAACTCAACATACACTATGGAGTTCATCTTTACCCCTTCAGGGATCCTAAAGGGGCCGACAATCTCTCCCCCCATGATTCCAGCCCAAAACATTACTCCACCTCCTCCTTGTTGGCGCCGTAGCCGTGTTTGCATGGGGTGTCCATCAACCAGCCATCCTCCACTCCATCCATCTGGACCATCGAGCGTTGCACGGCACTCATCGGTGAACAGTTTTGAAGTCAGTCTTCATGTATTGTTTGGCCCACTGGAGCCGTTTCTGCTTCTGTGCAGTGGATAGAGGAGATCGACAGGATGGCTTACGCACAGCTGCAAACCTCTGAAGGACCCTGCATCTTGTTGTTCGGGGGACGTTGGAGGCACCAGCAGCTTCAAAAACTTGTCTGCTGCTATGACAAGGCTTTTTTGCCGCTGCTCTTTTAACCTGACGTAATTGCCTGTAGGAAAGAGTCCTCAATTTTCCCTTATCAGCACGCACACGTGTGTACTGTGAATCAGCTACATACTTCTTGATTGTGCGATGATCACGATGAAGTGTCTTGGCAATGTTGATTGTAGTCATGCCTTGACCTAAACACTCCACAATTTGTTGCTTCTCAGCAGCCGACACATCCTTTTTCTTTCCCATTTTGGCAGAAAATGTAGGCTGCTTAATAATGTGGGACAGCCTTCTTAAGTAGTCTTGCATTTCATTGGACACACCTGCCAAACTAATTAGCACAGGTGTCTGCAATTGCTTACAGTGATATAAAGAGCCCTGACACACATCACCATCAATGAGTTTAACTGACAAACAAAACAATTCTTACCTTATCACTCCTAAACAATGTCTGCATAATAATTTGGAACACAGTGTATATAAACCTCCCAGCCGTCACTGTCCGAGTTCCTCACTAACCAGTACGCTTTGCTGCCACCAGTTCCTCGTTCGAAATAAACCCCGTCTGACAACGGGTCAGAAACCAACCTGGGTAGCGTATAATATACAACGGAGCATACGGACGTGGGGATTTGTGTATCGAGATAAAAGAGCTGCCCAAGATTAATTTTATATTTAAACACCGAAAAGGCGCACTAGAAATCTACAATAAAAGGTGTATGTATGTATATATATGTATGTGTATATAGTTTTAGGAGCCTTAGTAAGTATGTATATGTGTGATGGATTCTACATGCCTGGTTCCCACCGTGAAGCATGGAGGAGGAGGTGTGATGGTGTGGGGGTGCTTTGCTGGTGACACTGTTGGGGATTTATTCAAAATTGAAGCGGTGAGCGGTCCAGCTCACCCCAAACCATGCAAAAAAGGGGAAAGAGGAGGACAACAGTCTAATGGTCATAAAATATATAAACTGTATTAGAAAATAGTGAAAAAGGTATCTGGCAAATGGATGTGTTATGTTAGAGGTCCGCTTGCATTTTTCCGGCCCTTTCTTTGATCATGTGTGTTTTGGGATATATTTCCCTCATTTTCCAGATACCTTTTTCACTATTTTCTAATACAGTTTATATATTTTATGACCATTAGACTGTTGTCCTCCTCTTTCCCCTTTTTTTGCTTGTTCTATTTAGCAGTCGGTCTAGTATTGTCCATTTTGGCATTCATGATTATTAGAGTGTGGAGATCTTAATTGATCACCATTTCCATTCTATTTGTTCATGTATTCTGCCATTTTCGCTTTTTATATTGTTTATCACCCCAAACCATCTAGATTGGGTTCAGGTCTGGTGACTGTGGAGGGCAGGTCACCTGGTGTAGCACCCCATCACTCTCCTTACACAGCCTTACACAGCCTGGAGGTGTTTGGGGTCATTGTCCTGTTGAAAAATAAATGATGGTCCAACTAAACACAAACCGGATGGAATTGTTAGAACCCTCTTGTTAGATTTTGTTTCAGTTTGCTGGTCACATGACCTTTTTTCCCTATTTAGTCTGGCTCCGCCCTTCTGGCTTTGCTGGACTTCATTGTATTATCTACTCTTAAGCTAGCCGGGTGCTTAGGTGCCTTACTCTGTCAGTTTTGCTTGATCTTAGGATCTCTTAGTATTTCTTTTCTGTTTTATATTACCTGCTACACTTTCTTTTAGGTGGTGTCCACCTTTTCACCCAGTCCCTAGATCTTGTAGGGATTTCTCCCTCGCAACTATAGGTCTTCGTTCAGACTAGCTGAGGACTTTAGCGGGTCTGGTCGCAGGATCAGGTTCCCCGTTACATCGTAGGGATCCAGCTCAGTCCTATTGTAGGGACAGAATTCCCACCTTTCCTTAGTGCTTGTAGCAGATCATAACAGGAATAGCATGCTGCTGCAAGATGCTGTGGTAGCCATGCTGGATCACTATGCCTTCAATTTTGAATAAATCCCCAACAGTGTCACCAGCAAAGCCCCCCACACCATCACACCACCTCCTCCATGCTTCACGGTGGGAACCAGGCATGTAGAGTCCATCCGTTCACCTTTTCTGCGTGCAAAACAGTCATCAAAGCAAAAGGTGAAGAACCTAGAATATAAGACATATTTTCAGCTGTTTCACACTTTTTTGTAAAGTGTAATGTATAATTCCACATGTGATAATTCATAGTTTTGATGCCTTCAGTGTGAATGTACAATTTTCATAGTCGTGAAAATACAGAAAAATCGTTGAATGAGAAGGTGTGTCCAAACTTTTGGTCTGTACTGTATACTGTGTGTATATATATATATATATATATATATATATATATATATATATATATATATATATATACACTGTATATAATATACATACTAAGGCTCCTAAAACTATAATACTACCTTCCGTGGCTGTTATAGCTGTTAAAAGTACACAACCACCAATGTGGGGGTGTCTGGGGTTCATATCCTGGCTCTACCCTGTTGGACAAAATATACCAGCAGTGGTCCATAACACTATGGTGCCTACCTCAATAAACATGAATGTCATGAACAAAGAGAGTCATGCCAGCTCGGACGTCGCCCGGATTAACAAGGTCCGCGTCAGATGTCAAAGAACCAGAACAATCTGATGATAAACGGGCTACTGGAACAAACCATACATGGACAGGGCAAGGGAACATGGATCTGATGAAATGCTACTATAATAGCAGACCAAATGAGAGAGGATATATGAAGCGTATGAGGAAACTCTGGATGGATACAAGACCTGCATGTCCACTGACTGAGAAACAGCTAGTCACCCAACGTTTCAATATCATATAGAGAAAGCTATTATCACTTGAGATGGATCACCTGCACTGCATATCCACCCCACATGAAGACCTGGAAGAAGAACATGTGCAACCCCCTGAAGATCCTAATCCAACCCTGCAACTAGAGAGCACTGCAGCTTATCTGAAACAGAAGATCTTAGATAAACTAAATACCACCAATACCAGATTGACTGCCAAGACCCAGCAAAGAAACACCACCAGAAGGTACGCTAGAAGATGCCAATAGAGCTCTTGCATCAATACCTACCACCACCATAACTCAAACTAATAAACTGATTTATGCTACTGCCTCAGCAATCATGGAAATGCCTGGCTATACAACCAGCAAGAACAACAGAAGTATGTGCCCCCCTTGGAAAAGAAGGCTGGAGACAAAAATCAAGGTGACACGAAGGGAAGTTAGCCAACTAACAGAAATTCTGAAAGGTGTAAAGATCAAGAATAAGACCAAGCTGGACAAGTACAAAGACTTGACCCCAGCTGAAGCCCTAGAGACTGCTAAAAAAAAGGCTCTCTGCACTCGCTGCAAGACAAGGGAGATATACTAGAGAAGCTGAGGCCAAGAAGATAAATGCCCTGTTCTCCAAGGAACCATCCAAAGTGTACTCCCAACTACAGAGTAACAGCACAAAGGCAGCAACTCCACCAATAGCAAGAATTGAGCAATACTGGAGGAACATATGGGAGAAGGAAAAAACACACAACACCAGTGCAATGTGGCTGCAAGATCTGAGAATGAAACACAGCAGCCACCTAGAGAAAGAACCAGTCACCATTACAGAAGCAGATCAGCGGGTCACGAACATGAAGAGCTGGACAGCACCTGGTCCAGACATGATCCTCACCTACTGACTGAAGAAATTAACAGCGGTACATGAACACATGGCAAAGCAGATGAACCAACTGCTAGAAGCAGGCCATCACCCTGCTTGGCTAATACAAGGAAGAACCGTGCTGATCATAAAGGATACTCACAAAGGAACAGTTCCATCCAACTACCGCCCAATAACCTGCCTTACAACAACATGGAAACTCCTGTCAGACATCATAGCCACCAAGCTACAGAACCGTATGAACCAGTACATGAATCCGGCTCAGAAAGGCATCGGGACCAACACCAGAGGCTCTAAGCACCAGCTCCTAGTAGATATAGCAGTCGCTCAAGACTCAAGATCCAGACAGACCAATCTCAGCACAGCCTGGATTGACTACAGGAAAGCCTATGACTCAATGCCACACACATGGATCTGTGAATGCTTGGCTCTCTACAATGTCAACAGGAAATTAAGAACCTCCCTCAGAAACTCAATGGGGCTATGGAGAACAACATTGGAAGTCAACTCAAGACAACTGGTGACCATCAAATGCGGCATATACCAAGGTGATGCACTGTCCCCATTGCTGTTCTGCATAGGCTTGAACCTCCTCAGTCAGATAATTACAGAGTCTGGCTATAGATACAAGTTCAAGAGTGGAAGCACCATCAGCCACCTCCTCTACATGGATGACATCAAGCTGCTTGTAAAAAACGAACGAGACATCAACTCACTGATCCACCTGACAAGGATCTACAGTGAAGACATCGGGATGTCCTTCGGACTGGAGAAGTGCGGCCGATTGATAATAGAGAGACAAGGTAGTCAAGACTGATGGAGTGGAATTACCAGCAGGGCACATAGCAGATGTACAGACATGCAACAAGTACCTCGGCATCCCATGATGAGGAGGCAAGGAAAGCAGCAACATCCAAATACCATCAAAGGGTAAGACAGGTCCTGAAGAGCCAGTTCAATGGGAAGAATAAAATCCGCGCCATCAATACATATGCCCT
>JARQOD010000001.1:466134252-466244877 GCA_033576555.1 Oophaga sylvatica
CCAATAAATTTACGATAAAAATTGGCAAAACCCAAAAATCTCTGAAGAGCCTTTAATGAAGTAGGTTGGACCCAATCACAGATGGCCTGAACCTTGACCGGGTCCATTTCAATAACAGATGGGGACAAAATGAATCCCAGAAATGAGATCTTCTGTACGCCAAAAAGACACTTTGATCCCTTCACATACAGAGCATTCTCTCTCAAAATCTGGAATACAGTTCGAACATGTTTCACATGAGAGTCCCAGTCATTAGAAAAAATCAAGATATCATCCAAATAAACAATCAGAAACTTGTCCACAAAATCCCTGAAAATGTCATTCATGAAGGACTGGAAGACGGAAGGAGCATTAGTGAGCCCAAAGGACATCACAAGGTACTCAAAATGCCCTTCAGGGGTGTTAAATGCCGTCTTCCATTCATCCCCGTGCTTAATGCGAATAAGGTTATACGCCCCCCTGAGGTCAAGCTTGGTAAACCAAGTAGCGTTTTTCACCCTGGAAAACAGGTCAGAAATCAAGGGTAACGGGTATTGATATTTCACAGTAATATTGTTCAAGAGACGATAATCAATACACGGCCTTAATGAACCATCTTTTTTGGCCACAAAGAAAAAAACCGGCACCTAAGGGTGAAGAGGATGGTCTGATATGACCCTTCTCCAATGATTCCTTGATATAAGACCGCATAGCGTCATGTTCAGGTACAGACAAGTTAAAAAGGCGACCTTTAGGGAATTTACTACCTGGCACTAATTCAATAGCGCAGTCATAGCTCCTATGGGGAGGCAAGGATGCAGATTTACTTTCGCTAAACACATCAGAAAAATCAAACAAAAAGTCAGGAACATCCTCAGCCTGGGGGAGGCAGAAAAAACAGGAGTGTTGGTATTAACACATTGGCAGCCCCAACTGGTTACAGACACAGATTTCCAATCCAAAACAGGATTATGAGACTGTAACCAAGGGAAACCCAGCACTATAATGTCATGCAGATTATATAGAACCAAAAATTTGCAGCACTCCTGGTGATCAGGTTCAACCCTCATTATCACCTGAGTAGAAAACTGGGGTTTATTCTCAGCCAAAGGGGTAGAATCGATCCCCAGTAAAGGAATAGACTTCTGTAGGGGTATCAAGGGAAACCCACAACGTTTAGCAAAATCATAATCCATCAGGTTAATAGCTGCTCCAGAATCAACGAAAGCCTGAGCAGAAAATGAGGACAGAGAGCATATCAGAGTGACAGTTAATAAAAACTTAGTCTGAACACTACCCAAGACAACTGAGCGTGCAAAACGTCTTCCCCGCTTAGGGCAGACTGAAATAGCATGAGAGGCATCACCACAGTAGAAACATAACCCATTGCGCTTTCGAAACTCATGACGCTGTGCCCCAGACACCACTCTATCACACTGCATGGGCTCAGCAGCTGGCTCACAAGGCAACACCATTCCACGCATACTTCTCCGCTCACGCAAACGTCTGTCAATTTGAATCGCTAATGACATAGAATCATTGAGACCAGAGGGGACAGGGAATCCCACCATAACATCCTTTACATTATCCGACAGACCCTTCCGGAAAAGGGCCGCCAAAGCGTCGTCATTCCATTTGGTCAGGACTGCCCACCTACGGAATCTCTGACAGTATAACTCAGCGTCATCAAGCCCCTGATTTAATGCCAACAAGGCTTTTTCAGCTTGATCAGTGACATTAGGCTCATCGTACAATAACCCCAAAGCCTGAAAAAATGCATCAACATCACTCAAAACAGGATCCCCAGGTATCAGGGAAAAAGCCCAATCCTGAGGATCGCCGCGCAGGAGAGAGATGATAATTTGAACCTGCTGCGCTGCGTTTCCTGAGGACTTAGATTTTAAGGCAAGAAACAATTTACAATTATTTTTGAAATTCTGAAACTTAGCTCGATCCCCTAAAAACAAATCTGGCATGGGAATCCTAGGTTCCACAACAGGCAACCTAGCAAGATAGAGCAATACTCCGTACCGCAGTGGCAAGCTGATCCACACGGCCAGACAACTGTGCAAACTCCATTGGGGGAAAAAATCCTCCCCAGCACCCAGAGATACAGAGGGAAAAAAAAAAAAAAAAAAAAATTGCAACAAACAGAAAAATATCTCTGACAACTTTTCTTCCTTCAAAATATTTTTCCCTTCTGTGAGTACCATACAATTTTTATGGCCGGTGATACTGTTATGTTACGGTAGCTGAGGAGTGCAGGTAAAAAAGGAAATACACCAGAGCAGTTGGAATCTATGAGATTGCAGTACCCTGACTAACCACCGCAACTAGAGGCAGCCGTGGAGCGTTCCTACGTTGGTCCTAGACGCCTCGTCACAGCCTGAGAAACTAACTACACCTAAAGATAGAAATAGGAAAGCTATCTGCCCCGGAGCAGAACCCCAAAGATAATAGAAAGCCCCCAAACATGTAATGGCGGTTAGACAAGAGGAAATACTGACACAGAAAGAAAATAGTATGAGCAAACGCTGGGGCCCAAACTATCTAAATAGAAAAGGATAGGAAGGGCACTTACTGCAATCTCAGAAAACCCTGAAAAAACACCAACTCTACTAATTTCAAAATCACCTGAGATCACACGACCTCTACCACCTAAATTAGTTCTCTGGTGTAAAAAAATCAAAACAGCAGCCACTGAAAAAACTGGAAAAAGCAAAAGTACAAAACACAGTGGCTGGACTAAACTGAGAGGGCAGAAGCCCCCGGAGGGGACCCTGAAGGCCCCCACAGAAGTGCAGGACAAAATGCAAAAATATAGCAAAAACACAAAATAAGAAATTGTCTTATCTGATAGCAGGAGATGCAGACACGACACAGCAGGCTACAAGGGAAACTGGAAAGAAGGATTCAGACCAGAACAATTGATCACCGGCAACCCTGATGGGAAAATGACTCCCTTATAAAAGACCAATCAGTAACACCTGATTCCCAGTCCTCACAATCCACACTAGTACCGCTTGTAACCACCAGAGGGAGCCTCTGCTCAGAACTCATCTCAAACCCATTCACAACAGGAATGTGCTTTAGTGCCAGGGTTTTTCTGCTCAGCATTTTACATTAAGGCCAGCGTCACACTGGCGACAGAATCGGACGACTGCAATGCGATGAAAATTCGCATTGCAGTCGGACCAATGTTGATCTATGGAGCAGCTCCCAGTATCAGATTTTTTGTGGTCCGTTTTAAACGTCCGTGTACAATCGCAGCATGCTGCGATTGTCACCGATTGTCGGTCGACAATCGCCAATGCAAGTCTATGGGAGCGATGAAAAATCTGATTACAAACGGACCACACTGTGTGACTTGCGATGAAATCGCATCGGTGTCCTTTAGAAAAGCCGGCAATTCATCCCCGGCTATACTGTAAAATCACACTGACAGCTTTATTAAAGAATAGAATCAATACATATACACACATAGAATACATATATATATATAATATATATATGTAATTGTGACATGTATATATATATATATATATATATAAATTATATATTATATTTCCTAGACTTCTACATATTGTAATAGCCGCAAATTCAATTGCCGGCTTCTGTGAAATCACAGAAGCCGACATGAAATGATACATTGTTTCCACACAGTTAACCATGTCATTTCCTGTATTTTGATATTTGTTTAGAACTTACAATTACATGAGTGTATTTGTGCAAAATTTCAGACATGTAGGGGTTAATTAAAGGTGTAATTTCGTTGAAAAAAAATGCGTGGGCTCCCGCTGTATTTTCTCCACCAGACAGACAAAGCAAAGCGAGTGGGGGCAGATAATAACAGCCTAGGGAGGGTACATTTTTTGTGCCCCCCCTGGCTACTAACATCTGCCCCCAGACACCCCAGAAAGGGCAAATCTATAATTAGATTCGCCCTTTCTGGCACTTTGCCCGTCTATTCCCATTGCCCTGTAGCGGTGGCGAATGGGTTAATAATCTCACCTTACTGTCACCTTAGTATTGAAAGGTGACCTTAAGGCAGGTTAATAATTGAGAGCTGTCAATTAGACAACTATCAATTATTAATCCTATTGTATGAAAGAAAAATCAAACACACACAGTTTAATAAAAAATAAGTTTAATTAAATAATCACACAGTTTACCATATTTTATTTTCCTGCTAAAACCATTTCCTGTAATAAAAATAAAATAGCAAAATTATACTTACCAATCCGATGTACAGTCAGGTCCCACGCTGTAATCCATCAGAAAGGGTTAAGAGGTTACAGTTAGCAGGGAGATAATTCTGTCTACTAGCTCTAACCCCATGAATGAATAAGTTCCTCTCCCAGCGAAAGTAGAGGAATAGATTCATGAATGGAGCTTAATTGATTTATTGGCAATTTAACTTTAGTGAACTGACCTAAAGGGAAAGTGGACACAATCAATTAAGCTTCATTCATGAAACACATCCTCTCCTGTCGCCAGGAGAGGAACTTATTCATTCAGGAGCTTTGAGCTGAGCATGCAGGATTACTTGCACTGCTTGGCTCAAAGCTAGTTAACCCTTTGTGAAGGATTACAGCGTGGGACGTGACAGATCGGCGGAATAGGTAAGAATAATGTTTTTTTTATTTTTTTATCTTTATTTTAGGAGATCAATGGCTTCGCACGGATTAAGTGTAAAATAAAATATGGTCAAAAAAATGTGTTTTTATTTCATTAAAATTAATTTTTATTAATGTGTCTGTGTTTTTTTAATTTACTTCAATAGGATTAATAATTGATAGTTGTCTAATTGACAGCTCTCAATTATTAACCTGCCTTAAGGTCACCTTTCAATACTAAGGTGACAGTAAGGTGAGATTATTAACCCATTCGCCACCGCTACAGGGCAATGGGAATAGACGGACAAAGTGCCAGAAAGGGCGAATCTAATTATAGATTTGCCCTTTCTGGGGTGTCTGGGGGCAGATGTTAGTAGCCAGGGGGGGCACAAAAAATGTACCCTCCCTAGGCTGTTATTATCTGCCCCCACTCGCTTTGCTTTGTCTGTCTGGTGGAGAAAATACAGCGGGAGCCCACGCATTTTTTTTCAACGAAATTACACCTTTAATTAACCCCTACATGTCTGAAATTTTGCACAAATACACTCATGTAATTGTAAGTTCTAAACAAATATCAAAATACAGGAAATGACATGGTTAACTGTGTGGAAACAATGTATCATTTCATGTCGGCTTCTGTGATTTCACAGAAGCCAGCAATTGAATTAGCGGCTATAACAGTATGTAGAAGTCTAGGTACTATAAATATATGTATATGTACATGTCACAATGACATGTATATATATATATATATATATATATATATATATATATATATATGTGTTCTATGTGTATATATCTATTCTTTTTTTTGTGATTGAAATACTATTCTTTTGGATCCATTATATGTCAGTTTTGCAAGCCTGCGAGAAATTCTCGCAAGTCGGATGAAAATCGGATGTTACAAGGTACACACACATGCGACTAAATCGCATCTTTGAAGGAAAATCGGATGCCAGAAGGATGTGTGATGTTTGCATTTTGATTCGACAATCGACCGTCTAAAACGGACCGATTTTTTGTCGTTGTGTGTGACGCCGGCCTAACAGTCAACATTAGAAAAATATATGTTAAGTCACATTACAAAAGTAACCAATTAACAAAAAAATAACTAAATGGAGGTCCATCAGAGAAAAACGTCAAAAATTAACAAAAAAAAATAAATAAAAAAATACTTTTTTTTATTATTTTTTTAAAACAACTTTTTGGGGGGAAAATGCAGTATGTGCGACATATATGTAGATTAGTATTTGAGAATCTTACAAATTAGGCTCACTTAGGCTATGTTCACACGTTACGTTTTTTGGCTTTTTTTTCTGCAAATTTGAGGCTGCGTTTTACAGTACCAGCACAGTCTACGAGATTTCAGAAATCTCATGCGCACACTTGTTTTATTTTCCTGGATGATTTGGAAAACGGCTGCGTTTTTGCAGACTGCAGCATGTCACTTCTTTCACTTTTTTTCTGCGTATTTGCAGCGTTTTTTTCACGCATAGGAAACAATGGGTAAGTGCAAAAAGGCAGCAGAAAACATAGGTATCAGTTTTTGCTGCAGTTTTGGTGCAAAAACCTACGGAGGTTAAATAATGCTTTTTTTGGGGGCCACTAAACTTTATCCACATGTACAAGAGACAACAAAAACATAGCAATAAAAGCACAGCAAAAAAAAACAGAATAAAATGCACCAAAACCTGCTTTTTGTAAGCAGCTTCGTTAGTGCCAAGAGAGCATGTTTTGACTGCGGAACAAAAAAATGCTGCAAAACAACGTGTGAACATAGCCTTACAGCTCCTATTATGGGGACTAGTTGCAGTACCCAGGAATGACCTTTACGTGGTGTATGGAGCTGAGTCTTGTCAGCTCCGCACAATTCTGATCGGTGGAGGGAACCAGGTGTCGGACCCCAGCTCCAATAAATAAATCCTTGATATATTACTCATGGTTATCCCTTTTAACCAAGTGAAACCTAGAACTAAATTTACAGCACCTGGTCCTGAGCTTTAACCTCACAACATTATAAAGGGACATCGCATCATTAAAGCTCCTGCAACGGCTGTCAGATACAGCAATGGACCTTGGAGAGGAAACAGAAGCTGTTTATTACCACTTCTGTCTTCTCTTTTGCTGGTTACATTGCCCTCAGTGAGTGTTAGGCTTTATTCCCACACCAGTATTTGTATAACAAAACCAGGAGTGTCTCAATAACACAGAACAGGTGTCAGTTTTTCAATTGTAGTTTTTCTCTGGAAGTTCCACTTCTGGTTTTGGCACACCCTGATGCAAAATACTAACGTGCGAACATGCGCTTATGCAGAGCTGAAGGCTGCTACCAAAGCAACCTGGGCTTCCATAACACCCCAGCAGTACCACAGGCTGATTGCCTCCATGCCACACCGCATTGATGCAGTAATTGATGCAAGAGGAGCCCTGACCAAGTATTGAGTGCATTTACTGAACATACATTTCAGTAGGACAACATTTCAGATTTTAAAATCATTTTTTCAAGCTGGTGTTATGAAGTATTCTAATTTACTGAGATAATGACTTTTGGGTTTTCATTGGGTGTAAGTCATAATCATCAACATTAACAGAAATAAAGACTTGAAATAGATCACTCTGTAATGACTCTATATAATGAGATTCACTTTTCTGTAGTGAAGAACTGAAATAAATTAACTTTTTGATGATATTCTAATTTTGTGAGATACAACTGTATATATACACAAAAACCAAAGGAAACATGTGCGACTGTGTCTCAATCGCAAGAGGTCACGGTGTGACCCCATAGGAAATCACTGGATGCAATGTCGCAACGTGATTAAATTAATCCCAATACAACCTGAATATAAAAATATATATATAATCCAAATAAATCAGAATTTTGAATATCCAGGACTATAACAGGATGTCAGTTTTGTATACTCCAAAATAATATACCAAAAAAACAAAAACGGAGTTCCATACAATATGAAAATTAAAAAATTCTAATTTTATTGTACATACAAAGTTATACATAAATAATGTTAAACAATGAATAATAACCCCATCAGTTAAAATTATAGGCCCAGGGCACAAAGGGACCAACACAAGATCGCAATAATCATTTCCAAATACATATACAGACCATAGTGCCAAAATCAAAATAATGCAAAAAATGTGTACCAATAATAAATCCGTGCACAACGCAATAGATCCGTGCACAACGAAAAATTACATATGTATATAGTGATCATGAAATGAATCAAAGCTTAGTGCTCATTAACCCCCATAGAAAAAGGAAAATGCGATAAAAAAATAAAAAATGATGAAAAATGCCTCAGTGCTTACCCATAATATGCAGGTGCCAAAGTGCCCGGGTGCCTGTTGCCGCCCCTGACGCGCGTTTCGCGTTAGCTTTATCGAAGGGAGTGCCAAATGTTTCAAAAACCGGCATATATATACATGGCTTAATTGCCTGGCGTGCTCTCATTGCGCATGCGTCCCACGTCATTGCCGGAGGAAATGACGCCGGCCCCCAGCCTTCACTGAGTGCGCACGTCATGGGGAAATCCCCTTACTGACGTCATTGGACATGCGCACTAAGATATTGAAGCCGAAGGCACGGCGCTCCCATAGCAAGCCTGGAGCGCACGCGCCACACCATATATAATGGAGAACGGTACATGGGACATCATTTATATCAAATAGGCATAGACACCTGCATATAATGGCGTATATCGCAGTATCATTAATGGAAAAATTATCGCTACCGCACAGATGCATATTTATATATTATGTACAGTTACTTAGAGTGCAAAATAAAAAATGTGGCTGACAATGCAGGAAAAATATGTAAATTATTATTACGAATACTGAAAAACAAACAATATTCATAATAAACACTAATAGTGCATGTAAAACAATTGTGAGCACTAAAAAGTGCATATGTGCGATATGACATACCGTGAAATACAAAAACATCATTATGTATTCGTAATAATAATTTACATATTTTTCCTGCATTGTCAGCCAGGGGTGGGCTGGGTGTTCGTGGACCGCTGCATTTTGTGGTAACTATTCATGCCATCATCTTCCCTATCGCCATATCTGTGTATCCCCTATGCTGTGCAGTATATAGCTATGTTGGTATTTACCATGACTATGATATTCTATCTGTGCAGTTTATAGCTATGTTGATATTTACCCTGACTATAATATTCCATCTGTAACATATTGGGACACTTTATATATGTACTATATGGCTTACATTGTGCCCATTTGGCAGGATGTGTTATGTTAGAGGTCCGCTTGCATTTTTCCGGCCCTTTCTTTGATCATGTGTATTTTGGGATATTTTTCCCTCATTTGCCAGATACCTTTTTTACTATTTTGTAATAAAGTTTATACATTTTATGACCATTAGACTGTTGTCCTCCTCTTTTCCCCCTTTTTTACAAGTTCTCAGGAGGAAGAGCGGAATAAGCAGCGGTCAGACACCTCCGGCGGCGACACTTCCACTCTCTATACAATTGCCACAGTCCAATCTAACATGAACATATGCTGGCATGTGCATCGGGAGGCCTCCATACACACTAGATGTCATCAGGTACAGACAATGCACACATATATGGCCAGCTTAAAGGGGTTCTCCAGGCTTGGGATACAAGTCTATACCTATGTGACAGCATGCACGCCATCACAATTCCCCGGTATTCCCAGTGCGAGCGGGTGGTCAAATGACCACACGTACACAATTTGCACACTTGTGGTTTCATTTGCCGACAACGGTCAGCTGGCTTCTCTCGATTCGCTTCTAGTGATGGCCCGTTCACAATGCCGATGCAGGAGAAGCGTGCACACCGCCACAGTTCAGCTGTCTACAGTGACGTAGAATGACTTCTGTCCCAAGTCTGGACAACTCTGTAAAGGGAGTCTGTCACCCCTAAAATTAATATTAAATGATCTATACAGTGATATAGTGGTCTTCGCACATATAAGAATCATATTAGCATTGTACCTGTTAGTGGCACAGTACCTGAGAAAACTTTATATTTTCATGCAAATTAAGGGACTTCAGTGGATTATTGGCACGACCAAGGACTCAGACCAAGTGCACCATCACCACCAGTCATTTTGCATGTTGAGGGCCTTCTCCCACTTCTCACTGACAGTGCTCTCTTCACAGAGCGAGCACTGCCTGAACTCAGCGAGCTTTTGCGCATGTGCACGGACACTACCCGGGTCCAGCTGCACAACATGGCAGAAGCATTTTACTCCCTGGCTCTTCTCAATGGATGTCACTCAGTACACCAAGAGTACAGTGTCTGCAAAGAAGAGCCATGAAGGAGAACATACCTACCCACACTGTGCGCGTGCCAGCACTGACCGGACTCAGGCAGTGTCAGTGCACATGCAGGCTGAGTTCAGGCAGCGCTCGCTCTATGAAGCAAGCACTGCCAATGAGGGGAAAAGCCCTTAACATGCAGACTGAGGGTGCGCAACGTTGAGAGGAGCTCTTGGCCAAGCCTAGAGTACACGCAAGCTCCGAAATTGCATGCCAATTAATGGTATTATTCCAAGACACCAGTAACAGGCACAGGGCTAGTGTGACTCCTATATGGGCTGAGTCCAGATTATAGATCACTTAATATTGCTTTTGGGGGTGACAGACCCCCCTCTCAGGTTAGCTCTACTGTAATGATTATGGTGTTTTCTGTATCGCCATCTTTAGCATGCAGTGCAGATAAGGTGAAGGATGACATACTTGCCTTAACTAATTTCAGAAGGCGGTACAGATCTTCAACCTCATCTCCTTCTCGTGGCGTATACCCCCTTCCCGTATCTAAGCTGGAGCCGCTGAGTGTGGCACGGTACAGTGGCAGAGCCATGGCTTCTGCGTAAAGGTCCAGGGCCTGGTGGCCCACAGTCTGGTACATGTAGCTGTCCAATTCATCCACTGTACAGACAGAAGCACAATAAGGGTCACATTGAGGGAGAGCAGCCGCGGATTTCTAAAGCTGTACAAATCCTTAAAATATTTTGGCAAAATCTGCACTTACAAGTTTCCAGACGTGAAGTTTAAAGGATAGGAATCGATTTACCAGGATTTAGAGTCTTAAGATAAGTTGATAATAGCAGATTGGTGGGGTCTGACTCCTGGTACCCCCACAATCAGCTGATCAATGTGTGGGGGAACACCAGAAGTGAAAAGGTTGTCATGGCCACTACACAAGATTCCGTAGGACACCTTAGACCAGATTCACACTGTTCTCTATGTCCACTCGGACATTTGTCTGGGGCTTCCATCTAAATTACTGTATTCTGACTGTTCCCTGATGCAGCCATTCACTTGAATGAGGGGAAATATACTTTATTGTCCAGATAAAAAAATAAACACATCAGGAATGGAGTCCAAAGATTCATATTTTAGACTTTGTCTCATTAATTTAAATGACTACATAGGGGAACCCTCAGAACACCGCTTTTCAGCTATTCAGATGAAAGCCCCAAAGTGCTGAGCGGGAGGAAGAACAAGGTGTGAGAAGCCCATCTAAAACAGTACTTAGTCAGAAATGGACTTTGGAAACAGTGGAGAACTTCTAATAGCGACAGACCAAGTGGCTGCTCTGGGGCCTGTAAGTCGCAGGAGGGGGTCTTCAGTGGGAGCAAGGAGGTTGCTGAGCTCTCCTAACTTTCCATCAGGTGTCTGAATTTTAACGGCAACTGCATCCTTAGCAAATAAATACAGTTGAGTAGAAATGTGGAGGAGCAAGCCATCAGTTCTCTGCTCCTTCATTCAGTCTGTGCATCTGAGTCTCACAAAAGCAAAAGCGAATAGGTTATTAGATGGCACCTGCTTCCTCAGTCCACACAGGCCGAAGCATGGGATTGTAGGAACAGGGCAAGGGGAGTCATTTTTAAACTTGTCAGTCCAAATGCAGAAGAAAAGAAATGGCGCTCACCGTCCTTAAAATCCAAACTTTATTGTAGCATAAAAATCTTCAGCAGGGGAACAATGTGAACAAGGAACGGACGACAGCCGTTTCGCTCTGCCGCGCTTCCACGGGTCCTAACGGTAGGGCGAAATGGCCGTCGTCCGTTCCTTGTTCACATTGTTCCCCTGCTGAAGATTTTTATGCTACAATAAAGTTTGGATTTTAAGGACGATGAGTGCCATCCCTTTTCTTTTGCCTGGATTGAGCACCCGTCCTCTCCCTGTTTGAGACAAACAGCATGAATGTGCATGTGCGGGACTCTTGGTCTGAACTTTGCTCTTTTTGTTGGCTCTTTAACACTAGGACTACTGGACTCGTGACCCCGCCTAGAACTACTGAAAGGAGTCATTTTGACTCCTTGCTTGTTTTCGTTTATTTTTAGAGTTTCATTTGTGGTTATTTATTAATAATTATATTTTTTGTAATGTATTATTATTGTGAGATCCAACAGTAATGCTTTTGATTGTTTTTTTTCTGCTTTTCTTATTTTTCTACAGAAAATAACAATAATTATAATAGACGTTTTTCAAACATTTTTTTTTATTCAAGTGCACACATATAAACAACAACTGAAGAACAAAAAGCAGAGAAAATGTAGGTGGAGGAGCATAAAAATGAAAATATGGCGCAGAATTCACCTTCTAAACATTTGGTGTTTCGCATTTTAGGCATTGCCTTTGATTTATGGCAGTACATTGCCCACACAAAGACTTACCACAAGTCTTACAATTGCCGACAGATCTATTTTTCTTGCACTTTTCTTTGATCTG
The DNA here is from genome assembly GCA_033576555.1 of Oophaga sylvatica. Taxonomy (NCBI): domain Eukaryota; kingdom Metazoa; phylum Chordata; class Amphibia; order Anura; family Dendrobatidae; genus Oophaga; species Oophaga sylvatica. Next base: position 466,146,592 of record JARQOD010000001.1, read on the forward strand.
GCAAAATTTTGTTTGAACCATCACTTCTGAGCATGTAGAAACTTGGGACGTGGAACCCTTTTCCCTATCTGTGACATAAGGACCACTCAACTCTCTCACAAGCGTTTGCAAAAATGCCTTGCGTGACATTTTTTGGTGGGTTATCTCATTGAATATTATCCATGCATTTATACCCGCAAAGTCTAAGGCATTTTCAAATGCATGAACAGGCCATCTCCTTGTGCATGTTCGTGTGGTATATTTGCGTGCCATCTGATCCACTACATCTACTCCATATTTTGTTTCATTGTAAAACTTTACCGTTTCTGGAGTTTTTTTAGCGGAATCAGACGCAACAACAACATCTGGATGGACGGAACTCAAAATGACAACATTTTTGTTGGGCTTTCCTTGATATACTGTAAGTGTAAAATTGTCTTCATTTCTAAACACTTTAGTGTTGTACAATTCCTCTTCATGGATTTTATTTCTTTAGGCACTTCTCGCCTTATCTTGTTCAGTGTTCCCACGATGGTTGTTCCTTTGCTTTTTAGCTGTTTAGCTAATTTTACTGAAGTAAAATAATTATCGGTTGTAACATTGCGACCTTTTTTCAAAAACGGGTCCAATAACTTCATTACCACATGGTCAGCTAAACGGTCCTCAGCACGGCGTGTGTCATCTTTGCCTAGATAAGGAAGCCATTTGCCAGATATTTGCTCTCCTTATCAACAGCTAGCCAATATTTGTGGCAGGGTGGATTGATTTAAATCACGCCGATTTAAATCAACGATTTAAATCATGATTTAAATCAAATGATTTTTTTCTATTTAAATCAGATCGATTTAAATCGTGATTTTAATCATGATTTAAATCACTGATTTAAATCAAAAGATTTTTTTAATATAAATCACGATTAAAATCTAAAACTTTCAATCATTGTTCAATTAACTCCACACTTCTAGCTTGGTTTCACTTTCTGTAGCTTGGTTTCAGTTTCTTTTTCCATTCAGTTGACATGCCCAAACTTGTTGGATAGTCAGTCAGCAGTACTTGGCTGTAGTTTGCATCTTTTGGCAAAAGACCTGCATATTTCGGGTGTCAAGGAACATGTTGTAGAAATTGTTAAATATTTCCGCAATAATCATTTTGCACATGCAACCTACAAGGAAATGGGAGGACTGAAGTTGGTCCTACCACAAGATGTTAGATGGAATACCTTGGCTGAATGCTTGGAACTGTTTATTAACAACTGGTCAAAATTAGTGTCCATTTGCGAAACACATCGGGATAAAATTGATGCTAATATACGAAGCAAAGTATTAAATCTTGGTGTGAAGAGAAATGCCGAGGACCTTTTGGAAAGGTTAAAGCCAATATCTATTGCGTTGGATAAAATGCAGAAAGATACTGCAACCATAGCTGATGCCACGGAAGTTTGGAAAGATTTAGAAGGTTCGTTAGATCGCTTGAACCTCTCAAACAATGTAAAGGTTGCAATACACCACCGAAAGGACCAAGCATTAAAAGAAGAACACTATTTAGCCAATATCTTGCATCCCATCTACAGAGGGAAAAAACTATCTGAGGCTGAAATCAACTCTGCAATGGAGTGGCTCGCCAATACTAACCATGACATTGTGGCAACTGTGCTGAAATTGAAGTGTGAATCTGCACCATTTCAAAAATACATGTTTGCAGATAACGTCGTTAATGAACTAAAACCACTGGACTGGTGGAAGTCGCAATCACTTGTTCTTCCAGCGAAGATAATAAATGTAGCTACTCAGCTACTGACTGCATCGGCTTCATCGGCAGGAGTAGAGAGATTGTTTTCTTCATTTGGTTTTGTGCACACAACAGTCCGAAACCGCTTAGGAACTGCTAAAGCAGGACAACTAGTTTTCCTATTAAAAGTCCTAAATAAACAGTAGGCTTAAAGGACTGATGTATTCACTGAAGATGTTTGCTTACTTCAAACGTTAGAGATAGGCTATTGTTAAAAAGTACTTACTCTCTGTAGTTCAATTCTGATTGTTTAATAGTGCAAATAAAAATTATTAGGTTTCATAATCAACTGTTTTAATATTTTTATTTGTGTAAAATAATTTGATTTGCAAAAAGACAAAGTTTTGCTTGTGTACAACTTGATTAAAAAATCCTATTTAAATCAAAAAAATCCGATTTAAATCAAAAAAATCTGATTTAAATCAAAAAAATCCGATTTTTTTGATTTTTTTAAAAAAAATCATGATTTTTATCCACCCTGATTTGTGGCCATATTTATCTGGTTTGGAAGGCATGTACTGCGTGAATGGACACCTAGTTTTGCTTGGGAAAAGTTGCTCATCCACCGTTATGTATGGGCCAGGTTTGTAACACGCAATACAATTTTCAATAAACCTGTCCCACACAGTAGAAAATAGAGCAAACTTGTCCGTTTGCAGTCTCTCCGATCGAGTAGATTTCTCATCAAATCTGAGAAACCTCATAATTTCAACAAAGCGGTCCCTAGACATTGTCGCTTTGCAAAACAGTATTCCCCAGTCATTACACCAAATACTGCTAATCGAGTGACGGTTCGTGCCAGATATTCCACGAGCATAGAATATCGCAATGAATGCATCTAGCTCCTCATCAGATAGAGTAAACTGTAAATTATTGTTCCTGCATGCTTCTGCAAGCGTACAGTTCTTTATATGTGTCAATATATATGAATCAAAAATTAGCATAAGATAAGAGCCTAGAGTAAACAAGCTATTTTGTTCAGCATTACACAGTAATACAAGCAGGTAAAACACAAGGAAAATGTGAAAAGTTGACATGTAAATTGAACTACATCTATATGAACATCAGGGTAAATAAGACAGAGTGAAAAAATTATGCACAAAACTTTATAGCAACATTTAGTGACAAAAGGACCTCAAAATATAGTAGGGAGTCAAAATGACTCCCTTCAGTAGTTCTTGGTAAATTTTGAAAAAAACGCGCAAATTTTTCTCCAAAATTATTTATTCTCACAAAATCTTTTTTTACATCATATTTGAGGAAAAGTCACCGAGTTTCAAGCCGGAATTCTGAAAAATGTAGTCACAGAAGAGAAATAAAAAACGAAAGGAGTCAAAATGACTCCATCAGTAGTTCTAGTGTTAAACTTGTCAGTACTTGTGGGGTCCATGATACTGTATATGGGGAGGCTCTGGGGTCCATGATACTGTATGTGGGGATGCTTGGGGGTCCATGATACTGTATGTGGGGATGCTGTGGGGTCCATGATACTGTATATGGGGATGCTGTGGGGGTCCATGATACTGTATATGGGGAGGCTCTGGGGGTCCATGATACAGTATATGGGGATGCTGTGGGGGTCCATAATACTGTATATGCGGAGGCTGTGGGGTCCATGATACTGTATATGGGGAGGCTCTGGGGGTCCATGAAACTGTATATGCGGAGGCTGTGGGGTCCATGATACTGTATATGGGGATGCTGTGGGGGTCCATGATACTGTATATGGGGAGGCTGTGTGGACCATGATAATGTGTGCGAGGGAGCTATGGGGGACATTGTATTTAATCAGTGCACAGTGGCTCATTCTACTGTGTTAGGGCATGACACTGTGCGTGTGGGTTTAGTTAAAAAAAACTTGGCACTCAAATTGTGACACGAAAAATCATTTAATGAAGATGCATCCAGACATGAAACAATTAAACGTTTTCGGTCCAATAATGGGACCTTCATCAGAATAAATGTCAAAGGAACGTTGGACTAATGAAGTATAACCTTCAGTGACTGAATGTATAATACCCTGGGTAAATGGGAGAAGACCTGGAGCTGTGGATCAGGGACCAGGGACTCACCACAGAAAATTGAAACTGGGAGTCGATGTAGAAAGCGCTTGGAAAAAAAGGCAGAGCTTGCCACTAGGAGGCGCTGGGAGTCCGGGTCCAAGGTCACGCTGTGAGAAGAAAAAGCAGGAACCTGCTGAGGTAGGAGCTGTGCGTGTGGGGTTATTGTGGTGGCGATTTGTGGGGCGTAATTAACTGTAGAGACATCATACTCTATCAGGCCACAAAACATGTTATATAGTGAGTGAGAACACTAAGGGGGGATTCAGTAAAGGCATCATACTCTATAGGGCCACTAAAGGAGCAATAGAGTGTGTGAGAACACTAAGGGAGGCTTCAGTAGGGGCCCAATTTCTGTGTTAATGGCACAATACATGGTTTAATCCCTGTCCTTATAAGTTGGGAGGCATGTCGTCCTCTGATTGTGCCTATGCATTGCAACTCCAACTACTCTGCCAAATATTGTTTTGTTTTTATTTGACCTCTTAAGTGTAAGTGGTGGATGTGGAATCCCTAACTAAGCTGTGATAAAAGCTACATCTTAGGATAAAGCTGGCAGACAATTATCCTCATGGGAAGGTTCACACTATATTACAGGCACAGGCTGTTTGTGGATACCTGGGGCAAGATTGGGACCAGACTCATCCCTAACAGAGGAGTAATCATTATGTAACATACTATAGTTCTCATGAACGCTATGTAACCTGGAAAGATATTTGTGCCAGGAATAATTATACTTTCTGCAAAGATGTGTCCCTTGTATGATTTATTAGGGTACGTTCACATCTGTGCGCATAACAAACTGCACATACGGCAGCAGTCGGGCCAATTTTCACGTATGTGCTAGTGGACACCGAAGCCTTCCAAACAGACCTCAGATCCACATTGGGGGAACCACTGTATGGGGCAGATTCCGCAAAGTTTTAATCAAAAAAACTGGCATAGAAAACTTGAAAAGTCACACATTAATTTTTGCACAAAAATTGTGCAATTTTTGAGTTTGACTTAACTCTTGACGAAATAAGTGAAGCTAGGTCAGACGGGGAACGGGCGTGGTCACACCCACCTGTCCAATCAAACATGCCTGTACTTTGTAAGCGAGTAACACTACTCCAGTCCCTGACTAGAGTAGCATTTCGGGCACAGTGCACGGAGGTGCAACTCACTTAAAGTCGCCGAATTCATGAGATGACGTGTGCCACTTAATACATATTGGCACCTTTTATTTCAGCAACACTTGGCGTAGCGAAATTGTGCGTAACGCTAGTCTTAATGAATTAGGTCCTATTGCATGTAATAATAGTCAGTTCCTGCATCTGTCCAGCAGGTGGATGAGCACAGAGCCACACACGTTTGTAATTTGCAGATGTGACTGGTCTGCAAAGTTCAGCGTTCTTCTGAACTTAGACTTGTACAAAAAAAAAAAACAGTCTAATTTTCATCCAGGAAAAACTGATGTTTTTTCATCTGTATTGTCATCTACATGGCATCTGTTTTTAGACATCAGCAGATATTAAAATTTACTACACCTTTTACAGTATCCCATGTTAAAGAAATTGCCCACTACTAGGACAACTTCTTGTCATAGCCCACACTTGGCCCCGGTAAAATAATAAAGCTTATACTCGCTGAGCTGATTGAGCGCCGGAGTCACAACACCGCACGAGAGCCCCCTGGAAAGCCAGTGCCGAAACCGCGGGAACAGTGCTGGCACGGGAGGAGAGTATAGGCTTTATTATTTTATGGGGGCCAAGCATTTTGATCAAGAAGGGGTTGCCCTAGTAGTGGACAATTCCTTTAAAGAACTGCAATATATCAGAAAAAATTGGATGCTATACGGATGACCCGTATGGGATCTGATTTCTGAGCTTCCATAGACTTGAATAGTTGAGTCTTATATGAAATATGAAAAACTACTGCTGCCATTTTTTTTTTAACAGGAATATTCGAAAAGTGAAAAAAAAAAAAAAAGTCATCTGAAAAGCTCTACTGAAATCCATTAGTCTCATCGTTATTCATTTTTTTTTCTCATGGCTAGGACTCAAACAGAAAATATGATTGTGTGAATAGAACCAGACTAATATTTTGCTTCCAAAGATGTCCGGATCTGAAGAGATCACATTCCTGGGATCTGCAGCTTCATCTTCAGCCCTGAGCCCACCCATAAGAATAGTTTCAGGTATTGGAACATCATTAATGATCTGTGAGAAGGGGGCTGACCGCTCATTTCAATAGTTGATCCAGCTCACTTCCCTGTCTTTGTATTGGCCATGGCAGAGAAGACGACTGGCTTGTGTGTTGAAAGGAGAACATCACCGCATCTCCTTCACAATCAGCATCGATGATGTTCCAAAACAGAAAATCGTGGGCTAGAAATGGAGCTGCAGGACACTGAAAACGATGCTGATATCTTCAATCCAGACACCTGTAAAATAAATCTATATATTTATTTGAACTCTTTACATGATCACAATAAAACCCCTCTGTAAGTAATGATGTTGAAGTAAAATGCCCCTATTTAAGGTTCTTTTCACATCAAGTAAGGTCACATACATACAGGCATAAGCATTTCATATGTTGGCTAACACTTATGGCATTCGCATGTATACTAGAAGCCTATATGGTCAGTTTTAAGAGCAAGGCCGAGTTCAGATGCCCATATTTCATGATTCATATTCAGAATGCAATACACAGACTGAATGCAGGTTCCCTGACCTGAACTTAGAGCCTTATACATGTCTATAAGGCAGTGAATCAGGAGACCAGCATTCAGGCCGTGTATTGCAGTCCGCATACATACAGTGAAATATGGCCGTCTGGACTGGGACTGAGATACAGTTGTGTTCAAAAGTTTACATACCCTGGCAGAATTTTTACTTTCTTGGCCTTTTTTCAGAGATAATGAATGATAGCACAAAAACTTTTTCTCCACTCATGATTAGTGGTTGGGTGAAGCCATTTATTGTCAAACTACTGTGTTTTCTCATTTCAAATCATAATGACAATCCAAAACATCCAAATCACCCTGATCAAAAGTTTACATACCCTGGTGATTTTGGCCTGATAACATGCACAGAAGTTGACACAAATGGGTTTGAATGGCTACTAAAGGTAACAGCCTCACCTGTGACAAATGCCAGGAAAATTGTTCGGGATGCAAGAAAAACCCACAAATAACATCAGCTGAAATACTGGACTCTCTGAAAACTAGCGGTGTGGCTGTTCCAAGAAACAAAATAAGGAGGCACTTGAAGAAAAATGGGCTACATGGTCAAATCGCTGGTAAAAAGCCATTACTGCGCAAATGCCACAAAGTATCTCGCCTACAATACACAAAACAGCACAGAGACCAGCCTCAAAACTTCTGGAACAATGTAATTTGTATTGATGAGACCAAAATTGAACTTTTTGGCCACAATCATAAACGTTACATTTGGAAAGAGGTTAACAAGGCCTATGATGAAAGGAACACCATTCCTACTGTAAAGCACGGTGGTGGATCGCTGATGTTTTGAGGCTGTGTGAGCTACAAAGGCACAGGAAACCCAGTAATAGCCATTCAAACCCATTTGCGTCAACTTCTGTGCATGTTATCAGGCCAAAATCACCAGGGTATGTGAACTTTTGATCAGGGTCATTTGGATGTTTTGGATTGTCATTATGATTTAAAAAGAGAAAACACAGTAGTTTGACAATAAATGGCTTCACCCACCCACTAACCATGCGTGGAGAAAAAGTTTTGGGGTTAACATTCATATCCTCTGAAAAAAGGCCAAGAAAGCAAAAATTCTGCCGGTGTATGCAAACTTTTGACCACAACTGTACAGCCATAGCTTCCCAGTGTACAAAAACATACCAGAAGTGTTGGCCAACATTTGCAACGATTATGCCTGTTGGTGGATACAGGACACATCGAAAGACATAGCCTGGTACCATGTACAGCATAAAGCTGCATTCACATGTCTGAGTCGTGGACCATGCTGGGATCACAATTCCCTCATAGGTGAAGATGACCGCCGACAGAAGGACAGTCAGCGGCGGCGACCGCCGACAGAAGGGACTGTCAGCGCGGGCGACCGCCGACAGAAGGGACTGTCAGCGGCGGGCGACCGCCGACAGAAGGGACAGTCAGCGGCGGGCGACCGCCGACAGAAGGGACAGTCAGCGGCGGGCGACCGCCGACAGAAGGGACTGTCAGCGGCGGGCGACCGCCGACAGAAGGGACTGTCAGCGGCGGGCGACCGCCGACAGAAGGGACTGTCACGGCGGGCGACCGCCGACAGAAGGACAGTCAGCGGCGGGCGACCGCCGACAGAAGGGACAGTCAGCGGCGGGCGACCGCCGACAGAAGGGACAGTCAGCGGCGGGCGACCGCCGACAGAAGGGACTGTCAGCGGCGGGCGACCGCCGACAGAAGGGACTGTCAGCGGCGGCGACCGCCGACAGAAGGACTGTCAGCGCGGCGACTGCCAACAGAAGGGGCAGTCAGCGGTGGGCGACCGTCCACAGAAAGGATTGTCAGCGGCGGGCGACCGTCCACAGAAAGGATTGTCAGCGGCTGACCATGGCCTTACCCTACACATGCAGACTGTATGATTCCTGCCTGTGCAGGGTATGACCAGCAGCAATGATCCCCGAGGCCGGATGGACCTTCCCATACTGGTCACTGAAGGCTGTGCAGCTTACCTGCACTCTCCGGGGGCCGCAGATTGGCGAGAGCGACGATCTGGTGGCCGGCGGTGACGCACTGCATCATGTTGTAGCAGCTGTCCTTCCCTCCACTGAAATACAAGAGCCACAATGACTGACACATGACCTCACATATGTGACACAACCTGTGGTACTACAGATCCCAGAAGTACACAGACAAAAAAATCTCTGACGTCAGGTATGATAGTAATGGGGAAGTACACGTCCCAGAGCAGCTGACACAGGTCCTTATGGGGATCTCAGGGATACAGACATGGGGACCTGCACTATTCCTACTGCCACTGGAAGGTTACATAGCACATGGACGGGCACTTCAGCTGCATGCCACTTTAACATTTGCGGGTCACGACGAGACTTGTAGCTCTTTAGGTGACAAGCTGCACAGAATAACTGCCGCAGAGCCACAGGTGCAGGTATATATTGAATAAATCACCTGATCAGCGCCACCACCCTCATATCGGAAACCGGCAGCAGCGGCTACAAAATCGCAGCTGTCTGAACATGTGGTCTCCGCAGCTACAGAGAAGTGTTATCCTCACTAACAGGACCTTCGTGACGTCACGGGCACATGATCGCACCACGTGATCGCTCAATAGACTGTTCGGACGGTGAGCGGGAGGTTCAAATGTAGAGGGAGAGTTTTACCGCCATTATAATGAGACGGCGCGCGCTAGTAATGTGTCATCATTCTATATACATGTCTGTATGTAATGTATACCAGCAGGGCCTGATATATAGTGCTTATCTGTAGGGGCACAGTGCACAGGTATATACATTATACAGAGGATAATTCTATGTAATCTATGTAAGCAGGACCTTATAGAGAGATACATATATATATACAGCTCTGGCAAAAATTAAGAGACCACTGCACAGTTTTATAAAAATCACCTTCTCTACATGTCTGACAGCCATTCCATTCCAGTGTCAGTTGAATTCCAACCAGAGTACACTTTATTCTACTTAATGTGCTTCTGATTAGGTGATCACCTGAACCAAATCTTATTTAACGAGGGAAAGTATAAAAAACACTGCTGTGGTGTTCACAATCCTCTTGAAATAGGACAAGCTGGATGGCAAAACAAGTGCTAGACGGGCAGCACAGTGGCTCAGTGGATAGCACTGTAGCCTTGCAGCGCTGGAATCCTGGGTTCAAATCCCACCTAGGACAACATCTGCAAGGAGTTTGTATGTTCTCCCTGTGTTTGCGTGGGTTTCCTCCGGGTACTCCGGTTTCCTCCCACACTCCAAAAACATACTGATAGGGAATCTAGATTGTGAGCCCCATCGGGGACAGCAACGATAATGTGTGCAAACTGTAAAGCGCTGCGGAATCTGTTAGCGCTATATAAAAATAAATATTATTATTATTTATTAGTAATATCCCAAAAGTAATAGGAATGAAAAAATAACTTTTAACCATGCCAAAGGAGTTGAAAAGAAAAGTCTTGAGTGAGGAAAAGAAGGGCTCAATTCTGTCTTTACTATCAGAGGAATACAGTGAGCGTAATGTTACCTCCATCCTTAACATTTCTAAGACGGCAGTCCATTACAACAAGGTCAAGCAGCAGCAATTGGGGACAACAAAGCTACAGACCAGCACAGGGCGAAAACGACTCTCCACTGACCGGGATGACCGTCATCTTATTCGAATGTCACTCAGCAACCGCAGGATGACATCTAGTGACCTACAAAAGGAATGGCAAATGGCAGCTGGGGTGTAGTGCACGGCAAGAACAGTTTGTAACAGGCTTCTAGTGGCAGGGCTCAGGTCATGTAAAGGTAGAAAAAATCCTTTCATCAATGAGAAGCAAAGCAGAGCCAGGCTGAAGTTTGCCAAAGACCATAAGGATTTGACCATAGAGGACTGGAGTAAGGTAATCTTCTCTGATGAGTCTAATTTTCAGCTTTGCCCAACACCTGGTCATCTAATGGTTAGATCGAAACCTGGAGAGGCGTACAAGCCACAGTGTCTTGCACCCACTGTGAAATTTGGTGGAGGATCGGTGATGATCTGGGGATGCTTCAGCAAGGCTGGAATTGGGCAGGTTAATCTTTGTAAAGAACGAATGAATCAAGCCGCATATAAGGTTATCCTGGAAAAACAGTTGATTCCTTCTGCTCAGGCAATGTTCCCCAACTCTTGAGGACTGGTTTTTCCAGCAGGACAATGCGCCATGCCACACAGCTAGGTCAATCAATGTGTGTATGAAGGACCATCACATCAAATCCCTGTTATGGCCTGCCCAATCTCCAGACCTGAATCCCATTGAAAACCTCTGGAATGTAAACAGGAAGATGGGTAGTCACAAGCCATCAAAGAAGGAAGAACTGCTTACATTTTTGTTCCTGGTAAAAAGCATGCCAAGACGCATGAAAGCTGTGATTAAAAATCATGGTTATTGTACAAAATATTGATTTCTGAACTCTTCCTGAGTTAAAACATTAGTATTGTTGTTTCTAAATGATTATGAACTTGTTTTCTTAGCATTATTTGAGATCTACAAGCACTGCTTTTTTTGTTATTTTGTCCATTTCTCATTTTCTGAAAATAAATACAAAATTTATTGCTTGGAAATTCGGAGACATGTCAGTAGTTTATAGCAGGGGTCCCCAACCGCCGGTCCGTGGCCCAGGACCGGGCCGTTGCAGTTCTGTTGCCAGGCCGCGGAGCCACGGCACAGAATGCTGGACACACATGGAGCCGGCGGCTGTAGCACTTTAGTGACAGCTACAGCCGCCGGCTTCCAGAAGACATCGATACTCACCTTCCGTTGCTGCATCCCTGTCGGCCGTGGCAGCTTCATCCAGTGCTGAGCGGTGACGTAGTACCGCTCATTAAGGTCATGAATATGGACGCGACGCCACTCCCATAGGTGTGGCGTCCATATTCATGTCCTAAATGAGCGGTACTAAGTGACCGCACTGCACAGGAGGAAGTTGCCGCGGCCGACAGGGATGCAGGGAAGTTCAGCGACGGTGTGAGGGTAAGTATGGGGGAGGTCGGGGGAGCCCAGCCATGCATACAAGGGTGGGAGCAGAGCCTTGTATACAAGGGAGGGAGCGGAGCCTTGTATACAAGGGTGGGAGCGGAGCCTTGTATACAAGGGTGGGAGCGGAGCCATGCATACAAGGGTGGGAGCGGAGCCATGCATACAAGGGTGGAGGGAGCTGCTCAAGGTGGAGCGACTTGTATACAAGGGAGGGAATGGAGCCTTGCATACAAGGCTGGGAGTGGAGCCATGCATACAAGGGTGGGAGCGGAGCCTTGTATACAAGGGTGGGAGCTGAGCCTTGTATACAAGGGTGGGAGTGGAGCCATGCATACAAGGGTGGCAGCGGAGCCATGCATACAAGGGTGGGAGCGGAGCCTTGCACACAAGGGTGGGAGCGGAGCCTTGTATACAAGGATGGGAGCAGACCCTTGTATACAAGGGTGGGAGTCGAGCCTTGTATACAAGGGTGGGAGTGGAGCCTTGTATACAAGGGTGGGAGCGGAGCCTTGTATACAACGGAGTCACATTCACATTATAAATGTTATAATTAAATGATAAGTTTGCACTACTACTAAACTACAACCCAGTCCATAGCCCTGCCCCCTTATGACCAAAGCCCCACCCCTGCCACACCTCCATCCCCGCCCTGCCAGGCCATGGAAGAATGGTCTTTCTTGAAGCCGGTCCCTGGTGCAAAAAAGGTTGGTTTATAGAATAAAAGAGCAATTTACATTTTACTCAAAAATATACCTATAAAGAGAAAAATCAGACAAACTGAAAACAATTTTGCAGCGGTCTCTTAATTTTTGCCAGAGCTGTATATATATTGTATGATGGCCGCCAGACGAGTCCTTGAGGGGAGATATGTGTCATCATGGCTATTAGCTGAGAGATGTGAGCTCGGAAGCATGCTCCAGCACCTATAGAGCTGAGAGAGTTATTTGGACGTTCCAGGGCCGGGTTTTACGAGCGGTCATAAGCGATGGGTGGGAATGACCTCTCACATATCCCTTCCCAGGGGCGTGGTTTGGCTAATAAAATGGAGGTCGAGTCTTTCATTCAGTGTTTCAGTGTATGTTACTAAAGACACTGACCTGATCGGGTGGACCCGCAGTACTATATACTTTGTGCCGGAAAAGGCTGTTCGTTTGTTTTGGCTTTCCAGAGCCATTTATGCAGTTTTAATAAACTTGCTTGGACATTTCAACAATACCGCTTCCCGTGTCTACCTCAAATGCAACCAAGTGAGTACAGATCCCTAGTATATATACAGTATATATACATATATCTAATATATAAAGCTGAATGTAATGTATGTGGGTATGTTTGTCCGGGATTGGAATCCGCACCGTCGCACTTACGGGCATGAAATTTTGCACGCCCGCACGTCTCGACCCCGAAAGCGTCCTAGGCTATGTTTTGAATCGAAATTTTAACCCAACGCGTTCCAAATCGCCAAACAATTTTGGCCCTATCTACATAATGGGGAGAAAGCTGAATGCTTGTGTGCATGTCCGGCATAGGAATCTGCATTTACGGGCATGAAATTTTGCACACCCGCACGTCTCGACCCCGGGAGCGTCATAGGCTAGGTTTTTAGTCGAAATTTTAACCCCGCGCATTCCAAATCGGCAAATAATTTTGGCCCGGGATAGGAATCTGCACCGTTGTACTTACGGGCATGAAATTTTGCATGCCGCCGCACATCTCTCAAACCCCAGGAGCATCATCAGGCTATGTGGTTGAATGGAAAATTTAACCCCTGCACGAAGTTTCCAGAAAGGTCTAGGCCAAACCAAATTTTGGCCCTATCTACATAATGGGGAGAAAGCTGAATGCTTGTGTGTATGTCCGGCATAGGAATCTGCATTTACGGGCATGAAATTTTGCACACCCGCACGTCTCGACCCCGGGAGCGTCATAGGCTAGGTTTTGAGTCGAAATTTTAACCCCGCGCATTCCAAATCGGCAAATAATTTTGGCCCGGGATAGGAATCTGCACCGTTGTACTTACGGGCATGAAATTTTGCATGCCCGCACATCTCAACCCCAGGAGCATCATAGGCTATGTGTTGAATGGAAATTTTAACCCACGCACGTTCCAAATCGCCAAACAATTTTGGCCCTATCTACATAATGGGGAGAAAGCAGAATGCTTGTGTGTATGTCCGGCATAGGAATCTGCATTTACGGGCATGAAATTTTGCACACCCGCACGTCTCGACCCCGGGAGCGTCATAGGCTAGGTTTTGAGTCAAAATTTTAACCCCGCGCATTCCAAATCGGCAAATAATTTTGGCCCGGGATAGGAATCTGCACCGTTGTACTTACGGGCATGAAATTTTGCATGCCCGCACATCTCAACCCCAGGAGCATCATAGGCTATGTGTTGAATGGAAATTTTAACCCCCGCACGTTCCAAATCGCCAAACTATTTTGGCCCTATCTACATAATGGGGAGAAAGCTGAATACTTGTATATAGATATAATCATTACAATTTGTTATAACTAACCGTAGTTAGGTACTATGCCCGGGCAGCGCCGGGCTCTTCAGCTAGTATATATATATATATATATAATATACTGCTCAAAAAAATAAAGGGAACACTCAAATAACACATCCTAGATCTGAATTAATGAAATATTCTAATTGAATACTTTGTTCTGTACAAAGTTGAATGTACTGACAACAAAATCACACAAAAATCATCAATGGAAATCAAATCTATTAACCAATGGAGGCCTGGATTTGGAGTCACACACAAAATTAAAGTGTAATCGAATGTCCTTAAAACAAGTCAAAATGATGCTCAGTAGTGTGTGTGGCATCCACGTGCCTGTATGACCTCCCTGTGCCTGTATGACCTCCCTACAACGCCTGGGCATGCTCCTGATGAGGTGGCGAATGGTCTCCTGAGGGCTCTCCTCCCAGACCTGGACTAAAGCATCCGCCAACTCCTGGACAGTCTGTGGTGCAACGTGACGTTGGTGGATGGAGCGAGATATGATGTGCCAGATGTGTTCAATCGGATTCAGTTCTGGGAAACGGGCGGGCCTGTCCATAGCTTAAAGCCTTCATCTTGCAGGAACTGCTGATATACTCCAGTCACATGAGGTCTGGTATTGTCCTGCAACCACACCAGCATATGGTCTCACAAGGGGTCTGAGGATCTCATCTCGGTACCTAATGTCAGTCAGGCTACCTTTGGCGAGCACATGGAGGGCTGTGCGGCCCTCAAAAGAAATGCCACCCCACACCATTACTGACCCACTGCCAAACCGGTCATGCTGAAGGATGTTGCAGGCAGCAGATCGCTACCCACGGCGTCTCCAGACTCTGTCACATGTGCTCAGTGTGAACCTGCTTTCATCTGTGAAGAGCATAGCATCCTGCACCCCCTTCTGTGGACGTCGGGCACTCAGACCATCCTCATGGAGTCAGTTTCTAACCGTTTGTGCAGACTCATGCACATTTGTGGCCTACTGGAGGTCATTTTGCAGGGCTCTGGCAGTGCTCCTCCTGTTCCTCCTTGCACAAAGGCAGAGGTAGCTGTCCTGCTGCTGGGTTGTTGCCCCCCTACGGCCCCCTTCATGTCTCCTGGTGTACTGGCCTGTCTCCTGGCAGTGCCTCCAGCCTCTGGACACTACGCTGACAGACACAGCAAACCTTCTTGCCACAGCTCGCATTGATGTGCCATCCTGGATGAGCTGCACTACCTGAGCCACTTGTGTGGGTTGTAGAATCCGTCTCATGCTACCACGAGTGTGAAAGCACAACCAACATTCAAAAGTGACGAAAACATCAGTCAGAAAGCATTGGTATTGAGATGTGGTCTGTGGTCCCCACCTGCAGAACCACTCCTTTATTGAGTGTGTCTTGATAATTGCCAATAATTTCCATCTGTTGTCTATTCCATTTGCACAACAGCCTGTGAAATTGATTGTCAATCAGTGTTGCTTCCTAAGTGGACAGTTTGATTTCACAGAAATTTGATTTACTTGGAGTTATATTCTGTTGTTTAAGTGTTCCCTTTATTTTTTTGAGCAGTGTATAATGTGGTGTTGGTTTTCCGTGTAAATTAAATAGAGGTCCCTCATGCTCTGTAACCTAACTGAAGCGGGGGAGAGGTGAAGCCCTTTTATTTCAGTAGGTTTTCTGTTCTGGCTGGGCGGATCCCTCTCTCAGGTGTGCTGTCATGGATTCTGGAAAAAACGGCTACCGGTAAGTAGCCTTGGTGTTTTCTTTCACCAACTCCGTAAGAGGTACCTTTAAATAACCCTTGGTCAGATCGAGCATTGTAATGTACTGGGCCTGACCCAGTCACTCGATCAGCTTGTCCACCGGGGCATTGGATAAAGATGGAATTTTGACACCTCGTTCAACTTATGGAAATCATTACAGAACTGTAATGATCTATCTATCTTTGGGATCAGTACAATGGGACTGGCTCACTCACTCCGGAACACCTCAATTACTCCCAGCTAGGGCATTTGTTTTACCTCATTCGCGATGGCTTGTCTACAGGCCTCGGGCACACAGTATGGTTTCATTCGTACCCTTACATGAGGCTCTGTGACAATGTCATGCTGAATGACAGAGGTACGACTGGGTATTTCCAAGAATATGTCTATTTTCTCTTGTATTAATTTCCGTACCTCTCAACTCTGCTGCTTCGACTCCAGATAATATGTCTGGAGTCTCATCCGAAAGCATACACTCCCGGTCCTTCAATGCTTTCAACAGATTGACGTGATACAACTGTTCAGGTTTTCTTTTCCCGAGCTAATAAACTGTAGCATACTTCCCCCACTTTTTCCCAAGCTTCATATGGCCTTACCATTTGGCCATAAGCTTGCTTTCGGTGGTGGGCACCAAAACCAAAACCCGATCTCCTGCTTTAAAGGAGCAGGCCATGGCCTTTTTGTTATATACGCAGCCCTACGCTGCCTGAGCATCCACCAAATGATCTTTTACTATAGGCTTGACCGCTGCTATTCGGTCCTGCATATTGGCCACGTGCACAATTACACTCTTATGTGGCGTATGTCCCTGCTCCCACGTCTCTTTGGCTACATCCAGCAAACCCCTTAGGATGCCTGCCATACAGTAGCTCAAAGGGTGAAAAACCCCTGGAAGTCTGCGGTACCTCGCGAATGGCCAACATCAAGTAAGGTAACAACATGTTCCAAACCCTACCATCCTTGGAAGCTACCTTTTTCAACATGGATTTGAGGGTTTTGTTGAAGCACTCAACTAATCCGTCGGTCTGAGGTTGATACACCGAAGTGCGCAATTGTTTTATTATGAGAAGTTAACACAGTTCCTTCATCACCTTGGACATGAAAGGAATCCCCTGATCAGTGAGGATCTCCTTCGGTAGCACTAGGTAACAGAACATGGAAAACAACTCCCGGGTGATAAGCTTAGCTGAGGTGTGCCGAAGCGGAATAACCTCTGGGTACTGGGTGGCATAGTCTACGACCACTAATATATGTTGGTGGCCCCGGGCGGATTTTACTATTGGCCCTGCCAGATCTATTGCAATCCGTTCGAAAGGTACCTCTATAATGGGTAGAGGTACCAACGGACTCCGGTAGTTTGCGGTGGGTGAGGTTAGCTGACACTCAGGCCACGTTTCACAGAAATTCTGCACCTCAGTGTAGACCCCAGGCCAAAAAAAACGCCGCAATATGCAGTCCTGCGTCTCTTTGGTCCCCAAGTGCCCTCCCTTCATATCGGTGTGAGCCATTTTGAGCACTGCCCGACGGTAGGATTGGGGCACTACCAGTTGTTCTTCCACCTCATCCCGGATTTTATCAACCCTGTATAATAACTCCTGGGTGATTGCCAAATGTGGGAGCACCGTCTCCACACCTGGTTGTTGAGCCACCCCATTTACCTCGATTACTCTTTCCCGTGCCCGGGTCAGAGTGAGATCCTGGAGCTGAGCTGTCCCACCCAAATGTACCAGGGGACACTTCCAGCTTGGGGATCAATGGGGTCTCCTCGACCACCCCTGCCAATACCTCTAGGGGAAGCCTATCAGGGTTACACTCTGTCTCTGTCCCTAGGTTGGCGACCCCTACGGCAGGTATCCCCGACTCAGGATCTTCGGGTTCCGCGCCCGAAATAACATTTACCCTGGGAGGGTTCATTTTATTTTTCCATAGAGACCAGAAGAGGGGCAAATCCCTTCGCAAGAGAGCCCCATAAGGAAGGGTCTTCACTATCCCCACCACACGTTTAATCTCCACGCAGGGCATAAGAAACAAGACCTCCAATGTCGGGTACTCACGGATTTCACCATGAATGCGTACAACACCCACATTTTACCCCTTGGGTTCTAAGCCTGAGTCTGGTCCCTGAGTACAGGATGGCCTCGGCCTGGTGTCCGTTTCCACGCAACTGGCACAGATGTGGTTCACTCGCTGGGACGAACGGGTCCGCGGTAAAAACGGCCGGGCGTACATCGACATACAGTGAGTATACCCGCAGTCCATGGGTTCAGTTGTCAGGGGGCAGTTGGCAGCCACATGTCCTGGCCCTTGGCACTGCCAACACTTAGTAGCTGCGGCCCTTCTGGATATTGAGGCCGATTTAGGGGAACCGGGTCTCTTGTCACTCTCACTCCGGGGTACCCCCTCAGTACGGGCTCAGTCCTGATTGGCCCCAGCAGAGGGTCGTGGACCTTTCCCAGACTCTTGGGCTGACGGGGCCTGACGTAATATAAAGTCCTGAGTAGCCATATACCGTTAAATCAGGCTCACCACCTGGTCTAAAGTGCCGGGATACCCTTGGCCCACCCAATGCTGAATAGCGGCTGGCAGAGTTCGCACTAGTGGTCGACCACTACTCTCTCCACCATCTGGTAAGGGTTTAAGGGTTCAAGCTGAAGCCATGTTTTTACCAGTTGAAATAAGTCATATACCTGCGACCTGGTGGAGCGAGACTCCGCAAATGACCACTGAAACACCCTTTTGGCCCGCACATATGTATTAACCCCCAGTCGGGCAAGGATCTCACCACTCAGCTTCTCATAGTCCAGGATTTCATCCCAACTGAGGTCCAAGTAGGCCTTCTGGGCATCTCCCGTCAGGAAGGGGGCCACCACTTCAGCCCACTGGGTCATCGGCAATATTCTGTCCCCGGGGCCTGTGGCTGTAACTATGGCTCTGTGAGATGCTGGATCTCTTTACCTTACTTACAATTGGCGACGGTCGCAGATAGCTTAACTCAGCTGTTGGCACACATGTTATGAAGAATCCAGAAGAGACTTTGATTTCTTTAAGAATTCTTGTTGAATGCATACAAACAGCAGCAGGTAAAAAAGACTTTCTTCAGACAGACTGAAAACACATGTGATTCTGATAAAATCAAGATGGAGAATGAAACACAGGAGAAAGAAGAAGGAAATGACATCATACCAAAGAGGGAGACAGAGAGACAGAAGGGACAAACTTGATGTAAAGGAAGGATTTCAGCTATGCAAACACAGAGACACATAGCAACAGTAAACAATATGAGAGACTGCAATACAGCATGTAAAATACACAGGACAGTCTGGAAAATGTCTCATTCATGGGACATAACACTCCCCGTCTGAAATCTATAGATTTCATAATTTTATGATGTCCACTGAAGATGTCACTGTAGACCTGAAAGACATAAAGTAGAAACACAACATGCGGAAATAAACTGTCAAGCTAAGTGCACACGTTGCGGAATTGCCGCGGAAATTTCCGCGGCAATCCCGCACTTCTCCCGCAGGAAATACACACGTTTTTTGTATGCTGATTCCCGCCAGAATAATAGCATTTTGCAAGCGTAATTAGCTTGCAGAATGCTAGCGTTTTCCTAGCGATCTGTAGCATCGCTTGGAAAACTGATTGACAGGTTGGTCACACGAGTCAAACATAGTGTTTGACAAGTGTGACCAACTTTTTACTATTGATGCCGCCTATGCCGCATCAATAGTAAAAAGATCTAATGTAAAAATAATAAAAAAAATAATAAATAATGATATTCTCACCTTCCGGCGGCCCCCGCAGCCTTCCCGCGGCCCCCGCAGCCTTCCCGCCTTCAGCGACGCTCCCGGCAACTCCGGTCCCAGGAGTGCTTTGCGACAAATCACACCGATGACGTAGCATCTCGCGAGACCGCTATGCCATCTGGGTGATTCTCGCAAAGGACTCTTGGGACCGGAAGTTGCCGGGAGCGTCGCTGAAGGCGGGAAGGCTGCGGGGGCTGCGGGAAGGCTGCGGGGGCCGCCGGAAGGTGAGAATATCATTATTTATTATTTTAATTATTGTTTTACCAGGGATATGGTACCCAGGGCCTGGAGGAGAGACTCCTCTCCTCCAGACCCTGGGTACCATCGCACATGAACCGCTTACATTGCGCATGGTGGGCATAGCCACATGCGGAAAGTAAGCGGTTCAATGCATTCCTATGGCGGCGGAATCACCGCGATTACGCTAAATTAATGAACATGTTGCTATTTTTTCCGCAAAGCGTTTTTTTCGCGGAAAAAAACGCAACATGTGGCCAAAACATGCGGAATCAATTAACATGTATAGGATGCTTAATGCTTGCGTTTTTATCGCGTTTTTACCGCGGAAAACCGCGGAAAAACCGCAAAAAAAACGCAATTATTCCTGATCGTGTGCACTTAGCCTCACAGTTGTAAGTCCAATTCTTGGTTGATGACGTGAAGTCCTCAACGGTTAGATAGACCAAGTTATGGGAGAACCCATCTTCAGATTGGGGAAGCTGCAACATGCAAACGCCTCCACCAACCCAAACAATCCAAAGATGAAAGTTCAAGTTAACAAGGGAAAGTTCAAAGTTCATTCAGAAGCTGATAGTTCTGCATACTAGCACGGCAGTAGTATGCAGAGAAATGCTCCCCGCCGTGGCAGAGTTCAGAGACAAAGCTAGGATCATGTGACTCCTGCTCGAAGGAGCCAGCAGATGATTAACCTGAAATGGATGTCAGCAGATACGATGGCTGACCAGTTGAAAGGATGTCCAGGGTAAAGAGAGCTCAGCTTCTGTACCTTTTTGCCGGTTTCCGAAGCGCTGGGAGATGCTCCCGCAGCTATAGTCCTCGTAGACACGTCGTAGGAAAGGCAGACTTGTCTCTTGATGACGGTTGAAAGAGTCTTTACAGAACTATGGTGTAGGACTTGTTGCAAGGCTTTTAGAGACTTCTTCGTCGTCTCCAATCTTTGCTGTCTCTGAGATGGTAACATAGTGTTCACGTTGATATCCTGAGTTGCAAGCTGTCTCAGTGGTACCCTGCCTAGAACTGCGATGGGTGTCTTAAACCCGAGAGGACCGTCGGTGCTGTTTCCAACAGGTGAGGTTCCTCGTTCGATAGCAAGTTCCTTACAGGGTGATGCTTGGGAAGTGAACGTGTCTTGCTCAACATCCGCCAGTGAGCTGAGGCTGAATTGCGTGGGGAAAACGCTCACACCATCGGTTAGAGGTAGGCTGTTGAGAGAGGGGCTCTCACTCTGAGCACTGAAGTCTAGCACGGCTTCGGTTTGACCAGGATTGTGATAGAAATGGGTATCAAAGGTTGGGAACTTAGCAGTTACTTGCTGTGGATCCCATAGCAACTTAGTCTTTGCTGGAAGAGAAGGTGAGGGAGCTACCCAGCTGTTATAGTTGTCTTCGGTGGGTTTGATGCTCATGACCCTGATGATCACTTTGTCTTCCTCTGTAGGTAGTGAGTTGTTGTCCTTGGTTGAAGGATCGAATGCTGTTATCTCGAGGTTGTAGTCTCGAGGATAAAGCGGACTTGAAATATCGGATGGTTGCCATTGACACGTAGTGTCGTTTGACTTCTCCTTCATCCATTGGTGACGTGAGTATGACAGGGAGGACAAGTCGTTGTCATCTGACGTAATAACGGTTTTGTAAGAGGAGATGTCGTTCTGATTCTTTGTCTGGTCACTACAGACATTGCCAATGATGACCCAGCCCAGCTCGAGGCGCTGGGCATATGGTTCATTGAGTAGTCCGTGGATTTGTTGACGCATCTTGTGCAGTCGTATAATGTCTCTGCCGAGGAGAATTAGGATGTCTGCCTTATCGTCCAGGGGTGGCATCTCTTTGGCTATCATTCTGAGATGAGGATGCTGAAGAGCAACTTCTGGTGTTGGGATTTCTTCCCTATTGAATGGTATTTGGTTACACTCTACAAGCATGGGTAGTGGTATCTCCGTGGCGCCTTTCTCAAGAGAAGTTATTATGAGGCCACTGGCCCTTCTTCCAGAGGTTTGTAAAACGCCGCTGCAGGTGCCCAAGGTGTAGGGATAGACGTCTCCTTTTAAGTCAAACAAGTCAAAGAGTTCTGACCTGGCTAATGATTTGTTGCTCTGGTCATCCAGGCTAAAGTACACCTTGACTGCCTTCTCTGGATGGCCCTTGGGATACACCCATGACAGGCAAATCTTCGCACAGGACTTGTCTCGAAGACCTCCACAGACATCGGTGCATGAGGAAGATACCGCAACATGGCTTGTCACTTGGTCTGTACTCTCCCCGCCATGGCTTGTGGTGGGAGAAGGTGAAGACGCAGAGTCAGGCTGTGATGGATGGAGCCCCTGTACGTGGTCTTCGCTGTCGCACTCTAGACACTTGATGGGGATGACACAGTCCTTAGCAAGATGTTCGATAGAGGCGCAGCACCTGAAGCATACTCCAAACTTCTTCAAGAGCTCCTTTCGTTCTTGAAGGGGCTTCTTCCTGAAGCCGATGCACTTCTTCAGGGGATGTGGCAGTTTGTGAATTGGACACTGGCGATTAGGATTCTCAACCTTCTCACCTTTGTCGCTCTTATCTTGTGATACTGAAGGTGCCGTAAGAACATCAGTCTTCTTGATGGACATTGGAGCTTGGTGGTTCCTGTAGTTAAGACGTGGACTGTCGTGTTTAGTAGATGAAACAGGGTCGCTGTGTTCTCCATAGGAAAAACTTGGATCGGTCTTACACTCTGCGATATTTTCGATGAACTCGCAGAAGTAGGAAAATGGAGGGAAGGAGACTTGGTTTTTCCTTTTGTATTTTGATCCAAGCATGGCCCACTTATTTTGGATATTGGGTGGCAACTTGGAAACTATTGGGGTTACCCCATGAGCAGTGTCCAGGTAGCTGAGGCCAGGAAGGAACGGGTCTGCTTTGGCAGCTGAAGCTCTAACAGGAGGTCGCTGAGCTCTTGGAACCTTGTACTGTCCTTATTAGATACCTTTGGAAAATCCTCTAGTCGTTTGAACAGGGCCCTTTCTATGACATCAGGACTGCCATAGCTTCTTTCTAGCCACTTCCATGCAGCAGTGAGACCAGCAATGGGATTACTGATGTGGACAGATTTAAGTCTCTTGACCCGATCCGTGGATTGTGGCCCAAGCCACCTGATTAGCAGGTCTAGCTCTTCAGCGGCAGTGATGCCGAGATCACTGATCGTTTCAAAGGTACACTTCCAACCCCTGTAGTTCTCAGGTTTATCGTCAAACTCTGTAAGACCGGTCTTAGTTAGATCACGCCGAATCATGTACCTTGCGAGGCCAGTCATATCAGCATTCTCCGATTTTGGAAGGACCGATTCTGGCTGGATAGCTTTGTTCATACAGTCTGTGATTTGACCTGGGAATGCAGGTATATATGGGGCAGCGTAGGCGTTCAGTCCATTAACTGGCTTAATGAGCTTAGTTTCTGCCACACATGGGACTGGAATTGTGTGATTGACCGGATTGTGGTGACTGGCCTGCATATTGGCCTGTACGTAGGATTCTGAGTATAAGATTTGGTGATTTGCAGGTTTCTGGTACATTTCGGTGCACAGAGGTGGATCAGGATACAAGATTGGCAGCGTATTGTAATTGTACTGACCTTGGGTGCAGGATGCGGATAAACGCTCTGTGTCCTGTTGTCTCAGGGGAGCATCAGTGTGGTCAGGAAGGATTGCAGGAGCAGGGATAGCGCTGTGTTGGCTTTGTACATAGTCTCTAGTACGCTTAAGAGGGTCTTCAGTATCAAAACCCTGTTGTTTCAGGGGAGCATCTGTGTGGTCAGGAAGGATTGGAGGAGCAGGGATAGCGCTGTGTTGGCTTTGTACATAGTCTCTAGTACGCTTAAGAGGGTCTTCAGTATCAAAACCACATAAACTGATGCTGTCTCTTTGGCTCCCACTGATGGCTTGTTCCAGGACCTTTAACTTTGCCATGGCTATGGCGTGTTGGCGTTCCTTCTCTAGGGCCTCTAGGGCAGCTTGTATTTTAGTGGCCTCAGTTTTCATCTCAGTTTCCTTTTGAGCAAAGGCAGCTTGCATTTTAGTGGCCTCAGCTTCCGCACGAGCTTTTATGAGCTGTTCGCTGAGGGTTGAGGATTTTGAAGGGCGTAACTTAGATGTTCGCTTTGACTGTCTGGCAGAGCCAGAAATGCAAGATGACATCTCGGCTATTAGTGCGATTCTTGCCTCTGTTTTGGCTTTTATATCACGCACCATGCTTTCTCTCTCAGAGTTAAGTTTTTGGAAAGCTTGCTGCTCTTTGCAGGTAACTGATGGGTTAAGTCTTTTTAACACTGCGATATACTGGTCTGTTATTTTTGCATAGCATTGATAATCTGAACACAGTTGTGCGAGAGCTCCCTCCAGTGGTCGTTGGAGAGAAGCAGGCTGAGACAGGCTATTTATGTGGCTTAAGAGTTTTTGCCATAGCTCTGCTGTTGCACGGAGATCATGTTTACTGGATTCCAGATTCTCCCTCATTTTCCATGTTGGCTTTGTGAGACGTCTAGCCTTCTCACTAAATGGTGGATTAGGGTCTATGCACTCTTCCTCTGACAATGGGTCTGGCAGAGACCGTGTAGTCATTCCTTCAGCCATCCTGATTTACAGGGAGAAGGGGAGCTGTATAGACTCTTATATGTTGAGAGCGGATGCTCTGCAGGAAGTTCTGTAGCTTTATAGAAGCTGTGGGTTTTACAGATGAATCTGAAAAGTCTTTTTTACTATTCTGTCCCCGGGGCCTGTGGCTGTAACTATGGCTCTGTGAGATGCTGGATCTCTTTACCTTACTTACAATTGGCGACGATCGCAGATAGCTTAACTCAGCTGCCGGCACACATGTTATGAAGAATCCAGAAGAGACTTTGATTTCTTTAAGAATTCTTGTTGAATGCATACAAACAGCAGCAGGTAGAAAAGACTTTCTTCAGACAGACTGAAAACACATGTGATTCTGATAAAATCAAGATGGAGAATGAAACACAGGAGAAAGAAGAAGGAAATTACATCATACCAGAAGAGGGAGACAGAGACAGAAGGGACAAACTTGATGTAAAGGAAGGATTTCAGCTATGCAAACACAGGGACACATAGCAACAGTAAACAATATGAGAGACTGCAATACAGCATGTAAAATACACAGGACAGTCTGGAAAATGTCTCATTCATGGGACATAACAGGCAAGCTCTCCCACTCTGCTGTGTGCTCGAACACGGTGAGAAAATCATCCAAATCGTCCTCGGTACTCATTTTCCTCAGCACTGACCAGACTTTGTACCGGGCCTCAGGATGAATCGCGGTCGCTGGTGAGGGAGCCTCTCACAGAGCCGTAATCTGTTGCAGGATCAGCTCATTCGTTTTGTGCTGCTGCTGATACATCAGCTGCTGCTGGTGATTGTGCTGCTGCAATTGGTGCTGCTCCTGCTGCCGTTGCTGCTACTCCTGATGCAGTTGCTTTTATTGTTGCCGCTGAAACTGCAGTTGCTGCTCCTGCTGTTGCCAATGGAATTACAGCTGCTGCTGCTTCGGCTGCCGTGGCTGCTGCTCCTGTTGCCATTGCTGTGTGAGGGCCAACTGCTTGAGTATTTCTGCCATCTTGTCAGCAGGCTTGAGCTGTAGCATTGCAGGCTTAATCACGGGCATGAAAAAACTAGGTCTGAACTGAAAAAGTAAGTTGATGTGTATGCAAAATGTAAATGCATATTAAACACATGACCATTATACAGAGAAAACAAAAAACAAGAAACAAATATCCTAAAATAAAATAAAAAATATATTGCAAAACATGCATGAGGTTGTAATAATAATAAGGGTATTTGGTAACCTCATGCATGTTTTGCAATATATTTTTTATTTGATTTTAGGATATTTGTTTCTTGTTTTTTGTTTTCTCTGTATAATGGTCATGTGTTTAATATGCATTTACATTTTGCATACACATCAACTTACTTTTTCAGTTCAGACCCAGTTTTTTCATTTAGTTCTTAGTGCATCTTGTGCATATAAGGGTGTGACTGCCCTGCTTTTGAGCTGAAAAATCCATCCTGTCTGGCCTATGCTTTTACTGGTGGGTTCAGTCTCTCTGTCCTTGTTCACATTTGTCACTTGACAGGTGAAAAGGTTTTTAATACAAGAGTTAGGACTGTCCCACAAAGGGTTGCCTTGACGTGGCGGGATGGCTTGTACATTCTTTTGATCAAAATTATGTTTACCAAATACCCTTATTATTATTACAACCTCATGCATGTTTTGCAATATATTTTTTTATTTTATTTTAGGATATTTGTTTCTTGTTTTTTGTTTAATCACGGGCATGCGGCACACTTTGGGGTATGCCTCAGTTCACACTGCCCGCATTCTCCAACAAAACATAGTGCAGCGGGGTTGGTGCAGTGTGACAGACAGGCAGTGACCACAGGAAAGTTCAAAAAAGTGTCTCCAATGTCCAACGTACTCACATACGGAAAACAAATGGTATCCTCCGGTAATCAAGGCCGTATCCGAGACCAGTTGCCGTGGCTGACTGCACCACCGTGTAACGTTGAGGGGAGCCAAGCTTTTTGGCTTCGCTTGGCTCCATGTTACTTCACACAGGTTGAGCTTTGCAGAGCCACCTGCTCTGCAGTTTGCAAACCAAAACTGATGCACCCAACCTTTGCTGCAGGGTTTTTAAATGGAATCTGTGGCCATGGGCTACTTGTAAGTCCCGGCCTGAAGGGAGCGAACTGACCCACTACCATCCTGTAGTTCGTTCCAAAAATAAAAGCCTATGCCGGATTTTCTTAAATCTGCCTTTATCTGTGACTTCAATGCACTCTAGCATCCTTAATACGCACCCTGGGGACACATAGCGACCCTCGCATATAACATCTGTCACTGCCTCACTATGTATATATATACATAATGCTTATTGTAGGTGCACAGTACACAGATATATACGTTATACTGTATGTATTGTAAGTGAGCGGGGCCTGAAAAAAAACTTCCTGGGAGTTTGAGGGTTCTGCACAGGATCTTAGTTGTTCCCAGCATTGCGCTTTTCTGGACAGAGTTCAGATGTTGCTCCTTGGATCTGTTGAAGGCATTTTCCCAACTTGGTGGTCACTGCTCCATGTGCTCCTATCACCACTGGAATCACTGTTGCCTTCACCTTCCACATCTCCTCCAGTTCTCCCTTGAGGCCCTGGTATTGCTCCAGCTTCTCATATTTCTACTTTCTGATGTTGCTGTCACTTGGCACTGCCACATCTATTATCATTGCTATCTTCTTATCCTGCTTATCCGTCTGGATCTTGAAGTCCCACAGGATTTAAGCCCATTCTCCACCACTTTTTCTGGGGTCTCCCACCTGGATTTAGGGGACTTAGCCCATATGCTGTGCAGACATTCCTGTATACAATTCCCGCTACTTGGTTGTGGCGTTCGGTATATGTATGCTGTTCCTGCTTGCATTTTGCATCCTGCCACTATGTGTTGGCCTGTTTCTGAGGTTTCTTTGCATAGTCTGCACCTTGGGTCTTGTCTTGTGGTAGATTCCTGCTTCTATGGATCTGATACTTAGTGTTTGCTCTTGTGTCACTATGATTAGTGCCTCTGTGCTGTCTCGGAGTCCAGCTTTCTCCAGCCGTTGGTAGGATTTCTCCATGTCATCCACCTTCATTATCTGTCGATGGTACATCCCATGCAGCAGCTTGTCTTCATGTTCCTGTTCTTCTTTCCAGATCGTTGTTGTTGCTGCCTTAGGCTTTCTTTCAGCATCTCATCTTTTGGTGCCATTTTTCTGATGTATTCCTGGATACTTCTTGTTTCATCCGTGATGGTGGCTTGGATGCTTATCAAGCCTCGACCACCCTCCTTTCTGTTGGTATACAATCTTTGAGTGCTAGACTTAGGGTGGAGACCTCTATGCATTGTGAGGAGCTTTCGTGTCTTCACATCTGCAGCTTCCATCTCTTCTTTTGGCCAGCACACTACGCCAGCAAGGTATCTGATAACTGTGTAGGAGGATGGACCGGGCCAAGGCAGTTTCGCGTGTGTCTGAGCTGGTACCAACGGGACTGTCACCATTGTTGTGGGGAGAAAGAGATTCTGACCGGGACAGACCTGTGCACCTGACTACAGGGGGCGGGGAGATATGAAAGGGGGTAAGCGCACCAATAAGGGAGTTCTGGCGGGAAGTCAGTGACTATCTAAGGAGAAGGTTAATTCCGTCTCTATGGTCCTGCGCCACGCATCAGGCTTACCCTGCGGCCTATCCTCCCCGACGAGTACAGCCTGCTTAGCAAAAAAGCTGGGGACCTTGCAGACTCTTGTTCCTGAGAACTCTGACTGTTCAGCACCTTGCTTGCTAACCGACAGACGTCACCTAACTTAACACACTCTACATGCTGACTCTGCAGACTCGGCTGCAATTCCCCCTAATTCCATGCCGTATTTGTTTTACCATCTTCTACTACCTGTGTAACTCCGTATACCGGGACCGGGAAATCGCATCTGAAGACTCCAGTTTCCGTTTTGTTACAGAGACATTGCTTCAATTTCATCCCGGATCGTTTCAGAGACTTCTCGTTTCACCTGTGACGACGTCGAAGGATCTTTCAACCACCTTCGTCCGGGAGCCACAGACTGATACGTTGATCTATTATTTTACTGAACGTTACTTGTATTGCATATTCATTATTTGTTTCCCCTTTATCTGCATTGTTTTGAATCTGCGTACTCCCTGCGTGGAGTATTGTTTTGATAAGCTAATCCTCCTCATAAAAGTTTTCCCTTAAACTCTTGTTCTGCCTCCTGCTCGTTACTGCATTGCACCTTCCTGCTACTATCTTACAAATGGCAGGGCATATGTATTGATGGAGCAGATTTTATTCTTCGAATTGAGCTAGCTATTCAGGACCTGTCTTACCCTTTGATGGTATTTGGATGTTGCTGCTTTCCTTGCCTCCTCATCATGGTAGCCCTGTGGTATGCCGAGGTACTTGTAGCACCTCTGTACATCTGCTATGTGCCCTGCTGGTAATTCCACTCCATCAGTCTTGACTACCTTGCCTCACTTTATTACCAACCAGCCACACATCTCAAGTCTGAAGGAGATCCGGATGTCTTCGCTGTAGATCCTTGTCAAGTGGATCAGTGAATTGATGTCTTGTTCGTTTTTCGCATACAGCTTGACATCATCCATGTAGAGGAAGTGGCTGATGGTGCTTCCACTCTTGAACTTGTATCCATAGCCAGACTCTGTAATGATCTGACTGAGGGGGTTCAAGCCTATGCAGAACAGCAATGGGGACAGTGCATCACCTTGGTATATGCCGCATTTGATGGTCACTTGTGCTAGTTGTCTTGAATTGACTTTCATTGTTGTTCTCAATAGCCCCATTGAGTTTCTGAAAATGATTCTTAATTTCCTATTGACATTGTAGAGAGCCAAGCATTCAAAGATCCATGTGTGTGGCATTGAGTCATAGGCTTTCCAGTCTGTCTGGATCTTGAGTCTTGAGTTACTGCTCCGTCTGTAGGGGAGGGAGCCCCTGCTATGTGCCCAGGCCAGAACCAAGGGGGCTGTCATTTAGGTTTCCAGGGGAACGGTTCCTGGGGGAAGAAAGGGCCAGATGCCTGAGAGATTTTTCTAGAAGAAAAGGAGGCAGGGCGACTGGAGGTAGAGCGAGAGAGAGATGCAGGAAGACAGGACGCAGAGACTGCATAGGAAAAAGCGGGACCTCGCTGACAAGGACAGTAGAGTCAGGAGAGTTCTGTCAGCTGCGGCCATCACTGCCACACTCGAGCCCACAGTTGCCGTGACCGCCTCTGTCTCACCTGAGCCCGCGGCTGCGGCCTGTGTCCCATCTCCTGTGATCGCTAGGGTCCTGCTGCAGTCCACGGTTGCGGCCTACCCGACAGCTCGTGGGAACGCTCGAGGTTTGTGTCAGCTCCTCATCAGCTGGGCCCAGTGGCTGTGACAACAGCCGAACGACAACCGGATCTCAACTCCACAGAACGTCTGAAAAGCTAAGTGACACTCTGTTATCGTTGTTTATTACCTGAGGGCATTGGACGGCCATATTGCGGCCCTATAGGCCCTGACTTTCGCCGAGTATTCGTCAGTTCTATATATAGTGTTTGTGTACGGTTTCCCTGCGTGGAGAACCAATTTTCTGCCTGTTTTACATACAAAAACTCCACTTATAAATTTATAGTTAAAGCTTGCTCTGTCTCCGACTCGTCACTGCATCCCACGTACCTGCGAATACCACATTTGGCGTAGTCGGCAGGATTCACCGCAGTTGTACCAAGAAGTGAAAACGCTGTTGAATCAAATTCTGCAAAAGGGGGTCATCCGGGAAAGTCAAAGCCCCTGGGCAGCACCCATAGTGTTGGTGCGGAAAAAGGACGGCACCCAGCGGTTCTGTGTGGATTACCGTAAGTTGAATGCCTGCACCATCAAGACTCATACCCACTCCTCGTATAGAGGAGTCTCTGTCGGCCCGAAGGAAAGGCGAAATATTTTTCTACCTTGGATTTGGACAGCGGATACTGGAATACGGATGTCCGAGGAGAATTGAGCAAAAACCGCCTTCATTTTGCCCATGGGACTATTTGAATTCAACTGGATGCCATTTGGACTGGCCAACGCTCCTTTAACCTTCCAGCGCCTGATGGTGCGGTGCCTAGGCAACCTCAACTTCGAAACCACCCTAATATATTTGGATGACATTATCATCTATGCCGCCACGTTTGAAGACCACCTGCATCGCCTGGGCCAGTAGCTCGGCCGGCTGCAAAAGTACGGGTTGAAGGTGAAGCCCAAAAAATGGCACCTGTTCCGCACACAAATAGCGTACCTGTGGCATGTGGTCTCTGCCGAGGCGTGAGGCCGTCTCCGGAGAAGGTCACTGCGATACAGGAGTGGCCTACTCCCGAGACAGTGAAAGATGTGCGGGCCTTCTTGGGGCTGGCCAGGTACTACTGTCGCTTTGTGAAAAATTTTGCCCGCCGAGCTCGAGCCCTGCAGGACCTACTAAGAGGAGTCCCCTCCGGTGCTAACAACAGTAAGTTACAGTGGTGAGAACCGCAGGAAGAAGCTTTCAGAGATCTTAAAGCCGCACTCTCAGAAGCCCGGTGTTAGCCTACGCGGATTTCTCGCAACCGTTCATTCTGCACACTGACGGGTTGGGGGCTGTGTGTCATGTGTGCATTGCCACGAAGATCGTCGCGGTTGCACATTCTGACTTCTCATAGCTGAGTTGCTGTTTCTTTGTGTTTGGCAGTTAGGGAGTTAATTCTGTCTGTGCTCAGTTCTGGGACTGGGTGCAGTTTCTCCCGGCTGCAATTAATTATTTGTTGATTGGTTTCCTTTAAATCTCTGGTTGTCTGTGTTGGGAGTTGCCAGTGAAATTCTTCATGCAGACCACAGATAGGATTGTATCTGTATAGACTTAAGTTAAAGAGCTCCTTAGTTGTTTTAAGCTCACCTTGCTTAGAGTTTAATATCCCAGATCATTTTTGTTCCTTCTGTGTTTGAGTGTGTATGCAAGTCTGTGTTTTCTCCAGTCTGTCTAATATGTCTAATCTGTGTATTTAGCAGAGATCAGCCCATATTCCTTTGGTGGTAATCAGTATCCTTCTTAGGACTGATTACAGGGTTCAGGGACTGATAGGAGACAGGGTTAGGCTGGAGACTTGGACCTCTGAACCTTTATCAGTACCTCCAAGGTGAGGGATTAGTTAGGACCCCAGTTTAGGGTCAGGTTAGACCCCCGGTCCTCCTCTTTCCGGTGACAGTGTATCAAGTCCTCAAGATTAACCCTGAGTTCAACGGATATCGTGTCAGGTAAATCTATTCTATATTTACATGCTGATGTTGCTAATCTATATGTTGTATAGAGTGTTGTTCTTTTAAGAATAGTTTACTGACATCGTACACATATCATAAGACCGCGTGACATTTTCACTGGCCCATAAAATTATTCCCAGTTGCCATGGATCCAGTAGCCCAGCTGGCTCTGCAGTTGCAGGGATTATCCATGGAGCTGACGGACATTAAGTCCAAAGTTTTGTCTCCCTCGGAGCAAACCAGATTTGAACCTAAAGTAGCTCTCCCGGACAGGTTCACTGGTGGGCGAGACAAATTTTTTACCTTCAGGGAAGCATGTAAATTGTATTTTCGGCTTCGGCCTCGATCATCAGGGAGTGAAGAGCAGAGAGTGGGAATTGTTATCTCGCTCCTACAAGGGGACCCTCAATCCTGGGCCTTCTCCCTTCCTCCGGGATCCCCGGCTCTACAGTCAGTAGATCGATTTTTTACTGCCCTGGGTTTGGTATATGATGACCCAGATCGGGTCTCTCTTGCTGAGACAAAATTACGTAAGATACAGCAGGGAGATCGTCCGGCGGAGGAATTTGCTTCTGAGTTCCGTAAATGGGCCACAGATACTCAGTGGAATGACCCAGCTCTTAGAAGCCAGTTTTGTCATGGGCTTTCTGACAAATTAAAGGACGTTTTGGCTCAGTATGATTCTCCTCCATCACTGGAGGCTGCTATGGCCCTAGCTATCCGTACTGATAGACGGCTCCGGGAGAGGTGCGAGGTAACTCCGCCCCCTGTTGTTACTCCACCTACTACTAAAGTCCCTTATGTTGAGGTTCCCCTTGTCTGTTCGGAGGAGCCTATGCAGTTGGGAGGGACATCATTTCGTAGGAGGGGATTGGCGGTACGCCGCAGGACTAGAAGGTGTTTCTTCTGCGGGAAAGAGGGACATTTTGTTGGGGGATGTCCATCCCGTGCCTTGTTGAGCAAAAAGTCGCCGGAAAACTGTTAATCCCAGGTTGTGTGGTGGACGACAACCTGGGAGTATGTATTTCGTCCGCTAGTTCTTCTCAGTTCCTTGTACCAGTGGAGGTGGTGGTTGGTACGAGAGTGGAGAGATTTTCTGTTCTTCTTGATAGTGGGTCCGGGGCTAATCTGGTTGACGCTCAGTTTGCTCAGGCTCAAGGTATGCATCTGAGTGTATTGGTCAAACCGATCCCTATATTCTCCATTGACGCCAGGCCTCTCGGCCAAGGTAGCTTTGTTCATGAGGTTCATAACATTGACCTTCGGGTAGGGGCAATACATAGGGAACTATTATCTTGTTATGTGTTGGAGGGTCTACCTACTCCTATTGTGTTGGGACTTCCTTGGTTGGTTAAAACATAACCCTGTGATTAATTGGCAGTCCAGAGATATAAGCCAATGGGGGGAGTTTTGCAAAAGTAACTGCATGAACACAGTCATCAGTGCGGTCGTGCCTAGTACTTTGCCTCCTTTTTTGGAGGACTTTGGGGATGTGTTCTCTGAGGAGGGGTGTCAGGAGTTGCCTCCTCATCGCGTGTATGACTGCTCTATTAATTTACTTCCTGATGCTAAGTTACCTAAAGCTAGGTTATATAACCTTTCTGGTCCTGAGAGGCAGGCTATGAAAGATTATATTTCGGAGAGTCTGGCCAAAGGGCATATTAGACCTTCATCTTCCCCAGTGGCCGCGGGGTTCTTCTTTGTGAAGAAAAAAGATGGAGGCCTACGCCCTTGCTTGGATTTCCGCGAACTTAATCGGATTACTGTTCGAGATCCGTATCCACTCCCTCTGATTCCTGATCTCTTCAATCAAATTGTTGGCGCCAAATGGTTCTCTAAATTGGATCTCAGGGGGGCGTATAATCTGATTAGGATAAAGAGGGGGATGAGTGGAAAACGGCGTTTAACACGCCGGAGGGACATTATGAGAACCTTGTCATGCCTTTTGGTCTGACTACTGCACCAGCAGTGTTCCAACATTTTGTTAATGACATTTTTCGTCATCTGGTGGGGCTGTTTGTGGTCGTATATTTGGATGACATTTTAATTTACTCACCAGATCTTGGGTCTCACCAGGAGCATGTGAGACAGGTGTTGCAGATCTTGCGAGACAATAAACTATACGCCAAACTGGAAAAGTGTGTATTCGCCGTACAGGAACTTCAGTTTTTGGGTTTCTTGGTGTCAGCCTCCGGTTTCCGTATGGACCCTGAAAAGGTGAGAGCAGTGCTTGAATGGGATCAGCCAGAGGATCTTAAGGCTCTGCAGCGTTTTCTGGGGTTTGCTAACTACTACCGGAAATTTATTTGTAATTTCTCATCTGTTGTCAAACCTCTCACTGACATGACAAGAAAAGGGACGGATTTTTCTAAATGGTCGGACAAAGCTTGCCAAGCTTTTTCCTCTTTGAAAAATGTTTTGCTTCGGCACCCGTTCTCATCCAACCAGATGCATCACAGCCGTTCGTTGTGGAGGTGGACGCGTCTGACGTAGGGGTGGGTGCAATATTGTCCCAGGGTCCGTCCCCTGGTAAATGGCATCCGTGCGCTTTCTTTTCTAAAAAATTGTCGTCCGCCGAAAGGAATTATGATATCGGCAATAGGGAACTTTTGGCCATTAAGTTGGCTTTTGAAGAATGGCGTCACTTTTTGGAGGGGCAGTCCACCCGGTCACCGTCATTACTGATCACAAGAACCTGCTGTATTTGGAATCTGCTAAGCGTCTGAATTCCAGACAAGCTCGATGGTCGTTGTTTTTTACCAGGTTTAATTTTGTTGTCACTTATCGCCCTGGATCTAAGAATGTTAAGGCGGATGCCTTGTCTCGCAGTTTCCCAGGGGCCGGGAAAATGGATGACCCGATTCCTATCCTTCAGGAGGGGGTGGTAGTGTCGGCTGTATGTTCTGAGCTTGAGGAGGAGGTGTTAGAGGCTCAGGGGGACGCCCCTGCAGGACCTCCAGGGAGACTGTTTGTCCCAAATCAGTTGAGACAAAAGGTTATTGAGGCACATCATAATTCTGCTTTAGCAGGACATCCAGGGAGTAAGGCTACTTTAGATCTCCTTTCTCGCCGGTTTTGGTGGCCTAACGTTAATAAAGATGTTTTAACTTTTGTCGAGTCCTGTGGGGTTTGTGCTCGCTCTAAGACCCTCATACCCGTCCGTCTGGGACCCTCTTACCCTTGAAACTTCCGGAGCGTCCATGGACTCATTTGTCTATGGACTTCATCACGGACCTTCCTCAGTCGTCAGGGAAGACTGTCATACTGGTGGTTGTTGACAGGTTCAGTAAGATGGCACATTTCATTGCTCTTCCTGCCCTCCCTAATGCTAAAACTCTGGCGCAGGTGTTCATTGGGAGATTGTGAGACTTCATGGGTTGCCTTCTGATGTGGTGTCAGATAGGGGGTCTCAGTTTGTGTCCAAGTTTTGGAGGGCATTTTGTTTACGTCGGGGGATGCAATTGTCATTTTCCTCGGCTTTTCATCCGCAGACCAATGGTCAGACAGAGCGTCTGAATCAAAGCCTAGAGACTTATCTTCGGTGTTTTGTCTCAGAGAACCAGGAGGACTGGTCTTCTTTCCTGCCTCTGGCAGAGTTCGCTCTTAACAACAGGCGGAGCGAGTCCACTGGTAAGTCCCCGTTTTTTGGGGCATATGGTTTTCATCCCAGTTTTGTACATTCAATGGGGGGGTCCCTTCTGGGGTTCCTGAGGAGGAGCGTTTCTCGTCGTCACTTGCTTCAGTGTGGAGAGGTGTATTGAATAATCTGAGTGCTATGGGGAACCGTTATAAACGTATGGCTGATAGGAGGAGAGTTTCTGGTCCAGATCTTAATGTGAACGATCTGGTATGGTTGTCTACCAGGAATATAAAACTTAAAGTTCCCTCCTGGAAGCTGGGCCCCAGATTCATCGGGCCGTACAGGATCAGTTCCATAATTAATCCTGTGGCATTTCGTCTGGACCTCCCTCCTACGTTTAAAATCCACAATGTGTTCCACAAGTCATTACTTAAGAGGTACGTGGCACCAGTCATACCATCACCTCTACCCCCTCCTCCAGTGGTGGTCAATGGTAACTTGGAGTTTCAAGTGTCAAAGATCATTGACTCACGTCTGAATCGCCGGTCCCTTCAGTACTTGGTGCATTGGAAGGGGTATGGTCCAGAGGAGAGGACGTGGGTTCCTGCGTCTGACATTAACGCAGATCGTTTGGTGCGGACCTTCCACAGAACTCACCCGGGCAAACCTGGCCCTGAGGGTCCGGAGGCCCCTCGTAGAAGGGGGGGTACTGTCATGTGTGCATTGCCACGAAGATCGTCGCGGTTGCACATTCTGACTTCTCATAGCTGAGTTGCTGTTTCTTTGTGTTTGGCAGTTAGGGAGTTAATTCTGTCTGTGCTCAGTTCTGGGACTGGGTGCAGTTTCTCCCGGCTGCAATTAATTATTTGTTGATTGGTTTCCTTTAAATCTCTGGTTGTCTGTGTTGGGAGTTGCCAGTGAAATTCTTCATGCAGACCACAGATAGGATTGTATCTGTATAGACTTAAGTTAAAGAGCTCCTTAGTTGTTTTAAGCTCACCTTGCTTAGAGTTTAATATCCCAGATCATTTTTGTTCCTTCTGTGTTTGAGTGTGTATGCAAGTCTGTGTTTTCTCCAGTCTGTCTAATATGTCTAATCTGTGTATTTAGCAGAGATCAGCCCATATTCCTTTGGTGGTAATCAGTATCCTTCTTAGGACTGATTACAGGGTTCAGGGACTGATAGGAGACAGGGTTAGGCTGGAGACTTGGACCTCTGAACCTTTATCAGTACCTCCAAGGTGAGGGATTAGTTAGGACCCCAGTTTAGGGTCAGGTTAGACCCCGGTCCTCCTCTTTCCGGTGACAGTGTATCAAGTCCTCAAGATTAACCCTGAGTTCAACGGATATCGTGTCAGGTAAATCTATTCTATATTTACATGCTGATGTTGCTAATCTATATGTTGTATAGAGTGTTGTTCTTTAAGAATAGTTTACTGACATCGTACACATATCATAAGACCGCGTGACATTGTGTTGTCACAGATGCAGGACGGCCGGGAGAGGGTGATCGCCTATGACAGCCGATCACTCCACGACTCCGAACGCAATCCTGACAACTACAGCTCTTTTAAACTCGAGCTCCTGGCGGTGGTGTGGGCCATGACGGAGCGATTCGCAGAGTACCTAGCGGGATCTGAGGTGGTGGTACGAACCGACAACAACCCCTGGCTAACCTTGAAAACCCCAAACTGGGGGCCCTGGAGCAGCGGTGGGTAGCCAGGATGGCCAAGTTCAAATACAAAATTGTTTACAAGAGAGGGGCAGAGAATGTCCACGCCGATGCCTTGTCCCAGATCCGGCGCCCCGTCCCAGGATGGAGCCGGGATGAAGAGCTAGAGGGAGAGGAAACACTGTATTCCCTAAAACCTGACGAGACCACAGCAGTGACAAGAGAGCAGTCCTCTACAAAACCCCCTGGGGGCATCCTCGATCAATCCCAAGATGAATGGATATGCCAGCAACAACCAGATAGTGAAATCAGCGGCCTTCGACAGTGGGTCGCCCAAGGACAACTTCCCAATGACGCTCAAAGAAAAATACTTTCTAAGGACGCTGTGTAAATGCTCCGTCAATGGGAAAAACTGGTGCTCAAAAAGGGACTATTGTATCGCAAAACAACTCTACACACCGAACCCACCGTAGCTTGGCAAGTGGTGGTGCCGGGAGCCCTACTGAATGACATTGCTCGGGAGGCTCATGAGAAAGGGGCTCATTTTAGCGTACAAAAGACTTTCCAGAGGCTACAGCAAATAGCCTACCATCCCCGTTTACAAGCTGTAATAGAATAAGTGTGCCGAGCATGCCGCTTATGTGAGTTGACTAAACCACCAGAACAACGAGCCCCTTACAAACAATTGTAACCACCGCGCCCCTTGAACTGTTAAAGGTGGATTACTTAACCATTGTCCTGGCTCATCAGGGATATCAACACTGCTTAATCATGGTGGACCATTTTACCAAGTTTGCCGGGATCAAACAGCAGAATCGGCCGCTTATGCTATCTGTAAAAACTTTATCCAAGTGTATGGCTGCCCGCAACGCATCCACTCAGACCAAGGGGCCTGCTTCCTCGGGAAAGTGATGGAGGAACTGCATCGCCTGTACGGCATTGACAAGTCCGGACCACACCATATCACCCTCAGGGGAATAGGACCTGCAAACGGTTCAACCGGACTCTAATTCAAATGTTATGGACCCTGCAAGATGATCAGAAAGCCCGTTGGCCTGAATATGTCCCCGAACTGGTCTGGGTATATAACAATAGGATACATCGGGTCACCGGGTACACCCCATACACGCTACTCTTCGGACGGGAAGGCAAGGGAATTACTGAGGAGCTGGATCCGGAGGAAGAACGGTCATGGGCGGGGGTTCACTCCTGGGTCCAGACCGCCGTTATCGTCTGCAGACCCAACACAGATTAGTACAGACTAAGCTCCAAGATCTGGAACACCCTGAAAAGCCCACGTCACAGCCCATTGAATATCAAAAAGGAGATCACGTGCTTGTACAAGATCAACGACCCCAAAGCAAATTGAGCCATCGATGGGAGAACAGCCCTACAAAATTATACACCGAGTAAGTCCAGACGGACCCGTATATGAGATACAATCAGAAGAAGGGGGAATCAACCCACCCGGATTGTGCACCGCAATATGTTTCGGCCTTGTATGTCCACAGATCCCGCGCAGGGCAAGACTTCTCTGCAGACTCCGGACTCTTTAGCGCAGGCCCCTCCAACAGCCGTCTGGGACGATGAAGAGGACTTGCCTGCGAGATCAGCGGATGCTTCCGCGCCCTGTGCCCCGGCAGCCATCCCGACCATTGGACTCCAATCCCGACCATTGGACCGCGACGCTCTGAGCGGTCTACAGCAGGCAAACCCCCAGAGCGATATGAACAGGATCAGTTCGTGTGGCAGAGACAACTTCAGTGCCCAGTTATTAGCACAAAATTCTCCAAATTCACGCCCGAGGACTGGCAAGCTCACAGGGTGGGGGAATGTAGGGGAGGGAGCCCCTGCTATGTGCCCAGGCCAGAACCAAGGGGGCTGTCATTTAGGTTTCCAGGAGAACGGTTCCCAGGGGAAGAAATGGCAGGATGCCTGAGAGATTTTTCTAGAAGAAAAGGGGGCGGGGCGACTGGAAGTAGAGCGAGAGAGAGACGCAGGAGAGACAGGACGCAGAGACTGCGTAGGAAAAAGCGGGACCTTGCTGACAAGGACGGTAGAGGCAGGAGAGATCTGTCAGCTGCGGCCGTCACTGCCACACTCGAGCTTGCGGTTGCAACCTGCGCACCCACAGCTGCGACCGCCGCTGTCTCACCTGAGCCCGTGGCTGCGGCCTGTGTCCCATCTCCTGTGATCACTAGGGTCCCGCTCCAGTCCACAGTTGTGGCCTACACGACAGCTGCCGCGATCCCGCCTCTTGGAGGGGCGAACTCTACGTCGGAGGATTTCTCCAGGCCCTGTTGTGCCCCATCTGCGCCTGAGCGTGGGAACGCTCGAGGCTTGTGTCAGCTCCTCATCAGCTGGGCACAGTGGCTGCAACAACAGCCGAACGACAACCAGATCTCAACTCCACAGAATGTCTGAGAAGCTAAGCGACACTCTGTTATCGTTGTTTATTACCTGAGGGCATTGGACGGCCATATCGCGGCCCTATAGGCGCCAACTTTCGCCGAGTATTCGTCAGTTCTCTATATAGTGTTTGTGTACGGTTTCCCTGCGTGGAGAACCAATTTTCTGCCTGTTTTATTTACTAAAACTCCCCTTATAAATTTATAGTTAAAGCTTGCTCCGTCTCTGACTCGTCACTGCATCCCGCGTACCTGCGAATACCACACGTCTACTAGGAGCTGCTGCTTAAAGCCTCTGGTGTTGGTCCCAATGCCTTTCTGAGCTGGATTCAAGTACTGGTTCATATGGTTCTGTAGCTTGGTGGCTATGATGCCTGACAGGAGTTTCCATTTTGTTGTAAGGCAGGTTATTGGGCGGTAGTTGGCTGGAACTGTTCCTTTGTGAGGATCCTTCATGATCAGCACTGTTCTTCCTTGTGTTAGCCAAGGTGGGTGGTGGCCTGCTTCTTGCAGTTGGTTCATGTGCTTTGCCATGCGTTCATGTACCGCTGTTAATTTCTTCAGCCAGTAGGTGTGGATCGTGTCTGAGCCAAGTGCTGTCCAGCTCTTCATGTTCTTGACCCACTGTTGGATGCCTGCTTCTGTAATGGTGACTGGTTCTTGCTCTAGGTGGTTGCTGTGTTTAATTCTCAGATTGTGCAGCCACATTGCACTGGTGTTGTGTGTTTTTTCTTTCTCCCATACGTCCCTCCAGTATTGTTCAGTCTCTGCTATTTGTGGAGTTGCTGCCTTTGTGCTGTCACTCTGTAGTTGGGCATACACCTTAGATGGGAATTTGGAGAAAAGGGCATTTATCTTCTTGGCCTCAGCTTCTCTAGTGTATCACCCTAGTCTTGCAGCATGTGCTGCACTGTATGTGAGGGGCGATATGTGTCACGGAGATTGCTTTCCTCCGTAATCTAGAAACCCATAAGTTTCTTTTCAGCATTATATGTGCTGAAGGAGTTAAGCGGCCATGTCATAGGCAGGTTTTTAGGTGAGTAGGTAAGAGATGGGCAGGACACCTACTCACCATATCTTCACCTCAAGGGTGTGGCTGGGGAAATAAATGTCCAGCCAGTTTTTTTTTCCTCTGTCTGTGTTGTGTAGAGACAAGGAAGCCTCTAGGCCAGGGGTGGGGAATCATTTTTTGCCAAGGGCCATTTGGATATTTATACCGTCCTTCGGGGGCCGTACAAACTCCGCCCACAAAGTACATCCTGACTCTGGCACTGGTGTCAGGACGTAATCTTTCATTGCATGCCCTTCAGTGTTCAGTAGTGAGCACTGCGTGTGTGTGCTCACAGAGCAAGAAGAAATTAATGAGCTGGTGAGTATCAAAATACAGCTCCCTGCCAAAGCACTGCGGTCTCCTGAGAATCTGCCCAGTGGTCGGATAAAAGGTCATCGAGGACCGAAAATGGCCCTGGGGCCTGAGGTTCCCCACCCCTGCTCTAGGCTGATGCTCCTGTGAGAGCTGCCATATGTGTTGTCCTAGAAGTGGTGGGTAGGACTGTGTATGAACTGTTTATTTTCCTTTGAGCCAGAAAGGCTGTTTTTTCTGTTACCATTTTAGTTTATGATACTGAGTCGCCCAGCTAAGGGCCTGTGGGGTACTCAGCACCGAGCCCGTTCACTTCAATGGGGGATGTCACGGGTAGCGCAGCTCGGTCCGTGGCCCTGGGCGCTCACTTAAAAAGGGGGGATATTTACAGGGGATTAAAGTATTTACAGTTTGATCGTGACGCCACCTGTGGTACCTGGTCAGGGTAACCAGCGCTGCAGGGTAGATCCACTGAGGGGTTGTTACTGGGCAGCAAGGTGTTAATTCTTCCACAGGCAAGACTGGATCCCTTAGGGTAGATGGCGGTGCTGGGGTGCAGGACGGAGAAAGGGGCTTTCAGGAGCAATAATGCAGACACACACACAAAAGTCTCTTTCTGTACCTGGTGGAATAGCAGGCACATCCCGGGATGCTGGCAGGGTGGAGGATGCACGTCCAGTATTCCCACTGAGTAGGTGTAGGGCCTCCTTACTCCTGTAGTATGAGTTTCTGACCTGTATATAATGAAGTCTAACTCTGTCTTCACTTATACGCCCGGCTGACTTTGTGGTGAGGCCTTCTCTTGGATAGAACAGTGTCTCTGTATGCAGGGCCCTGCTAGACTCCGTCTTCCTGACCCCGGTTACGTATCAGCACTTGTGGGCCCCTGCGACTTGAAGTCCCGCAGGGTCTCCGGTGTCTCCCACTAGTCGTGTAGATTCTAGCAAGCTCGGACCCGATGTCCGGTATTCAAAGTAGAGGTAAGCTATCAATGCTGTTTCTACCTCGGTTACTCTCTTCTTCTCTTCCACTCGCCTTTCGTCCTACTCCGACCGTTAACATAAGCACACTAGCAGTAGATAGCTGATCTTCTTTCTCTTCACCGCTCTCAAAGCGTCGGCACGCTTGCTCACTGAAACTGCCCTCAGTTGACTCAGTTCTGACCAGGCTGAAGTGGCTATCTTTCTCCACTCGTACTAGCCTCCACACATTGAATTAAGCTCAAAGCTGCAGTCTTCAGGTTCTCTCACAACTCTCTTGTCTAGGCCAAAAAAAGACCAAAAACGGAGATCCATACAATAAAAATTTTCAATTTTATTATACATACAAAGTTATACATAAATAATGTTGAACAATGAATAATAACCCCATCAGTTAAAATTATAGGCCCAGGGCACAAAGGGACCATCACAAGATCGCAATCATCTTTTCAAATGCATGTACAGACCATAGTGCCAAAATCAAAATAATGCAAAAAATGTGTACCAATAGTAAATCCGTGCACAACGCAATCAATCCGTGCACAACAAAAATATATATATGTATATAGTGATCATGAAATGAATTAAAGCTTAGTGTTCATCTGCTCCCACAAAAAAGAAGAAAGAAAAAAATGCAATGAAAAAATAATAAAAAAATGCCTCAGTGCTTACCCATAATATGCAGGTGCCAAAGTGCCCGGGTGCCTGTTGCCGCCCCTGACGCGCGTTTCGATAAAGCTAACGCGAAACGCGCATCATGGGCGGCAACAGGCACCCGGGCACTTTGGCACCTGCATATTATGGGTAAGCACTGAGGCATTTCTTTATTATTTTTTCATTGCATTTTTTTTTTCTTCTTTTTTGTGGGAGCAGATGAGCACTAAGCTTTAATTCATTTCATGATCACTATATACATATATATTTTTTCGCTGTGCACAGACTGATTGCGTTGTGCACGGATTTACTATTGGTACACATATTTTGCATTATTTTGATTTTGGCACTATGGTCTGTACATGCATTTGAAAAGATGATTGCGATCTTGTGATGGTCCCTTTGTGCCCTGGGCCTATAATTTTAACTGATGGGGTTATTATTCATTGTTCAACATTATTTATGTATAACTTTGTATGTATAATAAAATTGAAAATTTTTATTGTATGGAACTCCGTTTTTGGTCTTTTTTTGGTATATTATCTTGGAGTATACAAAATTGACATCCTGTTATAGTCCTGGACATTTAAAATTCTGATTTATTTGGATTACATATATACTTTTTATGTTTAGGTTGTATTGGGATTAATTTAATTATCTCTTGTCTAGGCATAGGCTGACACACTCTCTCAACTCTGAGGTGACTAGACTAGGCTCGTTCTCAGCTAGACTGCCTGAGGTGACTAAACTGAAACTCAGTGTCTTCACCATCCTACATACTCTGAAAGGGCTCCCCCCGGTGGCTCCAGGGAATAGCGAAGGTCTGTTGTGTGCATATCAGGTCTCTGTGGGTGTTACCTTTGGTGCATCCCCCTGGGGCATGAGACTCCAGGCACAGCTGGGCTACACAATACAATAAACCAACCAGAGACTTTAACCCCCACAGTGTGCCTGTGTCTACCTCGGAGAGCAGCTAAGTGAGCCAACATTCCACTAATATATATATATGTATGTAATATATATATATATATATATATAGTGTAATCGCAGCAAAAGGTGGCGCAGCAAAGTATTAAGTTAAAGGGGCCGAATAATATTGCACGACCCACTTTTCAGTTTTTGTATTTCCACAAAAATTTAAAATAACCAATAAATTTTGTTGAAATTCACAATTGTGTCCCACTTGATGTTGATTCTTCACCAAAAATTTACATTTGGTATCTTTATGTTTGAAGCATGATATGTGGGAAAAGGTTGAAAAGTTCCTGGGGGCCGAATACTTTCGCAAGACACTGTACATACACTGCACAGTACCGGTTCTCTTCTATATACTGGGTGTAATCAGTATCAGTATTAGGTTCACACGACAAGAATGATTCTGAGAACGGTCAGGAATCAGCCCAGAACTACACAGGAGGACCTGGTCAAAGACCTGACAAGAGCCGAGACCACAGTATCAAACATTACTGTTAGCAACACACTATGCCAGGGCCGGTGTCAGCACCCGGCATACCCGGGCAAGTGCCGGGGCCCTGAGCAGGCGAGGGGGGCCCACTCGCCGTCGGGCACCTCGGCTCCCGTTAGCGGATGAGAGCGGTACCAGCGCCGCCACTGGGCCCCCCCGCTTGCTCAGGGCCCCGGCAGCAGCCGGCGCAATACTTACCTCTCCTCGTGCCTCCGTTGCCACAGCTCCAGGCTCCAGGGGACGCCTGCAGGGTGCTGGCGCTTCCTCTCACAGCAGCGCCGCTGAATGATGTCATCATTCAGCGGCCGGCTGTGGCAGAGAGAGCGCGGACGCCGGACAGGTGAGATGTGTGTGTGTATATGTATGTGAGAGAGTGCTGCGGTGCTGTCTGTGTGTGGTGCTGTATGTGTGATGGTGGTGGGGGGATCTGTGTGTGGTGCTGTATGTGTGATGGTGGTGGGGGGATGGCAGTGATGGTGGTGAGGAGCCGGGGCCCGGAGGCAATGATGATGGGGAGGCGATGATGATGGGGAGGTGATGATGATGAGGAGGAGGCGATGATGATGGGGAGGCGATGATGATGGGGAGGCAATGATGATGGGGAGGCGATGATGATGGGGAGGCGATGATGATGGGGAGGCAATGA
The DNA here is from genome assembly GCA_033576555.1 of Oophaga sylvatica. Lineage (NCBI taxonomy): Eukaryota > Metazoa > Chordata > Amphibia > Anura > Dendrobatidae > Oophaga > Oophaga sylvatica. The sequence goes on from JARQOD010000001.1 coordinate 466,191,024, forward strand.
TGATGGGGAGGCGATGATGATGATGGGGAGGCGAAGATGATGGGGAGGTGATGATGATGGGGAGGCGATGATGATGGGGAGGCGATGATGATGGGGAGGCGATGATGATTGGGAGGCAATGATGATGATGGGGAGGCAATGATGATGATGATGGGGAGGCGATGATGATGGGGAGGAAATGATGATGATGATGGGGAGGAGATGATGATGGGGAGGCAATGATGATGATGATGATGGGGAGGCAATGATGATGATGATGGGGAGTATTTCCAAAGCGCCTTTTCCTGAGCCGTTACAGCGCAGAATGCAGAACAGTGCAGAGGAGAGCTCCATATTTTGTATGGAGCATTATATGGGGACCAGTATCCTGTATGGAGCATTATTTGGGGTCCAATATTTTTTATGGAGCATTATATTTGGCCCATAATACTGTATGGAGGACTATGTGGTGCCCATAATATTGTATGTAGGACTGTACTGTCCAGTCTGTACTGTGCGCTGTGAGGATTTGGCGGTTTTTGAGCTATTGTAGAGTTTACAATAGATATCACTCATGTAATGGAAGAAGAGAAGTGTTTGGCATTGTACTATACCCATATTTATCTGCAGTATCTGTGCATCATGAATCGTGGTCTGTGCTAAAGGGGCCCTGTTGTGAATGTGCTAGAAATGAATTCTGAGCAGAAGCTCCCTCTGGTGGTTACAAACAGTACTGAACTATCCAATGAAGATTGTGAAGATTGGCGATCAGGTGTTACTGACTGGTCTTATATAAGGGAGGTTCCCTCCCATCAGGGTTGCCGGTGATCAATTGTTCTGGTCTCATCTTTGATTCCTGTTCACTTTGTAGCTTGCTGTTTCGTGATTGCATCTTCTGCTAACAGATAAGTCATTTTCTTCTTTTAGTTTTTTGTGCTTGCTTTTTGCATTTTTCCTGCACTTCTGTGGGGGTCTGCCAGGTCCCCTCCGGGGGCTTGTGCTCCTCTCAGTTTAGTTCAGCCACTGTTGTTTGTTCATTTGCCTTTTCCAGTTTTTTCAGTGGCTGCTGTTTAGTTTTGTTACACCAGAGAACTAATTTAGGTGGTAGAGGTCATGTGATCTCAGGTGTTTTTGTAATTAGTAGAGTTGGTACTTTTCAGGGTTTTTTGGGATTGCAGTAAGTGTCCTTCCTATCCTGTTCTATTTAGGAAGTTTGGGCCCCAACGTTTGCTCATACTATTTTCTGTCTGTGTCTGTATTTTCCTCTTGTCTAACCGCCATTACATGTTTGGGGGCTTTCTATGTTCTTTGGGGATCTGCTCCGGGGCAGATAGTTTTCCTCTTTCTGTCTTTAGGTGTAGTTAGCTTCTCAGGCTGTGACGAGGCGTCTAGGACCAACGTAGGTATGCTCCACGGCTGCCTTTAGTTGTGGTGGTTAGTCAGGGTACTGCAATCCCATAGATCCCAACCTCTCTGGTGTATTTCCTTTTTTGCCTGCTCTCCTCAGCTACCAAATCATAACAGTATCACCGGCCCAAAAACTGATATTTGTATGGTACTCACAGAAGGGAAAAATAGTGTTAAAGAAAGAAGATTGTCAGAGTTGTCAGAGATTTTTTTTTTTTTTTCCCTCTGTTTCTCTGAATGCTGAGGAGGATTTTTTTTCTCTCAATGGAGTTTGCACAGTTGTCTGACCGTGTGGATCAGCTTGCCACTGAAGTTCGGAGTATTGATACCTATTTTGCAGGGTTGCCTGTTGTGGAACCTAGGATTCCCATGCCAGATTTGTTTTTAGGGGATCGAGCTAAATTTCTGAATTTCAAAAATAACTGTAAGTTGTTTCTTGCCTTGAAATCTAAGTCCTCAGGGAACGCAGCACAGCAGGTTCAAATTGTCATCTCTCTCCTGCGTGGCGATCCTCAGGATTGGGCTTTTTCCCTGACACCTGGGGATCCTGTTTTGAGTAATGTTGATGCATTTTTTCAGGCTCTGGGGTTATTGTACGATGAGCCTAATGTCACTGATCAAGCTGAAAAAGCCTTGTTGGCATTAAATCAGGGGCTTGAGGACGCTGAGTTATACTGTCAGAGATTCCGAAGGTGGGCAGTCCTGACCAAATGGAATGACGATGCTTTGGCAGCTCTTTTTCGGAAGGGTCTGTCAGAGAATGTAAAGGATGTTATGGTGGGATTCCCTGTCCCCTCTGGTCTCAAAGATTCTATGTCATTAGCGATTCAAATTGACAGACGTTTGCGTGAGCGTAGAGGTATGCGTGGAACAGTGTTGCCTTGTGAACCAGCTTCTGAACCCATGCAGTGTGATAGAGTGGCTTCTGGGGCACAGCGTCATGAGTTTTGTAAACGCAATGGGTTATGTTTCTACTGTGGTGATGCCTCTCATGCTATTTCAGTCTGCCCTAAGCGGGGAAGACGTTTTGCACGTTCAGTTGTCTTTGGTAGTGTTCAGACTAAATTTTTGTTCACTGTTACCCTGATTTGCTCCCTGTCCACATTTTCTGCTCAGGCTTTTGTTGATTCGGGAGCAGCTATTAACCTGATGGATTTTGATTTTGCTAAACGTTGTGGGTTTCCCTTGATACCCCTACGGAAGTCTATTCCCCTACTGGGGATCGATTCTACCCCTTTGGCTGAGAATAAACCTCAGTTCTCTACTCAGGTGATAATGAGGGTTGAACCTGATCATCAGGAGAGTTGCAAATTTTTGGTGCTGTATAATCTGCATGACATTATCGTACTGGGTTTCCCTTGGTTACAGTCTCATAATCCTGTTTTGGATTGGAAATCTGTGTCTGTAACCAGTTGGGGCTGCCAATGTGTTAATACCAACACTCCTGTTTTTTCTGCCTCCCCCAGGCTCAGGATGTTCCTGACTTTTTGACTGATTTTTCTGATGTGTTTAGCGAAAGTAAATCTGCATCCTTGCCCCCCCCATAGGAGCTATGACTGCGCTATTGAATTAGTGCCTGGTAGTAAATTCCCTAAAGGTCGCCTTTTTAACTTGTCTGTACCTGAACATGACGCTATGCAGTCTTATATCAAGGAGTCATTGGAGAAGGGTCATATCAGACCATCCTCTTCACCCTTGGGTGCCGGTTTTTTCTTTGTGGCCAAAAAGGATGGTTCATTAAGGCCGTGTATTGATTATCGTCTCTTGAACAATATCACTGTGAAATATCAATATCCGTTACCCTTGATTTCTGACCTGTTTTCCAGGGTGAAAAGTGCTACTTGGTTTACCAAGCTTGACCTCAGGGGGGCATATAACCTTATTCGCATTAAGCACGGGGATGAATGGAAGACGGCATTTAATACCCCAGAGGGGCATTTTGAGTACCTAATGATGCCCTTTGGGCTCACTAATGCTCCTTCTGTCTTCCAGTCCTTCATGAATGACATTTTCAGGGATTTTGTGGATACATTTCTGATTGTTTATTTGGATGATATCTTGATTTTTTCCAATGACTGGGACTCTCATGTGAAACATGTTCGGACTGTGTTCCAGATTTTGAGAGAGAATGCTCTGTATGTGAAGGGATCAAAGTGTCTTTTTGGCGTACAGAGGATCTCATTTCTGGGATTCATTTTGTCCCCATCTGTTATTGAAATGGACCCGGTCAAGGTTAGGCCATCTGTGATTGGGTCCAACCTACTTCATTAAAGGCTCTTCAAAGATTCTTGGGTTTTGCCAATTTTTATCGTAAATTTATTGGTAATTTCTCTGTTATTGTTAAACCATTGACTGATTTGACCAAAAAGGGTTCTGATGTGGTGAATTGGCCTCCTGAGGCAGTCTCTACGTTTCAGGAACTTAAGCAGAGATTCACTTCTGCTCCTGTTCTACGGCAGCCTGATGTTTCTCTGCCATTTCAGGTGGAGGTTGATGCCTCTGAAATTGGGGCAGGTGCTGTTTTGTCCCAAAGAGATCCAGAGACCTCTAAAAGTAACCCTTGTGCCTTTTTCTCTCGAAAATTTTCTCCAACTGAACGTAATTATGACGTGGGTAATCGGGAGTTATTGGCCATGAAGTGGGCTTTTGAAGAGTGGAGACATTGGCTGGAGGGAGCCAAACATCAGGTGGTGGTCCTCACGGACCATAAGAATCTGGTTTATCTGGAATCAGCCAAGCGACTTAATCCTAGACAGGCCAGGTGGGCCTTGTTTTTCACACGTTTTAATTTTGTGGTTTCCTTTCTTCCTGGCACTAAAAATGTTAAGGCGGATGCCCTCTCGAGGAGTTTCCTTGCGGACTCTCCTGAGTTATCTGATCCTGCTGTTATTTTGAAAGAGGGTGTAGTTCTTTCCGCCATCTCGCCCAATTTGAGACTGCCTCTGGAAGGGTTTCAGGAGGATAAACCCGAGCGCTGCCCTATTGGGAAATTGTTTGTCCCAGACCGGTGGAAAAAGAGTGTGATGTCTGAGATTCATTGTTCCGCATTGGCGGTCATCCCGGAATTTTTGGTACCAGAGACTTGGTTAGTCGGTCCTTTTGGTGGCCTACTTTGTCTCGTGACGTCAGGGAATTTGTGCAGTCCTGCGGGACTTGCTCTCGCTCCAAGCCTTGCTCTCGCTCTAGTGGTTTGTTGATGCCATTGCCTGTGCCCAAGAGACCATGGACCCATATCTCTATGGATTTAATTTCCGACCTCCCTGTTTCTCAGAGAATGATCGTTATCTGGGTGATTTGTGATAGGTTTTCCAAAATGATACATCTTGTGCCATTACCTAAGTTGCCTTCCTCCTCTGAATTGGTGCCTTTGTTCCTTCAGCACGTGGTTCGGTTACACGGCATCCCTGAGAACATTGTGTCTGACAGAGGAGTCCAGTTTGTTTCCAGATTTTGGAGGACTTTTTGTTCTAAACTTGGTGTTCAATTGTCTTTCTCCTCGGCTTTTCATCCTCAGACCAATGGACAAACTGAGAGAACAAACCAGACATTGGAGACTTATCTGAGATGCTTTGTGTCTGCTGATCAGGATGACTGGGTCTCTTTTTTGCCTTTGGCTGAGTTTGCTCCTAATAATAGGGCTAGCTCTGCCACTTTGATGTCTCCATTTTTCTGCAATTTTGGGTTTCACCCTCGATTTTCTTCAGGACAGACGGAGGCTTCTGTCTGTCCAGGTGTTGACTCTGTTGTGGAGCGTATGCAGCAGATTTAGGACCAGGTAGTGGAGAGGTTGTCCCTCTCTCAGGAGAGCGCCAAGCGGTTTGGCAACCGGCATAGGACTGATGGTCCTCGGTTTGAAGTGGGGGACTTGGTCTGGTTGTCCTCAAGAAATATCCTTATGAGAGTTGCATCTGCTAAGTTTAAGCCTAGGTTCATTGGACCTTATAAGATCATGGAGATTCTTAATCCTGTTTCCTTTCGTTTGCTTCTTCCAGGGACATTTAAGATCCATAACGTGTTCCACAAGTCCTTATTGAAGAGGTTTGTCGAGCCAGTGGTTCCTATGGCTGTGCCTCCTGACCCTGTTTTGGTTGAGGGCAATCTGGAGTATGTGGTTGAGAAAATATTGAATTCTCGTTTTTCTAGACGGAAACTCCAGTATTTGGTTAAGTGGAGAGGTTATGGTCAGGAGGACAATTCTTGGGTGTTTGCTTCGGACACCCATGCTAGGAGACTCATCCGTGCGTATCACAGAGCTCATCCTGACCGACCTGGTTGCTCAAATGAGGGTTCGGTGACCCCTTCTCAAGAGGGGGGTACTGTTGTGAATGTGCTAGAAATTAATTCTGAGCAGAAGCTCCCTCTGGTGGTTACAAACAGTACTGAACTATCCAATGAAGATTGTGAAGATTGGCGATCAGGTGTTACTGACTGGTCTTATATAAGGGAGGTTCCCTCCCATCAGGGTTGCCGGTGATCAATTGTTCTGGTCTCATCTTTGATTCCTGTTCACTTTGTAGCTTGCTGTTTCGTGCCTGCATCTTCTGCTAACAGATAAGTCATTTTCTTCTTTTAGTTTTTTGTGCTTGCTTTTTACATTTTGTCCTGCACTTCTGTGGGGGTCTGCCGGGTCCCCTCAGGGGGCTTGTGCTCCTCTCAGTTTAGTTCAGCCACTGTTGTTTGTTCATTTGCCTTTTCCAGTTTTTTCAGTGGCTGCTGTTTAGTTTTGTTACACCAGAGAACTAATTTAGGTGGTAGAGGTCGTGTGATCTCAGGTGTTTTTGTAATTAGTAGAGTTGGTACTTTTCAGGGTTTTTTGGGATTGCAGTAAGTGTCCTTCCTATCCTGTTCTATTTAGGAAGTTTGGGCCCCAACGTTTGCTCATACTATTTTCTGTCTGTGTCTGTATTTTCCTCTTGTCTAACCGCCATTACATGTTTGGGGGCTTTCTATGTTCTTTGGGGATCTGCTCCGGGGCAGATAGTTTTCCTCTTTCTGTCTTTAGGTGTAGTTAGCTTCTCAGGCTGTGACGAGGCGTCTAGGACCAACGTAGGTACGCTAAACGGCTGCCTTTAGTTGTGGTGGTTAGTCAGGGTACTGCAATCCCATAGATTCCAAACTCTCTGGTGTATTTCCTTTTTTGCCTGCTCTCCTCAGCTACCAAATCATAACAGGGCCCACTGAGACTCTTTCGCCCGGGGCCCATAAAAACCTGGAGCCGGCCCTGCACTATGCCATCATGGATTAAAATCCTGCAGGGCACGCAAGGTCCCCCTGCTCATGCCAGCACATGTCCATGCCCATTTGAAATTGGCCAATGACCATCTGGATGAAGTTGGGTCTAAAGTTTATTGGTCCATATGAGATTCTACTAGTGGTCAAGGTTACTGCAATCCAATAGGTTCCAGCCTCTCTGGTGTATTGCCGTTTTTGCTTATTCTCCTCAGCTACCAAAACATAACAGTATCACCGGCCCAAACTGAAAATTATATGGTACTCACAGAAGGGAAAAATAGTGTGGAACAAAAAAAAAGAAAGTTGTCAGAGATTTTTTTTTCCCCTGTTTGTTGCATTTTTTTCTCTCTTTTTCTCTGGGTGCTGAGGAGGATTTTTTTTCACTCAATGGAGCTTGCACAGTTGTCTGGCCGTGTGGATCAGCTTGCCACTGAGGTTCGGAGTATTGCTACCTATCTTGCTGGGTTGCCGGTTGTGGAACCTAGGATTCCCATGCCAGATTTGTTTTTGGGAGATCGGGCTAAATTTCTGAATTTCAAAAATAACTGTAAGTTGTTTTTTGCCTTAAAGCCTAAGTCTTCAGGGAACGCAGCACAGCAGGTTCAAATTGTCATCTCTCTCCTGCGCGGCGACCCTCAGGATTGGGCTTTTTCTCTGACACCTGGGGATCCTGTTTTGAATGATATTGATGTATTTTTTCTGGCTCTGGGGTTATTGTACGATGAACCTAATGTCACTGATCAAGCTGAAAAAACCTTGTTGGCATTAAATCAGGGTCTTGAAGACGCTGAGATGTACTGTCAGAAATTCCGAAAGTTGGCAGTCCTGACCAAATGGAATGATGATGCTTTGGCAGCCCTTTTTCGGAAGGGGCTGTCAGAGAATGTAAAGGATGTTATGGTGGGATTCCCTGCTCCCTCTGGTCTCAATGATTCTATGTCATTGGCTATTCAAATTGACAGACGTTTGCGTGAGCGCAGAGGTATGCGTGAGATAGTGTTGCCTTGTGAGCCAGCTTCTGAACCCATGCAGTGTGATAGAGTGACTTCTGGGGCACAGCGTCATGAGTTTCGAAAGCACAATGGGTTATGTTTCTACTGTGGTGACGCCTCTCAAGCTATTTCAGTCTGCCCTAAGCGGGGAAGACGTTTTGCATGCTCAGTTGTCTTGGGTAGTGTTCAGACTAAATTTATGTTGACCTTTACCGTGATTTGCTCCCTGTCCACATTTTCTGCTCAGGCTTTTGTTGATTCAGGAGCAGCTATTAACCTGATGGATTTTGACTTTGCCAAACGTTGTGGGTTTCCCATGATACCCCTGCGGAAGTCTATTCCCCTACTGGGCATTGATTCTACCCCTTTTTGCGGAGAATAAAGCCCAATTTTCTACTCAGGCGATAATGAGAGTTGAACCAGATCATCAGGAGAGTTGCAAATTTCTGGTGCTGTATAATCTGCATGACATTATTGTACTAGGTTTCCCTTGGTTACAGTCTCATAATCCTGATTTGGATTGGAAATCTGTGTCTGTAACCAGTTGGGGCTGCCAATGTGTTAATGCCAACACTCCTGTTTTTTCTGCCTCTCCGCAGGCTCAGGATGTTCCTGACTTTTTGACTGATTTTTCGGATGTATTTAGTGAAAGTAAATCTGCATCCTTGCCCCCTCATAATAGCTATGATTGCGCTATTGAATTAGTGCCTGGTGGTAAATTTCCTAAAGGTCGCCTTTTTAACTTGTCATATCAGATCTTCCTGCGGAAGTCTATTCCCCTACTGTGCATTGATTCTACCCCTTTGGCTGAGAATAAACCCCAGTTCTCAACTCAGGTGATAATGAGGGTTGAACCTGACCATCAGGAGAGTTGCAAATTTTCGGTGCTGTATAATCTGCATGACATTATTGTACTAGGTTTCCCTTGGTTACAGTCTCATAATCCTGATTTGGATTGGAAATCTGTGTCTGTAACCAGTTGGGGCTGCCAATGTGTTAATGCCAACACTCCTGTTTTTTCTGCCTCTCCGCAGGCTCAGGATGTTCCTGACTTTTTGACTGATTTTTCTGATGTGTTTAGCGAAAGTAAATCTGCATCCTTGCCCCCCCATAGGAGCTATGACTGCGCTATTGAATTAGTGCCTGGTAGTAAATTCCCTAAAGGTCGCCTTTTTAACTTGTCTGTACCTGAACACGATGCTATGCGATCTTATATCAAGGAGTCATTGGAGAAGGGTCATATCAGACCATCCTCTTCACCCTTGGGTGCCGTTTTTTTCTTTGTGGCCAAAAAGGATGGTTCATTGAGGCCGTGTATTGATTATCGTCTGTTAAATAAGATCACTGTGAAGTATCAATATCCGTTACCCTTGATTTCTGACCTGTTTTCCAGGGTGAAAAGTGCTAGTTGGTTTACCAAGCTTGACCTCAGGGGGGCGTATAACCTTATTCGCATTAAGCACGGGGATGAATGGAAGACGGCGTTTAATACCCCAGAGGGGCATTTTGAGTACCTAGTGATGCCCTTTGGGCTCACTAATGCTCCTTCCGTCTTCCAATCCTTCATGAATGATATTTTCAGGGATTTTGTGGATAAATTTCTGATTGTTTATTTGGATGATATCTTGATTTTTTCCAATGACTGGGACTCTCATGTGAAACATGTTCGGACTGTGTTCCAGATTTTGAGAGAGAATGCACTGTATGTGAAGGGATCAAAGTGTTTTTTGGCGTACAGAAGGTCTCATTTCTGGGATTTATTTTGTCTCCGTCTGTTATTGAAATGGACCCGGTCAAGGTTCAGGCCATCTGTGATTGGGTCCAACATACTTTATTAAAGGCTCTTCAGAGATTTTTGGGTTTTGCCAATTTATATAGTAAATTTATTAGTAATTTCTCCGGTATTGTTAAACCATTGACTGATTTGACCAAAAAGGGTTCTGATGTGGTGAATTGGCCTCCTGAGGCAGGCTCTGCGTTTCAAGAACTTAAGCAGAGATTCACTTCTGCTCCTGTTCTACAGCAGCCTGATGTTTCTCTACCGTTTCAGGTGGAGGTTGATGCCTCTGAAATTGGGGCAGGTGCCGTTTTGTCCCAAAGAGATCCAGAGACCTCTAAGAGTAAGCCTTGTGCCTTTTTCTCTCGAAAATGTTCTCCAACTGAACGTAATTATGACGTGGGTAATCGGGAGTTATTGGCCATGAAGTGGGCCTTTGAAGAGTGGAGACATTGGCTGGAAGGATACTGTCCTAGTGGAATATAGTGAAGTGATTTCTTAAAGGGATTATTATATAAGCTCTAGCATTAACAAGGGTATTGGAATATAGAATATAGAAGGGTCTACCAGATCCCTATCAGAGCCAAACATCAGGTGGTAGTCCTCACGGACCATAAGAATCTGGTTTATCTCGAATCAGCCAAGCGGCTTAATCCTAGACAGGCCAGGTGGGCCTTGTTTTTCACACGTTTTAATTTTGTGGTTTCTTTTCTTCCTGGCACTAAGAATGTTAAGGCGGATGCCCTCTCGAGGAGTTTTTTTTCGGACTCTCCTGAGTTATCTGATCCTACTGTTATTTTAACAGAGGGTGTAGTTCTTTCCGCCATCTCGCCCAATTTGAGACTGGCTCTGGAATGGGTGTCAGGAGGATAAACCTGAGCGCTGCCCTATTGGGAATTTGTTTGTCCCAGACCAGTGGAAGAAGAATGTGATGTCTGAGATTCATTGTTCCGCGTTGGCTGGTCATCCCGGGATTTTTGGTACCAGAGACTTGGTGAGTCGGTCCTTTTGGTGGCCTACTTTGTCTCGTGACGTCAGGGAATTTGTGCAGTCCTGTGGGACTTGATCTCGCTCCAAGCCTTGCTCTCGCTCTAGTGGTTTGTTAATGCCATTACCTGTGCCCAAGAGGCCATGGACCCATATCTCTATGGATTTTATTTCCGACCTCCCTGTTTTTCAGATAATGACCGTTATCTGGGTAATCTGTGATAGGTTTTCCAAAATGATACATCTTGTGCCATTACCTCAGTTACCTTCCTCCTCCGAATTGGTGCCTTTGTTCCTTCAGCACGTGGTTCGTTTACACGGCATTCCTGAGAACATGTGTGTCTGACAGAGGAGTCCAGTTTGTTTCCAGATTTTGGAGGACATTTTGTTCTAAACTTGGTGTTCAATTATCTTTCTCCTCTGCTTTTCATCCTCAGACCAATTGACAAACCGAGAGAACAAACCAGACCTTGGAGACTTATTTGAGATGTTTTGTGTCTGCTGATCAAGATGACTGGGTCTCTTTTTTGCCTTTGGCTGAGCTTGCTCTTAATAATAGGGCTAGCTCTGCCACCTTGATGTCTCCATTTTTCTGCAATTTTGGGTTTCACCCTCGATTTTCTTCGGGACAGGCGGAGGCTTCTGTCGTTCCGGGTGTTGACTCTGTTGTGGAGTGAATGCAGCAGATTTGGGGCCAGGTAGTGGAGAGGTTGTCTCTCTCTCAGTAGAAGGCCCAACGGTTTGCCAACCGGCATAGGACTGATGGTCCTCGGTTTAAAGTGGGGGACTTGGTTTGGTACTCCTCAAGAAATATCCCTATGAGGGTTGCATCTCCAAAGTTTAAGCCTAGGTTCATTGGACCTTATAAGATCATGGAGATTATTAATCCTGTTTCCTTCCGTTTGCTTCTTCCAGGGACATTTAAGATCCATAACGTGTTCCACAAGTCCTTATTGAAGAGGTTTGTCGAGCCAGTGGTTCCTATGGCTGCGCCTCCTGACCCTGTTTTCGTTGAGGGCAATCTGGAGTATGTGGTTGAGAAAATATTGGATTCTCATTTTTCTATACAGAAACTCCAGTATTTGGTTAAGTGGAGAGGTTATGGTCAGGAGGACAATTCTTGGGTGTTTGCTTCGGACATCCATGCTAGGAGACTGATCCGTGCCTATCACCGAGCTCATCCTGATCAACCTGGTTGCACAAGTGAGGGTTTGGTGACCCCTCCTCAAGGTGGGGGTACTGTTATGAATGTGCTAGAGATGGTTTCTGAGCAGAGGCTCCCTCTGGTGGTTATAGACAGTACTGAACCTTTTTGCGAGGAATGGCAATCAGGGATCACAGACTGGTCTGATATAAGGGAGGTTCCCTCCCATGATGGTTGCCGGTGATCAATTGTTCTTGTCTCAATTGTGGTTCCTGGTTCATTTGGAAGTTTGCTGAGTCTTGCCTGCATCTTCTGCTATCAGATAAGATATTTTCTGCTTTTATTTTTGTGCTTGCTTTTTGCATTGTTCCCTGCACTTCTTGGAGGTCAGCCAGGTCCCCTCCGGGGGCTTGTGCTCCTCTCAGTTTATCTGGAGCCACTGTTGTTTGTTCATTTGCTTTTTCCTGTTTTTCCAGTGGCTGCAGCTTAGTTTTGTAACACCAGAGAACTGATTTAGGTGGTAGAGATCGTGAGATCTCAGGTGTTTTTGCAATCAGAAGAGTTGGTATTTTTTAGGGTTTTTTTTGGATTGCAGTGAGTATCCTTTCCTGTACTTTTCTGTCTAAACAGATTGGGCCCCAGCGTTTGCTCATTCTATTTTCTGTCTGTGTCCGTGCTTCTTCTTGTCTAACCGCCATTACATGTTTGGGGGCTTCCTATTTTCTATGGGGATCTGCTCTGGGGAAGATAGCTTTCATCTTTCTGCCTTTAGGTGTAGTTATCTCTCAGGCTGTGACGAGGCATCTAGGATCAACGTAGGAATGCTCCACGGCTACCTCTAGTTGTGTGGTTAGTTCAGGTTACTGCAATCCAATAGGTTCCAGCCTCTCTTGTTATGAATGTGCTAGAGATGGTTTCTGAGCAGAGGCTCCCTCTGGTGGTTATAGACAGTACTGAAACTTTCAGCGAGGAATGGCAATCTGGAATCACAGACTGGTCTGATATAAGGGAGGTTCCCTCCCATGATGGTTGCCGGTGATCAATTGTTCTTGTCTCAATTGTGGTTCCTGGTTCATTTGGAAGTTTGCTGGAGTCTTGCCTGCATCTCCTGCTTTCAGATAAGACATTTTTTGCTTTTCTTTTTGTGCTTGCTTTTTGCATTGTTTTCTGAACTTTTGTGGAGGTCGGCCAGGCCCCCTCCTGGTGCCTGAGCTCTTCACAGTTTTTCTGCAGCCACTGTTATTTGCTCATTTGCTTTTTCCTGTTTTTTCAGCGGCTGCGGCTAGGTTTTTGTTCACACTGAGATCTGATTTAGTGGGTGGCGAGATCGTGTGATCTCAGTATTTTTGTAATCAGGATTGTTGGATTTTTGTAGGGTTTTCTGGGTTGCAGAAAGTAATCTCTCCTGTCCTATCCTATTTAGTCAGCTTGTGGCCCCAGCGTTTGCTCAGTCTATTTTCTGCCTATGTTTGTATTTTCCTCTTGTCTAACCGCCATTATATGTTTGGGAGCTTCCTATTTTCTTTGGGGATCTGCTCCGGGGCAGATAGCTTTCATCTTTCTGCCTTTAGGTGTAGTTATCTCTAAGGCTGTGACGAGGCGTCTAGGATCAACGTAGAACGCTCCACGGCTACCTCTAGTTGTGTTGTTAGTTTAGGAATCTGCAACCCATCAGTTACCAACATCTCAGGTGTTCGGCTGCCCTGCTGTTGTTCCTATCCTCCTCAGCTACCGAAACATAACAGTATCAACGGCCTTAACTGAAAATTATATGGTACTCACAGAAGGGAAAAATAGTGTGGAAAGAAAAAAGTTGTCAGAGTTGTCAGAGATTTTTTTTTCTGTCTGTTGCATTTATTCCCTCTTTTTCTCTGGGTGCTGAGGATTTTTTTTTCTCTCAATGGAGTTTGCACAGTTGTCTGGCCGTGTGGATCAGCTTGCCACTGAAGTTCGGAGTATTGCTACCTATCTTACAGGGTTGCCGGTTGTGGAACCTAGGACCCCCATGCCAGATTTATTTTTGGGGGATCGAGCTAAATTTCTGAATTTCAAAAATAACTGTAAGTTTTTTTTTGCCTTAAAACCTAAGTCCTCAGGGAACGCAGCACAGCAGGTTCAAATTGTCATCTCTCTCATGCGCGGCGATCCTCAGGATTGGGCTTTTTCCATGACACCTGGGGACCCTGTTTTGAGTAATGTTGATGCATTTTTTTCTGGCTCTGGAGTTATTGTACGATGAACCTAATGTCACTAATCAAGCTGAAAAAACCTTGTTGGCATTAAATCAGGGGCTTGAGGACGCTGAGTTGTACTGTCAGAAATTCCAAAAGTGGGCAGTCCTGACCAAATGGAATGATGATGCTTTGGCAGCCCTTTTTCGGAAGGGTCTGTCAGAGAATGTAAAAGATGTTATGGTGGGTTTGCTTGCTCCCTCTGGTCTCAATGATTCTATGTCATTAGCTATTCAAATTGACAGACGTTTGCGTGAGCGTAGAGGTATGCGTGGAATAGTGTTGCCTTGTGAACCAGCTTCCGAACCCATGCAGTGTGATAGAGTGGCTTCTGGGGCACAGCGTCATGAGTTTCGAAAATGCAATGGGTTATGTTTCTACTGTGGTGATGCCTCTCATGCTATTTCAGTCTGCCCTAAGCAGGGAAGACGTTTTGCACGCTCAGTTGTCTTGGGTAGTGTTCAGACTAAATTTCTGTTGACTGTTACCCTGATTTGCTCCCTGTCCACATTTTCTGCTCAGGCTTTTGTTGATTCAGGAGCAGCTATTAACCTGATGGATTTTGACTTTGCCAAACGTTGTGGGTTTCCCATGATGTCCCTGCGGAAGTCTATTCCCCTACTGGGCATTGATTCTACCCCTTTGGCAGAGAATAAACCCCAGTTTTCTACTCAGGTGATAATGAGGGTTGAACCAGATCATCAGGAGAGTTGCACATTTCTGGTGCTGTATAATCTGCATGACATTATTGTACTAGGTTTCCCTTGGTTACAGTCTCATAATCCTGTTTTGGATTGGAAATCTGTGTCTGTGACCAGTTGGGGCTGCCAATGTGTTAATGCCAACACTCCTGTTTTTTCTGCCTCTCCCAAGTCTCAGGATGTTCCTGACTTTTTGACTGATTTTTCAGATGTATTTAGTGAAAGTAAATCTGCATCTTTGCCCCCTCACAGGAGCTACAATTGCGCTATTGAATTAGTGCCTGGTGGTAAATTTCCTAAAGGTCGCCATTTTAACTTGTCATATCAGATCATCCTCTTCACCCTTGGGTGCCGGTTTTTTCTTTGTGGCCAAAAAGGATGGTTCATTGAGGCCGTGTATTTATTATCGTCTGTTGAATAAGATCACTGTGAAGTATCAATATCCGTTACCCTTGATTTCTGACCTGTTTTCCAGGGTGAAAAGTGCTAGTTGGTTTACCAAGCTTGACCTCAGGGGGGCATATTGTTGTGATCTGCTACAAGCACTAAGGAAAGGTGGGAATTCTGTCCCTACAATAGGACTGAGCTGGATCCCTACGATGTAACGGGGAACCTGATCCTGCGACCAGACCCGCTAAAGTCCTCAGCTAGTCTGAACGAAGACCTATAGTTGCGAGGGAGGAATCCCTACAAGATCTAGGGACTGGGTGAAAAGGTGGACACCTCCTAACAGAAAGTGTAGCAGGAAAAATAAAACAGAAAACAAATACTAAGAGATCCTCAGATCAAGCAAAACTGACAGAGTAAGGCACCTAAGCACCCGGCTAGCTTAAGAGTAGATAATACAATGAAGTCCAGCAAAGCCAAAAGGGCGGAGCCAGACTAAATAGGGAAAAAAGGTCATGTGACCAGCAAACTGAAACAAAACCTAACAAGAGGGTTCTAACAGTACCCTCCCTTCTAAAGGATCCTCCGGATCCCCTAGGACTTAGGCTTATCCGGAAATCTCTTGTGAAACGCTCTGACAAGTCTAGACGCAGAAACATCATCCGCCCTCACCCATGAGTTATCCTCGGGTCCATAACCCTTCCAAGCGACGAGGTACTGCAAACCCCCTCTATACCGTCTAAATTTAGGATGCGGGAAATCTCATATTGCCCGTCCTCCACCACCAGGGGAACAGTGGCCAACACGTCTCCCTCTGAGACCTCAGCTTTTTTCAAGAGAGAAACATGAAACACCGGATTAATCTTCCAGGAGGTAGGAAGCTCCAACTTAACAGCAGATTGGTTAATAACCTGAAGCACCTTAAAGGGCCCTACAAACTTGGGACCCAATTTCTTAGACGGAATCCTCAAGCGCAGATTCTTAGAGGACAACCAAACCATGTCACCAATAGCAAACAAAACCTCTTGTCGTTTTCTATCAAAATACACTTTGGATCTTTTGTTAGCCTCCTGAAGATTACCACGCACATCAGTCCAAACTCTCTCCAAAACACCAGAAAAATTCTCCTCTTCAGGTACAGCCGATCCCAACTTGGAAAATGACCCAAATGACGGATGTCTCCCAGTACATAAAAAAAAAGGCGAACAACCAGCAGAAGCGGATGTATGGTTGTTAAGAGCAAACTCAGCAAGTGGCAGAAACTCAGACCACCCCTCTTGATTATCAGTCACAAAACAACGCAAGAACTGCTCAACATCCTGGTTTTTCCTTTCTGTCTGGCCATTAGACTCAGGATGATATCCGGATGAAAACGACAAATGAACTCCCAACCTGTCACAAAAGGCGCGCCAAAACCGAGCCACAAACTGAGGTCCCCTATCAGAAACAATGTCAGTAGGAACACCATGCAGTCTGACTATTTCTTTGACAAAGGCCTTAGCGAGAGTCTTAGCGCAGGGCAGTTTGATGAAAGGAACCAAGTGACACATCTTGCTAAAACGGTCCACGACCACCCAGATGACAGTGAAACCCTCAGAGGGGGGAAGGTCAGTAATAAAGTCCATAGCCAAATGTGTCCAAGGTGCACTAGGGACCTCCAGAGGGCAAAGCAACCCCACAGCAGGAGTATGAGAAGACTTAGATCTAGCACACACAGTGCATTGACGCACCCACTTAATGACTTCCTTCTGCCATCCTGGCCACCAAAAACTGCGACCCACAAGTCTCTTGGTCTCAGAGATTCCAGGATGACCTGCCAACCGAGAGTCATGACATTCAACAAACAAATCTCTCCTCAGGGTACCAGGCACAAACAACCTCCCATGCGGCGTGTTAGATGGGGCATTCTCCTGTGCTTTAAGAATCTCATCTTCCAACACGGAGTCCAAAACAGCAATAACAACCCCCTCTTGCAAGATGTTTTCCTCCTCCTCCTCAGTACCCATCATAGGAGAAAAGCTGCGAGACAAAGCATCAGCTTTAACATTTTTAGTACCTGGGATGTAAGTAACGGTAAAATTAAACCGTGAGAAAAACAGTGCCCACCCAGCCTGACGGGCATTCAAGCGTTTGGCAGCATCAAGGTAGATCAGATTTTTATGATCGGTGAAGACTTGAATGGGAAATTCCGCTCCCTCCAAAAAATGACGCCAGTGTTCAAATGCGAGTTTAATTGCCAACAATTCCCGATTACCGATATCATAATTTAGTTCAGACTCAGAAAATTTTTTTGAAAAAAAAGCACAGGGATGTACTCCATCCGTCTTTGCCTGAGACAACACCGCGCCGACCCCCACAGAAGAAGCATCAACCTCAACCAAAAATGGTTTAGTCACATCAGGCTGCGTAAGGATGGGAGCAGAGCTGAACCTCTCCTTTAGCAACACAAAAGCCTCAATGGCCTCAGTAGTCCACTGAACCGCATCAGCACCTTTCCTGGTGAGATCGGTCAGAGGTTTGGCAATCACAGAAAATTTTTTTATGAATTTTCTATAATAATTGGCGAACCCCAAAAACCTCTGTATTGATTTCACACCAATAGGTCTAGGCCAATCCTGCACAGCTTGCACTTTCACCGGGTCCATCTCAAAACCTTCACTGGAGACAATGTAGCCCAAAAAACTAAGTCTCTGTACAGCGAACTCACATTTTTCTAGTTTGGCAAAAAGTGAATTATCACTCAGTAACTGTAATACTTCACGCACACTCCTCCAATGAGACTCCAAATCTGGTGAATAAATCAAAATGTCATCTAAATACACAACCACACTTCTGCCGATCAAAGGTCTAAGGATGTCATTAATAAGATACTGAAAAAATGCCGGAGCACTGGAAAGTCCAAAGGGCATGACCAGATTCTCAAAATGACCCAGTGGAGTGTTAAACGCAGTCTTCCATTCATCCCCCTCCTTCATGCGCAACAAATTGTATGCCCCTCGAAGATCAATTTTCGAGAACCACTTGGCCCCCACTAACTGATTAAACAAATCAGGAATCAATGGCAGTGGGTAAGGATTGCGTACAGTAATCTTATTAATCTCACGAAAGTCTAGACAAGGCCGTAAACCGCCGTCCTTTTTTTTAACAAAAAAAAATCCAACCGCCACAGGAGATTTGGAAGGCCTAATGTGACGGGCGGCCAAGCTTGTCTGTATGTATTCCTCCAAAGCCTTTCTCTCGGGAATAGTCAAATTAAATAAACGACTTTTAGGAAGAGTCGCTCCAGGGACAAATTCAATTGCACAATCATAATCTCTATGAGGAGGCAATACCTGCGATTCCTTATCAGAAAAAAATTTCCAAAAATCCTGAATAGGTACAGGTAACTCCCCCTTAACTACAGCAGCAATACGCCCGTTACAACACTTGTCATAACAATTGGGACTCCAGGACTTAATTTCATTGGTAGACCAATCCAGTACCGGATTGTGCAATTTTAACCAGGGTAACCCCAAAATCACCGGTGAGGGCAAATTATTCAAAACTACCAAATCCAAATTCTCTTGATGAACACCATTAATAGTAAGAGGAAATTCACAGATATGGTGAGTAACATTTTTCAAGTGAGAACCATCCACAGACACCACATTAATAGGGGAAGACAGAAGTTTGGGTTTTAATTTTAGTTTTTCCAAAAATTTCCCATCAATCACATTGAGAGTTGAACCACAATCCACAAATACCCGAAACTCCATTAATTCCTCCTCAACAGCAGTGGTAGCAGAAAGAAAGACACCTTTATTGTTTAAACAAGCTATGCGGGCGAAACTGACCTCATTTTTTTTTCTCTCTTTATTCATTCGAAGCGCACAGTTCTTAATAAAATGCTCAGATTTGCCACAATAGAAACACAAGCCCGTAGCAAATCTGCGTTCTTTTTCCCGAGAGTGAGGTGTCATTGCTCCAATTTCCATCGGCTCTGCAATGTCAGTACATTCCTTCTCCAAACTTGGAGCTGACAAGGCAGATTTACTCTCATTAACCCTTGCACGCAGTCTCCTATCCACCCGTATGGCTAATTGCATAGCCTCTTGCAAGTTACCAGGTATGGGATAAGCAATCAGCAAATCTTTAACCCTTTCACTTAATCCTGCAAGAAATAAACTTTTCAAAGCTGAATCGTTCCAGCCCACCTGAGTGGACCACCTTCGGAAGTGAGTACAATATTTTTCCACATTACCTGATCCCTGTCTCAAACGTCTCAATTCTGTCTCAACTGATGAAACACGATCAGGATCGTCATATAATAAGCCCAAAGCAGAAAAAAAACTATCCACAGATCTAAAGCATGGATCACTAGGCTGCAGAGAAAAGGCCCAGTCCTGAGGTTCTTTGCGCAAAAGTGACATTATGAACCCTATGCGCTGTGATTCATCACCAGAGGATCTGGGTCTCAAACGGAAATACAACAAGCAAGCATTTTTAAAAGAAAAAAAATCTTGTTGTTCACCAAAAAATAAATCAGGCAAACGTACCTTAGGCTCCACGAAATGTGCTCCAGAACAACTACTCACGTGTTGCTTTATCTCAGCCACCTCCAGAGAAAGTCCCTGCAGGCGTTGAACCAAATCCTGAACCGAGACCATGATGGAAACAGAAAATCTTTCCTTAGAGATTTTTTTTTTTTTTTCTTGGCTGGACTTACTGTTGTGATCTGCTACAAGCACTAAGGAAAGGTGGGAATTCTGTCCCTACAACAGGACTGAGCTGGATCCCTACGATGTAACGGGGAACCTGATCCTGCGACCAGACCCGCTAAAGTCCTCAGCTAGTCTGAACGAAGACCTATAGTTGCGAGGGAGGAATCCCTACAAGATCTAGGGACTGGGTGAAAAGGTGGACACCTCCTAACAGAAAGTGTAGCAGGAAAAATAAAACAGAAAACAAATACTAAGAGATCCTCAGATCAAGCAAAACTGACAGAGTAAGGCACCTAAGCACCCGGCTAGCTTAAGAGTAGATAATACAATGAAGTCCAGCAAAGTCAGAAGGGCGGAGCCAGACTAAATAGGGTAAAAAGGTCATGTGACCAGCAAACTGAAACAAAACCTAACAAGAGGGTTCTAACACATATAACCTTATTCGCATTAAGCACGGGGATGAATGGAAGACGGCGTTTAATACCCCAGAGGGGCATTTTGAGTACCTAGTGATGCCCTTTGGGCTCACTAATGCTCCTTCCGTCTTCCAATCCTTCATGAATGATATTTTCAGGGATTTTGTGGATAAATTTCTGATTGTTTATTTGGATGATATCTTGATTTTTTCCAATGACTGGGACTCTCATGTGAAACATGTTCGGACTGTGTTCCAGATTTTGAGAGAGAATGCACTGTATGTGAAGGGATCAAAGTGTCTTTTTGGCGTACAGAAGGTCTCATTTCTGGGATTCATTTTGTCTCCATCTGTTATTGAAATGGACCCGGTCAAGGTTCAAGCCATCTGTGATTGGGTCCAACATACTTCATTAAAAGCTCTTCAGAGATTTTTGGATTTTGCCAATTTTTATCGTAAATTTATTGGTAATTTCTCCGTATTGTTAAACCATTGACTGATTTGACCAAAAAGGGTTCTGATGTGGTGAATTGGCCTCCTGAGGCAGTCTCTGCGTTTCAGGAACTTAAGCAGAGATTCACTTCTGCTCCTGTTCTATGGCAGCCTGATGTTTCTCTACCGTTTCAGGTGGAGGTTGATGCCTCTGAAATTGGGGCAGGTGCCGTTTTGTCCCAAAGAGATCCAGAGACCTCTAAGAGTAACCCTTGTGCCTTTTTCTCTCGAAAATTTTCTCTAACTGAACGTAATTATGACGTGGGTAATCGGGAGTTATTGGCCATGAAGTGGGCCTTTGAAGAGTGGAGACATTGGCTGGAAGGAGCCAAACATCAGGTGGTGGTCCTCACGGACCATAAGAATCTGGTTTATCTCGAATCAGCCAAGCGACTTAATCCTAGACAGGCCAGGTGGGCCTTGTTTTTCACACGTTTTAATTTTGTGGTTTCCTTTCTTCCTGGCACTAAGAATGTTAAGGCGGATGCCCTCTCGAGGAGTTTCTTTGTGGACTCTCCTGAGTTATCTGATCCTACTGTTATTTTGAAAGAGGGTGTAGTTCTTTCCGCCATCTCGCCCAATTTGAGACTGGCCTTGGAAGGGTGTCAGGAGGATAAACCTGAGCGCTGCCCTATTGGGAAATTGTTTGTCCCAGACCAGTGGAAGAAGAGTGTGATGTCTGAGATTCATTGTTCTGCGTTGGCTGGTCATCCCGGGATTTTTGGTACCAGAGATTTGGTGAGTCGGTCCTTTTGGTGGCCTACTTTGTCTCGTGACATCAGGGAATTTGTGCAGTCCTGTGGGACTTGCTCTCGCTCCAAGCCTTGCTCTCGCTCTAGTGGTTTGTTAATGCCATTACCTGTGCCCAAGAGGCCATGGACCCATATCTCTATGGATTTTATTTCCGACCTCCCTGCTTCTCAGAGAATGACCGTTATCTGGGTAATCTGTGACAGGTTTTCCAAGATGATACATCTTGTGCCATTACCTAAGTTACCTTCCTCCTCCGAGTTGGTGCCTTTGTTCCTTCAGCACGTGGTTCGGTTACATGGCATTCCGGAGAACATTGTGTCTGACAGAGGAGTCCAGTTTGTTTCCAGATTTTGTGGACATTTTGTTCTAAACTTGGTGTTCAATTATCTTTCTCCTCTGCTTTTCATCCTCAGACCAATGGACAAACCGAGAGAACAAACCAGACCTTGGAGACTTATTTGAGATGTTTTGTGTCTGCTGATCAAGATGACTGGGTCTCTTTTTTGCCTTTGGCTGAGTTTGCTCTTAATAATAGGGATAGCTCTGCCACCTTGATGTCTCCATTTTTCTGCAATTTTGGGTTTCACCCTCGATTTTCTTCGGGACAGGCGGAGGATTCTGTCTGCCTGGGTGTTGACTCTGATGTGGAGCGAATGCAGCAGATTTGGGACCAGGTAGTGCAGAGGTTGTCTCTCTCTCAGGAGAAGGCCCAACGGTTTGCCAACCGGCATAGGACTGATGGTCCTCGGTTTAAAGTGGGGGACTTGGTTTGGTTGTCCTCAAGAAATATCCCTATGAGGGTTGCATCTCCAAAGTTTAAGCCCAGGTTCATTGGACCTTATAAGATCATGGAGATTCTTAATCCTGTTTCCTTCCGTTTGCTTCTTCCAGGGACATTTAAGATCCATAACGAGTTCCACAAGTCCTTATTGAAGAGGTTTGTCGAGCCAGTGGTTCCTATGGCTGCGCCTCCTGACCCTGTTTTGGTTGAGGGCAATCTGGAGTATGTGGTTGAGAAAATATTGGATTCTCGTTTTTCTAGACAGAAACTCCAGTATTTGGTTAAGTGGAGAGGTTATGGTCAGGAGGACAATTCTTGGGTGTTTTCTTCGGACATCCATGCTAGGAGACTGATCCATGCCTATCACCGAGCTCATCCTGATCGGCCTGGTTGCACAAGTGAGGGTTCGGTGACCCCTTCTCAAGGGGGGGTACTGTTATGAATGTGCTAGAGATGGTTTCTGAGCAGAGGCTCCCTCTGGTGGTTATAGACAGTACTGAACCTTTCAGCGAGGAGTGGCAATCTGGAATCACGACTGGTCTGATATAAGGGAGGTTCCCTCCCATGATGGTTGCTGGTGATCAATTGTTCTTGTCTCAATTGTGGTTCCTGGTTCATTTCGAAGTTTGCTGGAGTCCTACCTGCATCTCCTGCTTTCAGATAAGACATTTTTTGCTTTTCTTTTTGTGCTTGCTTTTTGCATTGTTTTCTGAACTTTTGTGGAGGTCAGCCAGGTCCCCTCCTGGGACCTGAGCTCTTCACAGTTTTTCTGCAGCCACTGTTATTTGCTCATTTGCTTTTTCCTGTTTTTCAGCGGCTGCGGCTAGGTTTTTGTTCACACTGAGATCTGATTTAGTGGGTGGCGAGATTGTGTGATCTCAGTATTTTTTTAATCAGAATTGTTGGATTTTTGTAGGGTTTTCTGGGTTGCAGAAAGTAATCTCTCCTGTCCTATCCTATTTAGTCAGCTTGTGGCCCCAGCGTTTGCTCAGTCTATTTTCTGCCTATGTTTGTATTTTCATCTTGTCTAACCGCCATTATATGTTTGGGGACTTCCTATTTTCTTTGGGGATCTGCTCCGGGGCAGATAGCTTTCATCTTTCTGCCTTTAGGTGTAGTTATCTCTAAGGCTGTGACGAGGCGTCTAGGATCAACGTAGGAACGCTCCACGGCTACCTCTAGTTGTGTCGTTAGTTTAGGAATCTGCAACCCATCAGTTACCAACATCTCAGGTGTTCGGCTGCCCTGCTGTTGTTCCTATCCTCCTCAGCTACCGAAACATAACACTCTCTGGTGTATTGCCGTTTTTGCTTATTCTCCTCAGCTACCAAAACATAACAGTCAAGCCAGTGGCATTTAGATTAAAGTTAATTCCATCCCTTCGCATCCCTAACATATTCCATAAATTCCTTTTAAAGTAATTTGTCCCTTCTGCATTGTCTCCCTGATCTCCGCTTCCTCCGGTTTCAGTCGACGGTGGCTTGGAGTATGAGATTCAGAGGGTTTTCGGAGGTTGTCCATCATGCCTATCCAATAATGTTCCTGTAATTCATTACAGCTAATTCATTAATGACAGCATACACGGTTTGGATGGCACTGGAGAAGGTCATGTGGTCAGATGAGACCAAAGTAGAATTTTTTGGTATCAACTCTATTCGCCGTGTTTGGAGGAAGAAGGATGAGTACAACCCCAAGAACACAGTCCCAACCATGAAGCATGGTGGGAGAAACGTCATGCTTTGGGGATTCTTTTATGCAAAGGGAACAGGACAATTGAAATGTATTGAAGGGAGGATGGATGGGGTCATTTATCACAAGATTTTGGCCAGCAACCTCCTTTCCTCAGTAAAAAAATTGAAGATGGGTCCTGGACCCGTAGAAGCTCAATAGAGCGAATCGGCCGTCGTCAGACGCACACTCCTGATCCCTTTCTCCCTTTGAAGATGCTGTAACCCATGTGTATTAGAAAGTATGGACTTTTACTGGTGATTGCCACCGCAACTGTTTTTCTTTACTTTCAATGTGGACATTCCTCTTTTTTTCCCTGTGTGCACCCGAAGTATTGGCTCAGTCATGAAGGTCATGGTCTGATACATTTCTATGCACTGTGAATTGTTGGCACTGTGGTTTCTTTGCGGTGCAGCCTGTTTTTTCTTTTTGTATCACTGTTTTTCTATTGTATCAAATACTTTCATGTAATAATATGCTAATTAATTATGCAAAAAATCATACAATGTGATTTTCTGGAATTTATTTTCAGATTCTGTCTCTAACAGTTGAAGTGTACCTGCGATAAAAATTATAGACCTCTCCACTCTTTGTAGGTGGGAAAACTTGCAAAATCGGCAGTGTATCAAATAGTTATTTTCCCACCTGTGTGTATTTAGGTGTGTGTGTGTATATATATATATATACACATATTGTAAGATGGCCGCCATACAGGTCCTTGAGGGGAGATATGTATCATCGAGGTTGGTAGCTTCCGTGATGTAAGCCCAGGAAAGCATGCTCCAGCACGTATACTGCTGAGACAGTTAATAGGGCGTTTCAGGGCCAGGTTTTACAAGCAGTAAAAAGAGATGGGTGGAAATGACTGCTCACATATTCCCACACTGGGGGTGTGGCTTGGCAGATAAAATGGAGACCAAGCGTCTCATTCAGAGTTTTTGACTGGAGATGTGGAGGCCTCCAGTGTGTTTGGTGAAGGACACTGACCTGAGCGGGTGGACCCACTGTACTATATGGACTGTTTATTTCCTGTTGTTTTCTCACTTTCTGCTGGTGAAGGCTGCCTTTTATTTGCTTATGCTGAGCAGGTTTATGAAGTTTAATAAACCTGACTGGACATTTTTATGAAACTGATTATTTTGCCTACCTCAACTTGAGTGAGTACAACACCCTACAATATATATATATATATATATATATATATATATACGTATCTCCTGCAGCAGCCTTTATTGATGCTTTTTTAAGCATTTTTTTACCTGCATTTTTTAATACTAATGGTAATGGTAGCAAAAGTGACATTTAGGCCTCTTTCACACATCCGTCTTTTTGTATCAGGCATGATCCGTCGAACACCTGAAGGGAATGATCCGGCACTGAAATAAAAAAACTGATGCAACGGATCCGTTTTTTTGCTGGATCCGACCTGAACTTTTGAACCCAGAAAAAGAGGGTTTCTGATGCCCGGAGACACTGGAAAATGTAGTAGTAGTAGTAGTAGTAGTAGTAGTAGTAGTAGTCCTTGATTTCCAGAATCCGGATCAGATGTCATGTGTGCATTGCCACGAAGATCGTCGCGGTTGCACATTTTGACTTCTCACAGCTGAGCTGCTGTTTCTTTGTGTTTGGCAGCTAGGGAGTTAATTCTGTCTGTGCTCGGTGCTGGGACTGGGTGCAGTTTCTCCCGGCTGCAATTGATTATTTGTTGATTGGTTTCCTTTAAATTCCTGGTTGTCTGCTTGGGGAGTTGCCAGTGAAACCTTCATGCAGACCACAGATAGGAATGAATCTTTATAGACTTTAGTTGTGAGCTCCTTAGTTGTTCTAAGCTCAACTTGGTTAGAGTTTATTTCCCAGACCATTTATGTTCCTTTGGTGTTTGAGTGTGTATGCAAGCGAGTGTTATCCTGTCTGTCTTATATGTCTAATCTGTGTATTTAGCTAAGATCAGCCCATATCCCTTTGGTGGTAGTCAGGATCCTTCTTAGGACTGATTACAGGGTTCAGGGTCTGATAGGAGACAGGGTTAGGTTGGAGACTTGGACCTCTGAACCATTATCAGTACCTCCAAGGTGAGGGATTAGTTAGGACCCCAGTTTAGGGTCAGGTTAGATCCCGGTCCACCTCTTTCCTGTTTCAGCTCATCAAGTCCTCAAGATTAACCCTGAGTTCAGCAGATATCGTGTCAGGTAAATCTATTCTATACTTACATGCTGATGTTGCTATACTAGTTGTTGTATAGAGTGTTGTTCCTGTATTAATAGTTTACTGACATTGTATACATATCATTAGACAGCGTGACATCAGACTTTTGCTGGATTGCACAAAAGTCTGATTCGGTTCCATTGAGTTCTATTGTTTCCGGCCGCCTGATGCCCCGCTTCAGGCACATCAGGCAGCTCCGGCAAAAAAAAAAAAAACTTTACATGCTCCGTTTTGTCCGGCCGCCGGAATGTACATTTCCGCCGGATCCGGACAAAAACGGATACAATGCAATGACATCAGGCACGATCCGGCGCTAATGAAAGTCAATGGTAAAAAACGCAGAAATAAATCGTTGGCTCAACTGCTAGAAAAAGGAGAGACTGTGGTGCCCGAATAGGATCCCAATCCGTGAAATAATATAATGTAATCTCGGCACACACCAGTGGTATTTGTGGTGATGATTTTAATCAAAATAGAAGTACATACAACAAACGTTCGGTGTACTATAACATGAAAAATAAAAATAAAATATATATGCAAAAACGATCTAGTATAACATAGGGCATACAAAAAAAAGGTATATACAAGTGTATCTTATGAAAATACTATGAGAACAATGTGATTAACATATAATGCTCAGAGTCATCCAATGTAATATCCATAGGGATATATGTGAGGGTATACAGAGGTATAGATCGCCCCTCAGACCAAAAATCACATCAAATAGGTCATGAAGACATACATACCAAAGTTATGCACTAGAGACCAGGTGCAGAGAAGCAGAGACTATACCTGGAGAGAATGTAGTGAAAAAAGAGGGGTGCACTGAATATCTATGTATATGAAAAAGACCAGTGTCCGATGGTAAATATAACCTACCACAAAAACACAGAACTGTGTTGTAGAAAAATTGTCTGAGGAGACAAAGATAGTGGCTGTAAAAATAACCGTTATAGGTGGAGACATGGCTGCATATTATAAATCAGGACGGTCATGAAAGGTAGTGCTAAAGGTAGCTGTGCTTACCGATAGTGTGCAAGCAGGGTGGAGCGGCTAAGACGCGGTATACCACCGCTTGTCAGGGAGCGCTGTAAGGCAGACGGTGATGGCATATAAAGCCTGGTAAGTGTGTGGTCCGGACCGGAAGTTCGGTACCGGAAGTGAGGCGGCGTGCGTTCCAGCTTGCCGCAGGTGCGTTCCAAATGCAGGAACCAGTATGGAGGGTGGAATAGAAGTGCCTAAATATGCAGTGTAGCGTCATATAGGCTAATAAACGGCCTAATAGTGCAGATAGCGATCCGTATAGCCAGAAGTGGATAAGATGTTATAATTCTGTCAAGAAGTGAGACTAATAATAGTGCTCCCAAGTTCTGTGCCCAGAGAAGAGGTTTTTTCATTGTGGCAGATTCTGTAAACAGAAAATAGATAGTCAGTACACGATATATTGCAGGACATATATAGCACACTCATAAGAGATAGAGAAGACTTTAAATAAAAGATATAATATCATATTCTCTATTTAACCCTTTCGGGTGCAGTGTGTCTAATTCATGGATCCAGTAGGCTTCTCTTTTTTGAGGAGGCTAATGCGGTCGCCCCCCCGGCGTGGTGCATGTATATGTTCAATGACTTGGTATTGAAGCTGCGCTATGTTGTGACCGGATGACACGAAGTGATTTGGAATGGGGACCATACTGGTTCCGGCATTTATATATTTATATAGCTTCTGTCATTAGTCCTATGACTAGTTGCCTCAGAGTCTATACACCATGTATGCTTTCATGTACTTGCATTAACAGTAAACACAGCTTCAGTACTTGAAAATTTCAATGTCATATTCTTCAGTAATACGAGAAGGAAAAAAAACTGGAAGGAGACAAAGCGCAAATAGGGTCTTCTTTTGGTAGCAATATAAACAGGAATACAAAAAATGTACTCACCTGATTTGGTTGTGTGCACACAGCCACTAAAAGCGCTTAAGGCTGCTTCAGATGCACGAAGAGATGAATGCATAAAAAGAATAAGAAAGATTAGCTGGGTTGTTCTGCACTGCCATGAAAAATGGAGGATACCAATCCAGTTTGCAATAAAATCAGGGCACCTAAAGGCTGACTGCAAAGCCTGGAAAGATAAAATGAATCAGCTGAAAAAGCAAAAATATTCATCGAAGAGTTATGTGTCATTACTGAAAAATATGGCATAATGACAGTTCTGCTTCACGTCACTTGTCTCATCTATTGCATTTTTTCTGTGCTGTGTTGTGTACAAATATGTGATTCTTCAGATTTTGTATTAGTCTTTGCCTGATGAAGAGACCTGAGTAGTCTCGAAAGCTTGCAATTTGTTACCATCTTTTCAGTTAGCCATTAAAAGGTATCAACCACTGAGGACTCTCAATTCTAAATATTTTTCTATCTACTGGCTAACACGGTACTAAGATATCATCTTTACTGTCTCATTACTGAAGAATATATAAAAAGGAGCAGAAGGGTTGTTCTGTGCTGCCGTGAAAAAATGGAGGATACCAATCCAGTAGTAAATAGTTTATTCCTCAACGCATTTCAAAGCATACTGCTTCTTCATCAGAACAACAAAGATGGTATCCTTCATGGATTGGTATCCTTCATTCTTTCACTGCAGCGCAGAACAACCCTTCTGCTCCTTTTTATTTATTTTTCAGTAATGACACTTATAACCCTTTGATGAATATTTTTCCTTTTTCAGCTGTGTCATTCTAACTTTCCAGACTTTGCAGTCAGCCTTTAGGTGCCTGATCTCTTGCAGACAAAACACTCACGTGGTTCTTACACATGACTTATATTTTTTGGGTAGATCTTGGGTTTTTAAAGTGAATTGTGCTTTGGATACTGATGCTTACACTTTGTCTTTTGCTTATACACATTCACAAGTTTTCCTCTGACGTACTGTAATGTAAATCTCATAATCGTGCATCTTGTGCAGTTACAAGTGTGTCATAGCTTTCTGGTAGATCTCTTAGAAGAAGTTCAGGAACATGGAAAACCTTTAGAACTTTCCCAATGCCCCGCAGGTGCTCCACTATTTCTAGAGTATTTATTTTATAATCCTGCATATCATGACCTTTATTTAGCTTAGACTGATACAGCTTTCTCATTAAATAGAGCTTATTGTTGAGATTTATCCTTTCATGCACTTTCTGCAGCTGTTCCCACATTTCTTTTGCACAGACACATCATCTTACCATATCAAAAAGAAAGTCGGTTCTAAGCTTTTCTGGCAGTGGTTTCTATTTTTTTTTCCCATGTATGACTGTGAGCAGGATGCAAGATGCAGAGAGGCATGGGAGGCAGAGCAAAGGTTAACAACTTTAACAATGGTATACTCCACGCAGGGAGATAAGCAGTTAAATGAGGGAGCAAACAGTTAAATGAAGGAGTAAACAGTTCAATTTCAAAGGTAATGCAGGGTCAAGAAAAAATCTATAAGGTAACAGCAGTTCTTTTAGGTAACTTATCATGTCTGTAGTTCCTCAGGCTGTGGGAGCTGCAGGGAAATCAATGGCACCACGTTGACTGGCGCGGTGCTGGTCCAACAAGGTCCTGTAAGCAACAACGATCCGTCTTCTGGCAACAGCGGTTGGTCTCGGGTACCATCCGCTGCCCCTAGTCCATAGTTTGATGCAGCTGAGAAAGAAAAAAACCACAGCACTATCCGGGTTCAAAGTAGACCGGCAAGTATATACTGGCAGCTCAGGGCGTAAGCGTCTGTCCTGGTACGGTCTCTCTTAGAAAGCACACACACTGTACTCACGGACATGGAGCGTGCAGCATCTGGCTCTCTGGTAGTCAGCAAGTACACTGCAGTTCTCTCTCTCAAGTCCCCAATGGTGGCAGCAGGGTGATCTGACACAGGCCAGCACGGTATCGGTGCTCGAGGGACGGAGCACTCCTCTCTCCCTGCCGCGCTGTCTGCTCCCGCCAACTCTGACTGTTTCCGTGCGCGCTGCTGCTGCTGACTCTTGCTTCCTGGTGTAAAGGTTTGTCTGGTCTCTTATTCTTTCCCCCGAACAACAGAGGAGACAGCCCCAACAGTTCCGGACCCGGCACAGAACAGGTACCCACAGTGCGGTCCTTCTCCTTACATGACGCCTCCTATTTGATTTGACAACATCATGCAGGGGAAAAAGTAATCCTCCAAAGGGAAGAATCTCTTCTTACGTGCCCTTGATTGAAGGGGAAATTGGCATTTCATGTTTACCATCTAATATCTGTGCAAATGAGTTCAGAAATAAAAAATTAAATAAATATAGGTTTTATTCAGATCTTCAGATACTTTATCATGAGGTGGCCAGTTTACCATGTGGAAAAAAAGGAAATAAAAAAATCTATTATTGCTACAGTTACTTAAACACATCCTGGGTGTGTGCTGCTTTCTGAACAGTGTAAACAGGAATTCTATGAAATGCCCCAGGACCAGGAGAAATATCTCCGTAGTTTAAGGCCTAAACTGATTACACTGGTGAAATCTGACCGCCTCCTGTGGGATTCATGCCATCACATTTCTAACTAGTATATATTTCCTATATTTGTGCAACCTCAGGTCAAAGGTTTTGCTCTCCATTTTGCCCTAACCGACTAACATACATTTGCATAGAGAACGGATGTAAAAATCCCAATTGTTTTCTTACTGCACGAGCAGATCAGATTCAACAGGTTGTGACCCAGGAACACAAAGAATAAATCAGGGAAACTTTGAGGCAGCCTCATAAATAAACAATCCACACTGCGGACACGGCATCACATTCATGTCCATGGAAGGAAAACTATCCGCTGGTAAACTGCACGTGATCCCTCGTCATGACTCTGGCGCCATTCACACCTCTTTATTTTAATCTTTTTATTCGCAATTATTGTCTGTGGAATGATTTTTGAAATCCTAGACAACCCCTTTAACATGATGATGACCAAAAAGAAACTCCTGTCTCTATAAAGTAATCAGCATAATTTGCTATAAAGGATGACAATGATTTTTTAACATGAACAAAAAATTTAAACGATGCTGGCAGCAAGTCATCAGAATCTGATCTCTGCACAGCAGAGCAGGCCCACTATTTGTCCATCTTCTCCGTTCAATCAGTCCGTTAAAATGGGACTCCACTTGGATGTCACAGACGCATAGACTTGCACTGCTGATTTTGATCTGTCCATTGGATCAAAATCAGATATGTCTACGCAATTTTCCGTGGACCGCTCGGTCCGATGGAAAAATCATGGACATTTGAATGGCGCCATAGATTATCATAAGTATGAATGAAATGAAATGAAAATCACGAATAGCACTCATATGTGAAAATTGGACTTCTATCCAAGCAAAGTGGATGCAAATTCATGAAAACTGAATATACTGCTTGAAGTGTGTGATTTTTCTCTGTAGTCTTCTATGGGAAGCCTGAAAAAACGCATGTAAAAAATGCGGCTTTTAAAAACAGAATCAAAGCTTTTGTGTACTAAAAAGGGCAAAATGCATAACAAATGCAATAAAGACTTAATAAACATTGTTATTGCATACCATAGTGCAGACAAACGCAGCAAACATGCTATCAATGGACATGTTGGAAAATACGGAAATTTCCATTTTTTTTCCAACTGCACATGTAACTCGGATGCATCAGTTTATGACACAGCCACACAAAGCACAAAGTAGGAAAACTGTACAGCGTTAGCATAGCACCTAAAGGGGTATTCCCGTAAGAAGAAGTTATCACTTATCTATAAGATACAGGTGCTTCTCACAAAATTAGAATATCATCAAAATGTTAATTTATTTGAGTTATTCAATACAAAAAGTGAAACTCATATTATTAAGTCATTACAGAGTGATCTATTTCAAGTGTTTATTTCTGTTAATGTTATGATTATGGCTTACAGCCAATGAAAACCCAAAAGTCATTATCTCAGTAAATTAGAATAATTTATAACACCAGCTTGAAAAAATGATTTTAAAATCCGAAATGTTGGCCTACTGAAATGCATGTTCAGTAAATGCACTCAATACTTGGTGGGGGCTCCTTTTGCATCAATGCGGCGTGGCATGGAGGCGATCAGCCTGTGGCACTGCCGAGGTGTTATGGAAGTCCAGGTTGCTTTGATAGCAGCGTTTAGCTCATCTGCATTGTTGGGTCTGGTGTCTCTCCGCTTCCTCTTGACAATACCCCATAGATTTTCTATGGGGTTAAGGTCAGTCGAGTTTGCTGGCCAATCAAGCACAGTGATACTGTTATCTTTAACACCTTATTGACAGAGCCAATTTGCAGCTTAATGAACGGGCCAATGTTTACAATTCTGACCACTGTCACTTTATGAGGTTATAACTCTGGAGCGCTTTAACGAATTCTGAGAATGTTTTTTTGTGACATATTGTACTTCATGATAGTGGTAAAATTTTTTGATATGACTTGCGTTTATTTATGAAAAAAAACGGAAATATGGCGAAAATTTTGAAAATTTAGCAATTTTCAAACTTTAAATTTTTATGCCCTTAAATCAGAGAGATATGTCACACACATTTCTTAATAAATAACATTTCCCACATGTCTACTTAACATCAGCAGAATTTTGGAAACAAAATTTTTTTTGTTACGAAGTCATAAGGGTTAAAAGTTGACCAGCGATTTCTCATTTTTACAACACCATTTTTTTTTTTAGGGACCATATCACATTTGAAGTCACTTTGATGGTCTATATGATAGAAAATACCCAAAAGTGACAATATTCTAAAAACTGCATCCCTCAAGGTGCTCAAAACCACTTCAAGAAGTTTATTACCCCTTTACGTGCTTCACAGGAACTGAAGCAATGTGAAAAATTTAACATTTAACTTTTTTGCAAAAAATTTACTTCAGAACCAATTTTTTTTATTTTCACAAGTGTTAAAAGAGAAAATGAACCACAAAATTTGTTGTGCAATTTCTCCTGAATACGCTGATACCCCATATGTGGGGGTAAACCACTTTTTGGGCGCATGGCAGAGGTCGCAAGGGAAGGAGCGCGGTTTGACTTTTTCAACGCAGAATTGGCAGGACACCATGTCGCGTTTAGAGAGCCCCTGATGTGCTAAACAGTGGAAACCCCCAACAAGTGACCCCATTTTGGAAACTAGACCCCTTAAGGAACTTATCTAGATGTGTGGTGAGCATTTTGAACCTCGAAGTGCTTCACAGAAGTTTATAACATGGAGCCGTGAAAATAAAAAATATTTTTTTTCCTCAAAAATGATTTTTTAGCCCGTTATTTTTTATTTTCCCAAGGGTAACAGGAGAAATTGGACCACAAAAGTTGTTGTGCAATTTTTCCTCAGTACGCTGATACCCTCTGTGTGGGGGGAACCACTGGGCGCATGGCAGAGCTTGGAAGGGAAGGAGCGCCATTTTGTAATGCAGACTTTGATGGAATGTTCTTCGGGCGTCATGTTGTGTTTGCAGAGCCCTTGATGTGCCTAAACAGTAGAAACCCCCCCGCAAATGACACCATTTTGGAAACTAGACCCCCAAGGAGCTTATCTAGATGTGTGGTGAGCACTTTGAACCCCCAAGTGCTTCACAGAAGTTTATAAACGCAGAGCCGTGAAAAAAAATAATTTTTTTTCCTCAAAAATGATATTCTAGCCAGCTATTTTTTATTTTCCCAAGGGTAACAGGAGAAATTAGAACCCAAAAATTGGTGTGCAATTTGTCTTTAGTACGCTGATACCCCATTTGTTGGGGTAAACCACTGTTTGGGCGCACGGCAGGTCTCGGAAGGGAGGGAGCACCATTTGACTTTTTGAACGCCATGTCGTGTTTGGAGACCCCATGATGTGCCTAAATAGTGGAAACCCCTCAATTCTAGCTCCAACCCGTTAAGGGGTTAAACCAGGTATTGGTACGTTTGGCAGTCTGGACAGGTGCCAAGTCCTGCTGGAGAATGAAATTTCCATCTCCAAAAAGCTCTCTGGCAGAGGGAAGCATGAAGTGCTCTGCCTGGTAGACGGTTGTGCTGACTTTGGTCTTGATAAAACACTTTGGACCTACACCAGCAGATGACATGGCTCCCGAAACCATCACTGATTGTGGAAACTTCACACTAGACCTCAAGCAGCTTGGATTGTGTGCCACTTCCTCCAGACTCTGGGACCTTGATTTCCAAATGAAATGCAACATTTACTTTAATCTTAAAACAACACCTTGGGCCACTGAGTAGCAGTCCAGTTCTTTTTCTCCTTGGCCCAGGTAAGAGGCATTGTCTATTGGTCATGAGTGGCTTGACAGAAGGAATGTGACACTTGTAGCCCATGTCCTGGATATGTATGTGGGTGATTGCTCTTGAAGCAATGACTCCAACAGTAGTCCACTCCTTTTGAGTCTCCCCCAATTTTTTTAATGGCCTTTTCTTAACAATCCTTTCAAGACTGCGGTTACCCCGGTTGCTTGCGCACCTTTTTCTACCACACTTTTTCCTTCCACTCAACTTTCCATTAATTTGTTTGGATACAACACTCTGTGAACAGCAGTTTCTTTAGCAAAGACTTTGTGTCTTACCCTCCTTGTGGAGTGTGTCAATGACTGCTTTCTGGACATGTCAAGTCAGCAGTCTTCCCCATGATTGCTGAGCCTACTGAAACAGACTAAGGGGCCTTTTTAAATGCTTAGGGAGCCTTTGCAGGTGTTTTTTTGGTAATTATTCTAATTTACTGAGATAACGACGTTTGTGTTTTTATTGGCTGTAAGCCATAATCATCAACATTAACAGAAATAAACACTTGAAATAGATAACTCTTAATGACTCTGTATAATATATGAGATTCACTTTTTGTATTGAAGAACTGAAATAAATTCACTTTTTGATGATATTCCAATTTTGTGAGAAGCACCTGTAGGTGGTATCTTCTAGATTGGTGGAGGACTGACTGTTGAGACCCCTGTTATGATATGGTAGCCGAGGAGGACTGTAACAAATATAGCCAAATCAGCCAGTCACCCAGAGTGGTTGGTAACTAATGGATTGCAGATCCCTAAACCAACCGCACAACTAGAAGCAGTCGTGGGACGTACCTATGATGACCTAGACGCCTCGACACAGCCGGAGAGTTAGCTAAACCTAAAGATAGAAAGGGGAAAGCTAACTTCCCAGGAGTAGCGCCCCAAAGGAATAGGTAGCCCCCACTCATATATTAGCGGTGAGACAAGATGAAATACAAACACAGGCAGAAAATGGAGTAAGCAAACGCTGGGGCCCAAAACTGTCTAGATAGGACAGGACAGAAAAGAATACTTTCTGCAATCCAGCAAAATCCTAGGAAAAATTCCAACACTTCTGATTCCAAAAAAATACTGAGACCACACGATCTCTCCAGCTATATCAGAACTCTGGTGTGAACATGTAGCTACCCAGAAGCCACTGAAATAACAGGGACTGAAAAAAGAAACAAATAACTGAGAAATAGAGACCAGCGCAGGCCCCAGCAGGGGGACCCGGCTGACCTCACTCAGAAAGCAGAAAAAACAAAAGAAAACACAACCACTGAAACAAGCAAGAAATAGCTTATCTGAAAGTTTGCAGGAGACCGCAGAAGCTGACTTCCAAACTGGACCAGGAAGAGAGAACTAATCACTGGCGAGGATCATGGGAAAGTTACTCCCTTAAATCCCCCAGTCATGACTCCCAGATTGCCAATTGTCAGCAGCTGAAAGGTCTCTGTCAGTCAAGACTGGTTCATTAATATCAACAGCCACCAGAGGGAGCCCAACTCAGAATCCAGAAAATTCACAACAGTACCCCCCCTTGAGGAGGGGTCACTGAACCCTCACCAGCGCCACCAGGCAGATCAGGGTGAGCCCAGTGAAAGGCGCAAACTAATCTCTCCGCATGAATGTCAGAAGCAAACACCCAAGAATTTGTTGTCATATGCAACAGATCAGAACTTATTATATATGTGTAACAGGAGGACTTTATGCTGACCTGACAGTAGATGGCGATGTTGTGTAACGTTTCCTTCTTTAATGTATTGTATAAGAATTAGTCTCTTCTCTAGTTAGTTTCACTTTCGTTTTGTTC
The DNA here is from genome assembly GCA_033576555.1 of Oophaga sylvatica. Lineage (NCBI taxonomy): Eukaryota > Metazoa > Chordata > Amphibia > Anura > Dendrobatidae > Oophaga > Oophaga sylvatica. Next base: position 466,227,005 of record JARQOD010000001.1, read on the forward strand.
ATGTTTGCTGATGCAATGCTGTAATGTCTGTGCATTATTCCTTTACCTCGTGTTCAGAGAAGTAAATGCTTGTTATTCCATGCAACCTGCTCTGTGAAGTTTTCTGCTGCAAAGGTGTGGATGCAGAAGCTGTGCAACAGGTTATGGGCCCAGACACCTAGACCCAGGCACCCAGATACAGCGTATCCAGAGCACCAGAGAATCCAAGAATAACAGATACCCAGGACACTGGAACTCAGCAAGACTCTGGTGAATGCAGAAGAATTCTTCAGTGCAAGTCTCTCCAAACAAGATAAGTTAAAAATGATGAATAGCACAGAGCTAAAACTCACAGTAGCTAAACTGAATGATGAGAATTATCAGCTATGGAAGTTCAAAGTAGAGATGTTATTGTCTAAAGATGATTTATGGAAAGTAATCACTACAGATAGACCTGATGAAGATAATTAGACATGGGATAGAAAAAATAGACAAGCGAGAGCTACCATCAGCTTATTAGTGGATGATGCTCAATTAATACATATAAGAAATGAAGAAACAGCGAAAGGAATGTGGGAAAAATTAAGAAAGCTATATGAGAGACCCAGCTTAAATCACAAGTTATTTCTACTAAGAAAGCTGTACAGTATGAGACTAAAGGGTATGCCACACTGAACAATATCGCTAACGGGATCGCTAAAAAACGTCACTATTTAGCGATCCCGTTAGCGATGTTGTTCAGTGCGGCATCTGCCAGCGACGAGCTTCCTGCTGTGATCTCGCTCGTCGCTGGAATCGTTCCGGACCCTATTTTCTCGTCGGCGCTCCCGCTGGGTAAGTATATATCGCTAGTGTGGCACCTTTTCTTAGCGATTTAGCGGTACTTTTGTACCGCTAAAGTCGTTAAGAAGATCGCTAACGGCGATAGCGTCGTTAACTATATCGCTAAATGTGGCCGCACTTAGCGATATAGAAACAATCCCGCTAGCGATCGCATTAGTATGCGTCATTATCGTGATCGCTAGCGGGATTGTTTAGTGTGGCAGTACCTTAAGTGCAGACAATGACATGCAGAAGCATATATTCTCAATGATGGAAGTGATATCACAGCTAAGATCTATTGGTGAAGATATTAACCCCTCTCTGACATTAGACGTACTATCCCGTCCATAAAACCCGTGCCATTCTGACCATGGACGGGATAGTACGTCATAGGCGATTAGCTGCGCTCCCGGAGGGAGCGCAGCTAATCGCCGCCGGGTGTCAGCTGATTATCACAGCTGACACCCGTGACTGTGTGTCAGGAGTGGTCACGGACCGCTCCCGGCACATTAACCCCTTGCACACCGCGATCAAACATGATCGCGGTGTACTGGGGGCACAGGGGAGGATCGCGCAGGCAGGGGGCTCCCTGCGCGCCCCCCTGAGACCCTCAGACCAGCGCGATGTGATCGCGCTGCTCTGAGGGCTTCCTCCCTCCCAGGACCCGGATCCAAGATGGCGCTGGGGTCCTGGAGGGAGGCGGCTTCCTCAGTGCCTGCCGAGAGCAGGCATGAGGAAGCGTCCTGCACTGCCTGAGCGATCGCTGGTGTGACAGAGTGCTGTGCACACTGTCACACCAGCGATCTGATGAAATACAGTGATGTCCCACCCTGGGACAAAGTAAAAAAGTTAAAAAAAGTAAAAATAAACATGTGTAAAAAAAAATCCAAAAAAAAAAAAAATATTCCCCAATAAATTCATTACTTATTGTAAATAAAAAAAATAAAACAATAAAAGTACACATATATGGTATCGCCGCGTCCGTAACGACCCCCCCTATAAAACTGTCCCACTAGTTAACCCCTTTTGTGAACCCCTTAAAAAATAAAAAATAAAAACGAAGCAAAAAATCAGTGCTTTATCATCATACCGCTGAACAAAAAGTGGAATAACACGCGATCAAAAAGACGGATATAAATAAACATGGTACCGCTGAAAACGTCATCTTGTCCCGCAAAAAACGAGCCGTCACACAGCATCATCAGCAAAAAAATAAAAAAGTTATAGCTCGCAGAATAAAGCGATGCAAAAATAATTATTTTTTATATAAAATTGTTTTTATTCTATAAAAGCGCCAAAACATAAAAAAATTATATAAATGAGGTATCGCCATAATCGTACTGACCCGAAGAATAAAACTGCCTTATCGATTTTACCACACGCGGAACAATAAAAACGCCTCACCCAAAAGAAATTCATGAATTGCTGATTTTTGTTCATTCTAACCTCCCAAAATCGAAATAAAAAGCGATCAAAAAATGTCACGTGCTCAAAAATGGTACCAATAAAAGCGTCACCTCGTCCCGCAAAAATTAAGACCTCACATGACATTGTGGGCCAAAATATGCAAAAATTATAGCTCTCAAAATGTGGCGATGCAAAAAACTACTTTTTGCAATAAAAAGCGTCTTTTAGCGTGACAGCTGCCAATCATAAAAACCGCTATAAATAGTAAATCAAACCCCCTTTATCACCCCCTTAGTTAGGGAAAAATAATAAAATAAAAAAAATGTATTTATTTCCATTTTCCCATTAGGGTTAGGGTTAGGGTTTCGGCTAAAGTTAGGGTTAGGGTTGGCGCTAAAGTTAGGATTAGGGTTAGAGTTAGGATTAGGGTTAGGGTTGGGATTAGGGTTGGGACTAGGGTTAGGGGTGTGTTGGGGTTAGGGTTGGAGTTAGAATTGGGGGGTTTCCGCTGTTTATGGCACATCAGGGGCTCTCCAAATGTGACATGGCGTCTGATCTCCATTCCAGCCAATTCTGCGTTGAAAAAGTCAAACGGTGTTCCTTCACTTCTGAGCTCTGCCATGCGTCCAAACAGTAGTTTATCCCCACATATGGGGTATCAGCGTACTCTGGACCCCAAGAGTTATTGTGAAATTTGTCCTATTTCTTCTGTTACCCTTGGGAAAATAAAAAACTGGGGCGAAAATATTATTTTTGTAAAAAAAATAAGATTTTTTTGTTTTTACGGCTGTACATTATAAACTTCTGTGAAGCACTTGGGGCTTCATAGCGCTCACCACACATCTAAATAAGTTCCTTGTGGGGTCTATTTTCCAAAATGGGGTCACTTGTTGGGGATTTCCACTGTTTAGGCGCATCAGGGGCTCTCCAAATGCGACATGACGCCCCCAGACCATTCCATCAAAGTCTGCAATCCAAAACGTCACTACTTCCCTTTCCGAGCCCTGACATGCGCCCATACAGTAGTTTTCTCCCACATATTGGGTATCAGCGTACTCAGGACAAATTGGACAACAACTTTTGGGGTCCAATTTCTCCTGTTGCCCTTGTGAAAATAAAATATTGGGGGCGAAAAAATCATTTTTGTAAAAAAAAAAAGGATTTTTTATTTTTACGGCTGTGCGTTATAAACTTCTGTGAAGCACTTCGGGGTTCAAAGTGCTCACCACACATCTAGGTAAGTTCCTTGTGAGGTCTATTTTCCAAAATGGGGTCACTTGTGGGGGTTTCCACTGTTTAGGCGCATCAGGGGCTCTCCAAATGCGACATGACGCCCCCAGACCATTCCATCAAAGTCTGCAATCCAAAACGTCACTACTTCCCTTTCCGAGCCCTGACATGCGCCCATACAGTAGTTTTCTCCCACATATTGGGTATCAGCGTACTCAGGACAAATTGGACAACAACTTTTGGGGTCCAATTTCTCCTGTTACCCTTGTGAAAATAAAATATTGGGGGCGAAAAAATCATTTTTGTAAAAGAAAAAAGGATTTTTTATTTTTACGGCTGTGCGTTATAAACTTCTGTGAAGCACTTCGGGGTTCAAAGTGCTCACCACACATCTAGATAAGTTCCTTGTGGGGTCTATTTTCCAAAATGGGGTCACTTGTGGGGGGTTTCCACTGTTTAGGCGTATCAGGGGCTCTCCAAATGCGACATGACGCCCCCAGACCATTCCATCAAAGTCTGCAATCCAAAACGTCACTACTTCCCTTCCGAGCCCTGACGTGCACCCATACAGTAGTTTTCTCCTACATATTGGGTATCAGCGTACTCAGGACAAATTGGACAACAACTTTTGGGTTCCAATTTCTTCTGTTACCCTTGTGAAAATAAAATATTGGGGGCGAAAAAATCATTTTTGTAAAAAAAAAAAAGGATTTTTTATTTTAAGGCTGTACGTTATAAACTTTAGTGAAACACCTGGGGGTTCAAAGTTCTCACCACACATCTAGATAAGTTCCTTGAGGGTCTAGTTTCCAAAATGGTGTCATTTGTGGGGGGTTTCCACTGTTTAGGCAGATCAGGAGCTCTCCAAACACGACATGGCGTCCAGCCAATTCTGCGTTGAAAAAGTGAGATGGCGCTCCTTCCCTTCCAAACTCTGCCATGCACCCAAACAGTGGTATACCCCCACATATGGGGTATCAGTGTACTCAGGACAAATTGCACAATAACTTTTGGAGTCTTGTTACCCTTGGAAAAATAAAAATTGGGGTGAAAAGATCATTTTTGTGGAAAAAATATGATTTTTAAATTTTACGGCTCTACGTTATAAACTTGTGTGAAGCACTTGAGGGTTCAAATTGCTCACCAAAGATCTAGATAAGTTCCTTAGGGGGTCTAGTTTCCCAAATGGGGTCATTTGTGGGGGGTTTCCACTGTTTAGGCACATCAGGGCTCTCCAAATGCAACATGGCATCCAATCTCAATTCCAGCCAATTTTGGTTGGAAAAAGTCAAATGGTGCTCCTTCCCTTCCGAGCTCTGCCGTGCGCCCAAACAGTGGTTCCCCCCCACATATGGGGCATCAGCGTACTCAGGACAAATTGGACAACAACTTATGTGGTCCAATTTCTCCTGATACCCTTGGGAAAATAAAAAATTAGTGACTAAAAGATAATTTTTGTGGGAAAAAAATAGGATTTTTTATTTTCATGCCCGGGCATTATAAACTTGTGTGAAGCACTTGGGGGTTCAAAGTGCTCACCAAAGATCTAGATAAGTTCCTTAGGGGGTCTAGTTTCCAAAATGGGGTCACTTGTGGGGGATTTCCACTGTTTAGGCTCATCTGGGGCACTGCAAACGGAACATGACCCCCATCAACGTCTGCATTCCAAAACGTTACTACTTCCTTTCCAAGCCCTGCCGTGCGCCCAAACAGTTTTCCACCCCCACATATGGGGTATCAGCGTACTCAGGACAAATTGGACAACAACTTTTGGGGTCCAATTTCCTTGGGAAAATTCAAAAATTTAGGACTAAAAAATCATTTTTGTGGAATTTTTTTTTTTTTTTTTTCACACCCAGGCATTATAAACTTTTGTGAAACACTTGGGGGTTCAAAGTGCTCACAACAGATCTAGATAAGTACCTTAGGGGGTCTAGTTTCCAAAATGGTGTCACTTGTGGGGGTTTCCACTGTTTAGGCGCATCAGAGGTTCTCCAAGCGCGACATGGCGTCCAATCTCAACTCCAGCCAATTTTAGTTTGAAAAAGTCAAACGGCGCTCCTTCCCTTACGAGCTCTGCCGTGTGCCCAAACAGTGATTTTCCCCCACATATGGGGTATTGGCGTACTCAGGAGAAATTGCATAACAACCTTATCTGTCCATTTTCTCCTTTTACCCTTGTGAAAATAAAAAAAAAGTTTGTAAAAGATCATTTTTGTGGCTAAAAAGTTAAATATTCATTTTTTCCTTCCACGTTGCTTTAGTTCCTGTGAAGCACCTGAAGGGTTAATAAACTTCTTGAATGTGGTTTTGAGTACCTTGAGGGGTGCAGTTTTTAGAATGGTGTCACTTTTGGGTATTTTCTGTCATGTAGACCCCTCAAAGTGACTTCAAATGTGAGGTGGTCCCTAAAAAAAATGGCTTTGTAAATTTTGTTGTAAAAATGAGAAATCGCTGGTCAACTTTTAACCCTTATAACTTCCTAACAAAAAAAAATTTTGATTCCAAAATTGTGCTGATGTAAAGTAGACATGTGGGAAATGTTATTTCTTAACTATTTTGTGTTACATATTTCTCTGTTTTAAGGGAATAAAAATTCAAAGTTTGAAAATTGCTAAATTTTCAAATTTTCGCCATATTTGCGTATTTTTCAAAAATAAACGCAAGTTATATGGAAGAAATTTTACCACTAACATGAAGTACAATATGTCACGAGAAAACAATCTCAGAATCGCGAAGATCCGTTGAAGCGTTCCGGAGTTATAACCTCATAAAGAGACAGTGGTCAGAATTGTAAAAATTGTCCCGGTCATTAACGTGCAAACCACCCTTGGGGGTGAAGGGGTTAAGGAAAGCCATAAAGCAGCAATTTTATTGTGCAGTTTACCAGATTCATATACAGCTTTAATAAATGCACTAGAGACAAGACCAGAAACTGACATTACATTAGAGTTTGTGAAAACAAGACTCATAGATGAATATCAGAGAAGGAAAGAGCAAACAAATGATTCTTCTACTGAAAAAGATAATGGAAATGCTCTTAAAGCTACAGAACTTAAAAAACCCTATAATAAAGAGACAAGAGAATGCTTCAGATGTAAGAAAAAAGATCATTTAAAGAAAGACTGTACTATATGGAAAGCAGAACAAAAGAAATTACACCATAAAGATAATATACAGAAGGTGAAAAACACAATTTCTGATTCATGTGAAAATAATTGGAATGGCACATTTAAAGTAACTGATAAGAAATCATCACTTGGTTGGTTTATTGATTCAGGAGCAACGAGTCATATGACAAGTGACAAGAATTTCTTTACTGATCTTGATTTAAATAAGAAAGAAGCCATTTATCTTGCAGATGGAAGTAAAATAACCTGCTCTGTGAAGTTTTCTGCTGCAAAGGTGTGGATTCAGAAGCTGTGCAACAGAATTGTCCTCCTGACCATAACCTTTCGACTTAACCAAGTACTGGAGTCTCCGTCTAGCCAGATGAGAATCCAATATCTTCTCTACTTCATACTTCAAATTGCCCTAAACCAAAACAGGCTCAGGGGGCGCAGCCATAGGAACCACTGGCTCAACAAACCTTTTCAATAAAGATTTGTGGAATTTGCTGTGAATCTTAAACGTCCCTGGAAGAGCCAAACGAAAGGAAACAGGATTAATTTCCAAATCTTATAAGGTCCAATGAACCTTGGCTTAAATTTTGGAGATGCAACTTTCATAGGGATATTTCTTGAGGACAACCAAACCATGTCACCCACTTTAAACCGAGGACCATCAGTCCTATGTCGGTTGGCAAACCATTGGGCCTTCTCCTGAGAGAGAGACAACTTATCCACTACTTGATCCCAAATCTGCTGCATTCTCTCCACCATAGAGTCAACACCCGGGCAGACAGAAGCCTCCACCTGCCCCGAAGAAAATCGAGGATGAAACCCGAAATTGCAGAAAAAAGGGGACATCAAAGTGGCAGAACTAGCCCTATTATTTAGAGCAAATTCAGCCAAAGGCAAAAAAGAGACCCAGTCATCCTGATCAGCAGACACAAAACATCTCAAATAAGTTTCCAAGGTCTGGTTTGTTCTCTCATTCTGCCCAATGGCCTGAGGGTGGAACGCAGAGGAGAAAGGCAGCTGAACTCCCAGTTTAGCACAAAAGGTCCTCCAAAATCTGGAAACAAACTGGACTCCTCTGTCAGACACAATGTTCTCTGGAATGCCGTGCAACCGAACCACCTGCTGAAAAAACAAGGGCACCAACTCGGAAGAGGATGGCAACTTCGGCAGTGGCACAAGATGAATCATCTTGGAAAACCTATCACAGATCACCCAGATAACGGTCATTCTCTGAGAGACAGGGAGGTCGGAAATAAAATCCATAAAGATATGGGTCCATGGCCTCCTGGGCACATGCAATTGCATTAACAATCCACTAGAGCGAGAGCAAGGTTTGGACCGAGAACAAGTCCCACAGGACTGCACAAAGTTCCTGACGTCACGAGATAAGGTAGGCCACCAAAAGGACCGACTCACCAAATCTCTAGTACCAAAAATACTGGGATGACCAGCCAACGCAGAGCAATGAACTTCAGACGTAACTTTTTCCCTCCATTGGTCTGGGACATACAATTTCCCCGCAGGGCAACGTTCAGGTTTATCCCCCTGAAATTGCTCCAGGGACAGTCTCAAATCGGGTGAGATAGCAGAAAGAACGACACCCTCCTTAAGAATGGCAGTAGGCTCAGTCACATCAAGAGAATCCGCAAGGAAACTCCTAGAGAGGGCATCCGCCTTAACATTCTTAGTACCCGGGAGAAAGGAGACCACAAAGTTAAAACGCGTGAAAAACAAGGCCCACCTGGCCTGTCTAGGATTCAATCGCTTGGCTGATTCGAGATAGATCACGTTTTTGTGGTCAGTGAGGACCACAACTTGATGTTTGGATCCCTCTAACCAATGTCTCCACTCTTCGAATGCCCACTTCATAGCCAATAATTCCCGATTCCCCACATCATAATTACGTTCAGCTGGGGAAAATTTTCGGGAGAAGAAGGCACAAGGGTTAATATCTTAGAGGTTACAGGATCCCTTTGGGATAAAACGGCTCCTGCCCCAATCTCAAAAGCATCTACTGTATTTCTACTTGAAATGGGAGAGAAACATCAGATTGCCGCAGAACCGGAGCAGAAGTGAATCTCCGCTTAAGCTCCTGAAAAGCCAAAACTGCCTCTGGAGACCAATTTACCACATCAGAGCCCTTTTTGGTCAAATCAGTAAGTGGTTTCACAATACCAGAAAAATTATTTATAAATTTATGGTAAAAATTAGCAAAACCCAAAAATCTCTGAAGAGCCTTCAATGAAGTGGGCTGAACCCAATCAGAAATGGCCTGAACCTTGACTGGGTCCATTTCAATAGCAGACGGAGACAAAATGAATCCCAAAAACGAAACCTTCTGTGCGCCAAAGAGACATTTTGATCCCTTGACATACAAAGCATTTTCTCTCAAAATACAGAACACCATCCGAACATGCTCCACATGAGAATCCCAGTCATTAGAAAAAATCAAAATATCGTCCAGATAGATGATCAAAACTTATCCACAAAATCCCGGAAAATATCGTTCATGAAAGATTGGAAGACCGAAGGGGCATTAGTGAGCCCAAAAGGCATTACTAGGTACTCAAAATGCCCCTCAGGGGATCCGGCTGACCTCACACAGAAAGCAGAAAAAAACAAAATAAAACCACTGAAACAAGCAAGAAATAGCTTATCTGAAAGTTTGCAGGAGACCGCAGAAGCTGACTTCCAAACTGGACCAAGAAGAGAGAACTAATCACTGGCGAGGATCATGGGAAAGTTACTCCCTTAAATCCCCCAGTCATGACTCCCAGATTGCCAATCGTCAGCAGCTGAAAGGTCTCTGTCAGTCAAGACTGGTTCATTAATATCAACAGCCACCAGAGGGAGCCTCAGAATCCAGAGAATTCACAACAGACCCCCAACAATCAGAAAATCGAGCATGTACCGTGCCACAACATTGATTCTCTGGGGAGGTCCATACAGGCGTATGTCCTGGCCTGTATATGGACCAGGGCCGAACTGGGACAAAAAAGCAGCCTTGCCACACAAACCCTACCAGCCCACATAATGTAACATGCCCCACCCCAGATTAGTGAATTTTTACTATATTTTGTCATGCCCCTCAACACTCTTTTAAAGGAGTTATTTGAATAGCCACATTTGAATGGTGCAGCAGTGCCTATGATCGACCATAGCTCCATTTACATGATGCTCTTCAAAGCTATGTGGGCGTCTCAGTGATCAAATCCACTGCAAACGAACGAGGCATGAACTTGCACGGAGCCCGAAACTGAGGAAGATTGACAGTCATCTTGTGTTTCTTCCATATTCTAATAATTGTGCCAACAGGTGCTGCCTTCTCACCAAGCTGCTTGCCTATTGTCCTGTAGCCCATTCCAGCATTGTGCTGGGCTACAGTTTTGTCCCTCGTGTCCTTAGACAGCTCTTTGGTCATGGCCATTGTGGAGAGGTGGAGTCTGATTGAGTGTGTGGACTGGTGTCTTTTATACAGGTAACGAGTTCAAACAGGTGCAATTAATACAGGTAATGAGTGCAGAGTAGGAGGCTTCTTAAAGAAAAACTTACAGTTCTGTAAGAGACAGAATTCTTGCTGGTTGGTGGATGATCAAATACTTATTTCATGCAATAAAATGCAATTTTATTATTTAAAAATCATACAATGTGATCTTCTGTTTTTTATTTTTAGATTCTGACTCTCACAGTTGAAGTGTACCTATGAAAAAATTACAAACCTCTCCATAGGTGGGAAAACTTGCAAAATCGTGTATCAAATACTTATTTTCCCAGTGTATGTGTGTGTGTATGGGAGGACACGGACAGCTTGGGGCCCCTGCGCAAAAATATCTCTGGGCCCCCCCTCCCTGTCTGGCATGCGGCTTATGATGAAGACAGTCTGGCCATGGGACCCCGGAGCCTTGGGCTCTGAGCAACAGGCCAGATTGCCCTTATTATCACCGCCCTGCAAGCAGCGGTGTGCATAGAGTTCACAAGGCACCATAGCAAAAGTTCTACTTTTCTATTTGTCCCCCCACACCTCTAAAAACATATATATTTATATTTTTTTTACTGAGATGGAGATATACATCTCCGTTAGGTTTCGGTTCTGCTGGGCCCAACCATGTATATGTAAGCAGGTTGCGGGATGCAGAGACAGACAGGAGGCAGAGCAAGGGTTAACAAAATGTAACAATTTAAATAAACAAGGTATTAACTCCTCGCAGGAAGGTAATGGGTTAAGGACTAGATAATAGAAACAAGTGCAAAATAATGGCAGTCCAGTGAAGGAATTTATCGTGTCCTTTATGCTCCTCCACAGCAGATGATTCCGGAGGGGTTGTCGTCCTGGCAGCAGCCGGGGGGATGTCCACAGAGGGGGTCCTTGGAACGATGATCCGTCTTCTGACGGCAGCAGTTGGTCTCCGGTACCTTCCGCTGAGCCCCGGCAGGGAAGGACGTAAAATTATGTCCCGTACTCGGCCTTCTCTCCTCCGCATGTGAGCAGTACTTACGGTCACTGAGTGCACGGCACCTCTCTCTCTTGCAGTCACTGAGCACACAAAACTCTCTCCTCGGCGGTCCTGCTGAAGACGGTGGGAGCCGACACACACAGCCTGTCATGGCGCCGGTACTCAGTGGACGGAGCACGTAGCTCACCCGGCTGCGCACTGCTGCTGATGCGCGCCAAACTGCCTGCTGCTGCGCGCGCTTTTCCTTTTATCTGGTCCCTCTTACCCGGGTCATGAGGTTGGTCTGGTCCCTCATTTCCCCCCCAGGCAACATGGGAGGCAGCCTCAACAGTTTCGTGACCGCCAGGGAGAGGGTAAGCGCCGGCCTGGATGGACTGATTGACGTGAACGTCGGGGATCTTCTGCCAGGTAAGTGCTGCTGACACCTGACAGACCCGACCGACACTGACAGTGACAGTTTCGGGAAGTTCCTGTGTCACATACTTCGTTCTGTGACACAGGAACTCCCCATAGACTTTGTGGGACAAAAATATCGGAACTCAGAATCGGAATTCCGATACAGCAAATATCGGCCGGAATGCTCAACACTAATAAACACATATACATACATACATACCTGCAAAAACATGCGTACCCTCATATACGCACACACTGATAGACACACACACATATACAAACACATACACACACACATGCATAAACACATACATAGAGACAGAAACACACACATGCATATGCACACATGCACAGACAGACACAGGGCCTGCTCCAGGTTTTCGTTGGACCCGGGAGAAAGAGTCTCAGTGGTCCCCTTTAACACATACATGATGTCATGTGTGCATCGCCACGAAGATCGTCGCGGTTGCACATTCTGACTTCTCACAGCTGAGTTGCTGTTTCTTTGTGTTTGGCAGTTAGGGAGTTAATTCTGTCTGTGCTCAGTTCTGGGACTGGGTGCAGTTTCTTCCGGCTGCAATTAATTATTTGTTGATTGGTTTCCTTTAAATCTCTGGTTGTCTGTGTTGGGAGTTGCCAGTGAAATTCTTCATGCAGACCACAGATAGGATTGTATCTGTATAGACTTAAGTTAAAGAGCTCCTTAGTTGTTTTAAGCTCACCTTGCTTAGAGTTTAATATCCCAGATCATTTATGTTCCTTCTGTGTTTGAGTGTGTATGCAAGTCTGTGTTTTCTCCAGTCTGTCTTATATGTCTAATCTGTGTATTTAGCAGAGATCAGCCCATATCCCTTTGGTGGTAATCAGAATCCTTCTTAGGACTGATTACAGGGTTCAGGGACTGATAGGAGACAGGGTTAGGCTGGAGACTTGGACCTCTGAACCATTATCAGTACCTCCAAGGTGAGGGATTAGTTAGGACCCCAGTTTAGGGTCAGGTTAGACCCCCGGTCCTCCTCTTTCCTGTGACAGTGTATCAAGTCCTCAAGATTAACCCTGAGTTCAACGGATATCGTGTCAGGTAAATCTATTCTATATTTACATGCTGATGTTGCTAATCTATATGTTGTATAGAGGGTTGTTCTTTTAAGAATAGTTTACTGACATCGTACACATATCATAAGACCGCGTGACATTTTCACTGGCCACTAAAATTATTCCCAGTTGCCATGGATCCAGTAGCCCAGCTGGCTCTGCAGTTGCAGGGATTATCCATGGAGCTGACGGACATTAAGTCCAAAGTTTTGTCTCCCTCGGAGCAAACCAGATTTGAACCTAAAGTAGCTCTCCCGGACAGGTTCACTGGTGGGCGAGACAAATTTTTTACCTTCAGGGAAGCATGTAAATTGTATTTTCGGCTTCGGCCTCGATCATCAGGGAGTGAAGAGCAGAGAGTGGGAATTGTTATCTCGCTCCTACAAGGGGACCCTCAATCCTGGGCCTTCTCCCTTCCTCCGGGATCCCCGGCTCTACAGTCAGTAGATCGATTTTTTACTGCCCTGGGTTTGGTTTATGATGACCCAGATCGGGTCTCTCTTGCTGAGACAAAATTACGTAAGATACAGCAGGGAGATCGTCCGGCGGAGGAATTTGCTTCTGAGTTCCGTAGATGGGCCACAGATACTCAGTGGAATGACCCAGCTCTTAGGAGCCAGTTTTGTCATGGGCTTTCTGACAAATTAAAGGACGTTTTGGCTCAGTATGATTCTCCTCCATCACTGGAGGCTGCTATGGCCCTAGCTATCCGTACTGATAGACGGCTCCGGGAGAGGTGCGAGGTAACTCCGCCCCTGTTGTTACTCCACCTACTACTAAAGTCCCTTATGTTGAGGTTCCCCTTGTCTGTTCGGAGGAGCCTATGCAGTTGGGAGGGACATCATTTCGTAGGAGGGATTGGCGGTACGCCGCAGGACTAGAAGGTGTTTCTTCTGCGGGAAAGAGGGACATTTTGTTGGGGGATGTCCATCCCGTGCCTTGTTGAGCAAAAAGTCGCCGGAAAACTGTTAATCCCAGGTTGTGTGGTGGACGACAACCTGGGAGTATGTATTTCGTCCGCTAGTTCTTCTCTGTTCCTTGTACCAGTGGAGGTGGTGGTTGGTACGAGAGTGGAGAGATTTTCTGTTCTTCTTGATAGTGGGTCCGGGGCTAATCTGGTTGACGCTCAGTTTGCTCAGGCTCAAGGTATGCATCTGAGTGTATTGGTCAAACCGATCCCTATATTCTCCATTGACGCCAGGCCTCTCGGCCAAGGTAGCTTTGTTCATGAGGTTCATAACATTGACCTTCGGGTAGGGGCAATACATAGGGAACTATTATCTTGTTATGTGTTGGAGGGTCTACCTACTCCTATTGTGTTGGGACTTCCTTGGTTGGTTAAACATAACCCTGTGATTAATTGGCAGTCCAGAGATATAAGCCAATGGGGGGAGTTTTGCAAAAGTAACTGCATGAACACAGTCATCAGTGCGGTCGTGCCTAGTACTTTGCCTCCTTTTTTGGAGGACTTTGGGGATGTGTTCTCTGAGGAGGGGTGTCAGGAGTTGCCTCCTCATCGCGTGTATGACTGCTCTATTAATTTACTTCCTGATGCTAAGTTACCTAAAGCTAGGTTATATAACCTTTCTGGTCCTGAGAGGCAGGCTATGAAAGATTATATTTCGGAAAGTCTGGCCAAAGGGCATATTAGACCTTCATCTTCCCCAGTGGCCGCGGGGTTCTTCTTTGTGAAGAAAAAAGATGGAGGCCTACGCCCTTGCTTGGATTTCCGCGAACTTAATCGGATTACTGTTCGAGATCCGTATCCACTCCCTCTGATTCCTGATCTCTTCAATCAAATTGTTGGCGCCAAATGGTTCTCTAAATTGGATCTCAGGGGGCGTATAATCTGATTAGGATAAAAGAGGGGGATGAGTGGAAAACGGCGTTTAACACGCCGGAGGGACATTATGAGAACCTTGTCATGCCTTTTGGTCTGACTACTGCACCAGCAGTATTCCAACATTTTGTTAATGACATTTTTCGTCATCTGGTGGGGCTGTTTGTGGTCGTATATTTGGATGACATTTTAATTTACTCACCAGATCTTGTGTCTCACCAGGAGCATGTGAGACAGGTGTTGCAGATCTTGCGAGACAGTAAACTATACGCCAAATGGAAAAGTGTGTATTCGCCGTACAGGAACTTCAGTTTTTGGGTATCTTGGTGTCAGCCTCCGGTTTCCGTATGGACCCTGAAAAGGTGAGAGCAGTGCTTGAATGGGATCAGCCAGAGGATCTTAAGGCTCTGCAGCGTTTTCTGGGGTTTGCTAACTACTACCGGAAATTTATTTGTAATTTCTCATCTGTTGTCAAACCTCTCACTGACATGACAAGAAAAGGGACGGATTTTTCTAAATGGTCGGACAAAGCTTGCCAAGCTTTTTCCTCTTTGAAAAAATGTTTTGCTTCGGCACCCGTTCTCATCCAACCAGATGCATCACAGCCGTTCGTTGTGGAGGTGGACGCGTCTGACGTAGGGGTGGGTGCAATATTGTCCCAGGGTCCGTCCCCTGGTAAATGGCATCCGTGCGCTTTCTTTTCTAAAAAATTGTCGTCCGCCGAAAGGAATTATGATATCGGCAATAGGGAACTTTTGGCCATTAAGTTGGCTTTTGAAGAATGGCGTCACTTTTTGGAGGGGGCAGTCCACCCGGTCACCGTCATTACTGATCACAAGAACCTGCTGTATTTGGAATCTGCTAAGCGTCTGAATTCCAGACAAGCTCGATGGTCGTTGTTTTTTACCAGGTTTAATTTTGTTGTCACTTATCGCCCTGGATCTAAGAATGTTAAGGCGGATGCCTTGTCTCGCAGTTTCCCAGGGGCCGGGAAAATGGATGACCCGATTTCCTATCCTTCAGGAGGGGGTGGTAGTGTCGGCTGGATGTTCTGAGCTTGAGGAGGAGGTGTTAGAGGCTCAGGGGACGCCCCTGCAGGACCTCCAGGGAGACTGTTTGTCCCAAATCAGTTGAGACAAAAGGTTATTGAGGCACATCATAATTCTGCTTTAGCAGGACATCCAGGGATAAGGCTACTTTAGATCTCCTTTCTCGCCGGTTTTGGTGGCCTAACGTTAATAAAAGTGTTTTAACTTTTGTCGCGTCCTGTGGGGTTTTGTGCTCGCTCTAAGACCCCTCATACCCGTCCGTCTGGGACCCTCTTACCCTTGAAACCTCCGGAGCGTCCATGGACTCATTTGTCTATGGACTTCATCACGGACCTTCCTCAGTCGTCAGGGAAGACTGTCATACTGGTGGTTGTTGACAGGTTCAGTAAGATGGCACATTTCATTGCTCTTCCTGCCCTCCCTAATGCTAAAACTCTGGCGCAGGTGTTCATTGGGGAGATTGTGAGACTTCATGGGTTGCCTTCTGATGTGGTGTCAGATAGGGGGTCTCAGTTTGTGTCCAAGTTTTGGAGGGCATTTTGTTTACGTCGGGGATGCAATTGTCATTTTCCTCGGCTTTTCATCCGCAGACCAATGGTCAGACAGAGCGTCTGAATCAAAGCCTAGAGACTTATCTTCGGTGTTTTGTCTCAGAGAACCAGGAGGACTGGTCTTCTTTCTTGCCTCTGGCAGAGTTCGCTCTTAACAACAGGCGGAGCGAGTCCACTGGTAAGTCCCCCGTTTTTTGGGGCATATGGTTTTCATCCCCAGTTTTGTACATTCAAGGGGGGGGGCCCTTCTGGGGTTCCTGAGGAGGAGCGTTTCTCATCGTCACTTGCTTCAGTGTGGAGAGGTGTATTGAATAATCTGAGTGCTATGGGGAACCGTTATAAACGTATGGCTGATAGGAGGAGAGTTTCTGGTCCAGATCTTAATGTGAACGATCTGGTATGGTTGTCTACCAGGAATATAAAACTTAAAGTTCCCTCCTGGAAGCTGGGCCCCAGATTCATCGGGCCGTACAGGATCAGTTCCATAATTAATCCTGTGGCATTTCGTCTGGACCTCCCTCCTACGTTTAAAATTCATAATGTGTTCCACAAGTCATTACTTAAGAGGTACGTGGCACCAGTCATACCATCACCTCTACCTCCTCCTCCAGTGGTGGTCAATGGTAACTTGGAGTTTCAAGTGTCAAAGATCATTGACTCACGTCTGAATCGCCGGTCCCTTCAGTACTTGGTGCATTGGAAGGGGTATGGTCCAGAGGAGAGGACGTGGGTTCCTGCGTCTGACATTAACGCAGATCGTTTGGTGCGGACCTTCCACAGAACTCAACCCGGGCAAACCTGCCCTGAGGGTCCGGAGGCCCCTCGTAGAAGGGGGGTACTGTCATGTGTGCATCGCCACGAAGATCGTCGCGGTTGCACATTCTGACTTCTCACAGCTGAGTTGCTGTTTCTTTGTGTTTGGCAGTTAGGGAGTTAATTCTGTCTGTGCTCAGTTCTGGGACTGGGTGCAGTTTCTTCCGGCTGCAATTAATTATTTGTTGATTGGTTTCCTTTAAATCTCTGGTTGTCTGTGTTGGGAGTTGCCAGTGAAATTCTTCATGCAGACCACAGATAGGATTGTAAACTGTATAGACTTAAGTTAAAGAGCTCCTTAGTTGTTTTAAGCTCACCTTGCTTAGAGTTTTAATATCCCAGATCATTTATGTTCCTTCTGTGTTTGAGTGTGTATGCAAGTCTGTGTTTCTCCCAGTCTGTCTTATATGTCTAATCTGTGTATTTAGCAGAGATCAGCCCATATCCCTTTGGTGGTAATCAGAATCCTTCTTAGGACTGATTACAGGGTTCAGGGACTGATAGGAGACAGGGTTAGGCTGGAGACTTGGACCTCTGAACCATTATCAGTACCTCCAAGGTGAGGGATTAGTTAGACCCCAGTTTAGGGTCAGGTTAGACCCCCGGTCCTCCTCTTTCCTGTGACAGTGTATCAAGTCCTCAAGATTAACCCTGAGTTCAACGGATATCGTGTCAGGTAAATCTATTCTATATTTACATGCTGATGTTGCTAATCTATATGTTGTATAGAGTGTTGTTCTTTTAAGAATAGTTTTTCTGACATCGTACACATATCATAAGACCGCGTGACACATGAGGCACAGATATGGCAGAGAAATATACAGTGGAGGAAATAACTATTTGTTCCTTTGCTGATTTTGTAAGTTTGCCCACTGACAAATACATGAACGGTCTATAATTTTAAGGGTAGGTTAATTGTAACATTGAGAGATAGAATATCAAAAATAAAATCCAGAACATCACATTGTATAAATTAAAATAAATTTATTTGAATTTTGCAGTGAGAAATAAGTATTTGATCCCCTACCAACCATTAAGAGTTCTGGTTCCTACAGACCAGTTAGATGCTCCTAATCAACTCGTTACCTGCATTAAAGACAGCTGTCTTACATAGT
>JARQOD010000001.1:466244977-466284059 GCA_033576555.1 Oophaga sylvatica
CCCAAAGTCAACCCCAAAGGATGTTAGCTTCCCCCATGCGGTGCCTCACATAACTTGGGCCTCTTCATGTGTCCGGAACCCAAAATCCACTCCCAGGATATTCCAAACAGGCCACCGTTCCCACATCCGGTCTCTCCACGTCTCAGCCCGCTTCCAGGGTCTTGTCTCAAAAACCACTCTTCCGACCATGTGCCAAACACTCCCTTTCATATCTGTAGCCCTCCCCGCTAAGGCATGAAGACATGGTCTGGTCACTGTTCATGACCTCATCAAGGCCCTTCACAACACCACAACCACCAGTTTTGGAACATTCATTATACACTCAGTGGGCGGTGTTGTGGGTTAGCAAGTCCCACCCGCTCACAACTAACCCTGTAAACCCCACCCTAGACAAAAAGGACTCTTGTAGGCTACAGTCCAAACAACATTACTGGCTTACAGCGCGAGGAGCTCTGCAACACATACCTGCCTTTTTATAACCATGCCTCCATGAAACTTTAGCCATATCCAGGCCCCTAGCTGCCGCAATGGTCACTACACCACTTATATATATATTATATTGTGGCCTTTCCGGGGGGTTTAGTTAGGATCGCTGTCTGGGTAGACAGAAGGGCACGGAAAACCCGTTATTCAGACACCCGTTTGGTGAAAACGGCCGCAACCAGTTTTTTAAAGTCCACGCACACAGATAAAAAAAAACATAAACAGAAAACCTGGGCTTGTCTAGCCTCTATTCACTTAATAGAGGGCCCCCTCTCTACCGGGACCAGACTCTACAGTCTGTGCCCAAAACAACAAAATATGTCTCTGTTACCCAGTATGGGTTTCACAGACACTCCTTTTATGTCTGAAGGCAACTCCAAATGTCCAGACTTGAGAGAGGTCACCCCTATTCAGTCGCATTCGCACGGATTCTCACGCGACTACTCCGTGTCCGGGGTACTTCCGGACCAGGATGAGATAGCCACATCCTGGAGATGCTTCCTTTTTGCAGGACACCTCCCTGGTCGGGTAAGACAGCTCCCCACATCTTGGAGGACCCCTCTGTGCTGGACCCCTTGTCCAGAGAATGAGCCCCCTGATGTGCTCACAAGCACCTATTTGGCTTCCTAAAAAAACACCTGAGTGGATTAGGTCTGAGCTGCAAGGTTGTCTGAATGGCAGGTGTAGTGGACCTTTCTTTACACCGGGTTTACAAAGCCACACATTTCGCCATACCATCGCAAGGTCTTAGGTGAAATATACCTCTTTTCACCACTTTCCTTCATGTCTCACATATTCCCCTCCCTCTTCTCCAGACGGAGGGCTGGTATCCAGCCGGGGGGTGGTCAACAACCCAACGAGACAGTGAACTTGGACCAGTCTGGCCCCATCAGCTTCTCCTCACCCTGCTAGCCAACATCAGTTTTCTTTCATCTGAAGACCCCGCACAAACCTGTACCCTCCCAGGCTTACTCTCTGCGGGCCTCGGGTATCCTGCACTGTTTCATCTTGATTTGTGCCAGCCTCAGTCTCGGTATAGTGGCTCACCAGATAAGTACGACCAGGCACGTCAGAACAGCTTGCTGATTTTCCTCGAAACTTTGTACCTTTTTTGGGGCACTGCCTGTGTCACCCACTGTCCAGGAGGTTAGGGGTTTTCTCTAATTCCCCTGAAATTTCTTTGACATTACTTTCTTTATCCGTTGATTCATAAAATTTTACCTCACGAACCCAAAGGCCTCTGTCTGGTTCTGACCTTCCGAGCACACTGTTCAAACGATTGGACTGTAGGGGAGTGATCGTTTTTCTTGGGGCGGTACACTTAATTTATCCTTTCGGTTACAGGCTCACTTTGCATAAGATCAGAGCTCTTTTCTTTCTCCAGGAATCTCATGGCTACGCATCTTCTCCCCGTTGTTGTGGGCGTCCTTTACGTCTTCGGCCCTTTCTTCGGTTTCTGGTGGCATGCTCAGAAGCCCTACCATCGTCTTCTTTTCCACCACGTTCTGCATCCTCTGAGCTCCCGTGTATCTGCAGCGGCAACGGGCGACACATCGCCCCCCCCCTCATGGGACTGGTTCAAGTGTAGACTCCATGAAATGCGCCTGAGTCACCAAGGCCACCCGAGGGGCTCAAAAAACTCATCTGGGATTTTTACCGATTTTGGGTCGCCGAGAACTCCGATGGCGCACCGGGCGCCGAACTTCCGGCCCGAGCTTCGCGAGTGCAGCCAGGATCGGCAGTACACCGTCCACGCCGCGTCTCCAACAGAAACATATTCCGGGGGCGAGTCATTCCCAATTTCAGTTTGTTCCTCACCTTCACTTGAGACATCAGCCTCTGGTGAGGCCCCTGGCCTGGTGTCCACCACTTCCATGGCTTTCTCCACTCTGCAGCATCACTTCCGAGTCCTTGGCCTGATGCAGTCCACCCATACATTGATAACTTCTCATTTTCAACAGCATCCACTGTGTGCTGTGTTCAGTTCAGAGTCCTGTCCTTTCACCTTAGTCTTCGCCAGGGAACCGGCCAACGGTACAACATCTTCAGATGCCATCCTCCGTCCGACTGCAAGGTCAGCCTCAGCCTTCCTCTCAGGACTCTCAATCTCCTTGCTACCATGCCTTCCTCACTTGCACTGGTTGCTTTATTGTCATCAGATGACTCACTATCACCACCACTATCCCTGTCTGACCCCCTTTTTCAGCCACATCTGGCTCACTTCCAGGGTTAGACACTTCATTTTCATTCACTCCGGCTCACTGTCAGGGTTATACAATTCATTTCATTCACATCTTGATCTGGAACCTTATTTAACATGTCATCCACAACATTAACTTCACCATCTGGTCCCTGGTTTCCCTCAGGTGTCCCTCAAGTATGTGGACTATGTGATAACCCAGCACTATACTTCCATATAGGTCAGATAAAACCAGGGCTGACTTCGACCTCTCCCTGGACTTCAGTGTCCCTAATACAATAGGTTATTGTTCCATGGCAGCATGAGGAAACCTCTCCTCAGAGCCAGGCTCTTGGGGAACCTCATTCAGACAATTACCATTTTCCTGGCCGTTTTAAGAGTGGGGTCTCGCACCGGCTCACTCCAAAATTGCACAGGAGCCAGGCAGGTCAGGGACACTCGGTTCCGGAACCACCATCCTCGTTCCCAACATCACCTGCAAAGAAATGTCATCTTTATCACGGTCATCATCAGTATCATCACTATTATGATTAGCATTATCATCATTATCAATATCAGCATCCTCATCATGGGTCATCATCATTATCATGATCATCATTATCATTATCAATATTATCATGGTATCATCATTATCACATAAGTTTAACGGCCCACTAGCATTGTGTTCCCCCCTCGGGATGCGCACCCTCAGTAGGAGCTTCATCACACTGTCCATCAGAAACATTTTTCCCCAGAGATCCTTAGACCGGGGAAAGTCATTACCCAATATAACGGGTTGCACCAGGGTCTTCACTACCCCACTTCACATGAAACCTCCCCGAGTTTGGGGACCAAGTCCACGGCAGTCTTGGGTAGACTTTGGTGTTCCTTGGATGCACACCATTACTCAGGTGCTTATCAGGGATGAAGTCCCTATCACTCAGGCGGTCACATACGGAAGTCACTGGACTCTCTGAGTCCAAGAGGGCCTGCGCTGGGCAGTCATTACAACCACCGGGGACCCTGTGGTCCAGTCTCTTCGGCTGAGGTGGTCACACACACAGGTTCTGCGCAGAGAGAGAGGGATCTGCCAACATCACAACACATAGGCTCCCCCTCTATTGGACAGTTTGGCTGCAATTTACGCCAGCTCCAACACTGTCCATCACACTCTCCCACCCACATGTCCCCCCGGGCCTGACCCGCTTATCAGCATACCCATGTCCCAACAGCTGGAACGCTCTTTACCGCGAGAGTTCAGCGTCCGGGAAAATCCGAAGTGACGGACCTCTCAGACGGTGTACCTCAGGAGGACGTGCTTGGGGGTAGCGGTCCACTATCACCTTTTCAACTCCATAATCAGGCCTGCTGACTGCAGACTCCCAACTGTATCTCCAGTCATGAACTCCCCTGGCACGGGCTGTCACCGTAACACCCAGCCGGGTAAGAATCTCCGCTTTCAACTTGGATAGTCTTCGCTGTCCTGCTTGCTAGGTCAGCCCAGACTTTTTGGGGTTCCCCAATCAGATAGGGTACGACCGCCATGGCCCATTCGATAGTGGCAGATTCTCCTCTCTGCCAGTCTCTCAAACCTAGTGAGATATACCTCCCACATCATCACGAGGTGTCATTTTTCTCAAGGACCCCTCTTACCACCTTCTTTATAGCGGACAACGCCGGTGCCTTCACAACATTACTTCGGGACGCGGCACCGAAATCCTTTTTTGGTGCTGTCATCTGCTCAACAAATAACCGGTTATTCTCCTGCTGCTGCAGGAATTGCTGCTGGGCCTGCTGCATGTGCTGCTGGTGCTGCAGGCGCTGTGCTCCATGCTCTGCTCCATGCTTCGCTGGGCCTGCCCAGGTACTCAACGAGTTCCTCCATACTGCCGGACTCATCTGTCTCATCACGCAGTTTATGTTGCATATTAACTTGTGCCATTTGTTCAAACAGCGCCTCCATGCTGTCATCCATGCTGTCAGACTTCTCTGTCTTAACACGGCAGTCTCACTCAAGACATACACACTACACAGCTTTTTTTCCACAGAAAATTCAGCCTTGCTGTGCAACCACTTTTTTTTTTTTTTCCTTTGCAAAGTCTATTAGGGCTACTGTCTCTTTAAGACTGCTCCACAAACTTTTTTTGCTGCTGCACATTCCACAGTCATTTTCACAACAAGTTCAGCTTTGCTGTGCATACATTTTTCTCTCTGCAGACCCTATCAGGGCCACTGTCTCCCAAGATGCTCAAACAGACGTTTCTGCTGACAACACTTTAATGCTGTCTTTGCCACTGTGCTGCATGCACACTCCAGCACTAACTGTACCAGGCCCTGCGTGCCCCAGCATTCTCCGCCAATTGTGGCCTTTCCCGGGGGTTTTAGCTTAGGATCGCTGTCTGGGTAGACAGAATGGCACGGAAACAGTTCATTCAGACAGCAGTTTGGTGAAAAATGGCCGCAACCAGTTTTATTAAGTCCACAGCACACAGATAAAAACAAATCATAAACAGAAAACCTGGGCTTGTCTAGCCTCTAATTACACTTAGATAGATGGCCCTCTCTATCCGGGACCCAGACTCTACCAGTCTGTGCCAAAACAACACATATGATCTCTGTTACCAGTATGGAGTTTCACAGACACTCCTCTTTATGTCTGAAGGCAACTCCAATGTCCAGACTTGAGAGAGGTCACCTCCTATTCAGTCGCTATTTCGCACGGATTCTCACTGCGACTACTCCTGTGTCCGGGTACTTCCTGCACCCAGACTGAGATAGCTCACACTCCTGGAGACTGCTTCCTTGTGCCAGGACACCTCCCTGTGTCCGGGCTAAAGACAGCTCCACACTCTTGGAGGACACCTTCTGTGCCTGGACCCTTGTCCAGACTGAATGAGTCCCTGACTGTGCTCACAAGCACCTACTTCTGGCTTCCTAATCAACACCTGAGTGGATTCAGGTCTGAGCTGCAAGCGTGTACTGAATGGCAGGTGTAGTGACCTTTTTTTACCACCAGGTTTACAAAGCCAACACATTTCGCTCATACCAGTCAGCAAGGTACTTAGGTGAAATATACACCTCATTCACCAATATTCCTTCACTGTCTCACAATATATATATATATATATTGTGAGACAGTGAAGGAATGTGTGTTGAATGGGGTGTGCATTTCGCCTAGGTATAAGGGAAATGTGTGGCTTTGTAAACCTAGTGGTAGAGAAAGGTCACTACACCTCACATTCAGCACACACTTGCAGCACAGGCCTGAAACTACTCAGGTCTTGATTAGGAGACCAGAAGTAGGTGTCTGCAAACACAATCTGAGAGCTCATTCAGTCTGGACAAGGGGTCCAGGCACAGAAGGTGTCTCCAAGAGTGTGGGAGCTAGTTTAGCCTGGACACAGGAGGTGTCCTGGCACAAGAAACAGTCTCCAAGAGTGTTAGAGCTGTCTTCAGCCTGGACACAGAGAGGTGTCTGGCACAAGGAAGCAGTCTCTGTGAGAATGCATGCTGATGATTACTGAAGAGGAGGGGAGCCATCTCAGTCTGGGTTAGATGTACCCCGGACACAGAGTGTCTCTGTGAACCTCCATGCTGTTGATTACCGAAGAGAGAGGGGAGCCGTCTCAGTCTGGGTGCAGGAAGGACCCCGGACACAGGAGTGTCTCTGTGAACCTCCAGCATAATGACTACTGAATAGGAGTGGATCTCTCTCAAGTCTGGACGTCGGGTGGACCTTCAGACATAAGGAGGAGGATCTGGGAAACTCCATACTGGTACCATATATCATATGTGTTGTTTTGGGCACAGACTGATAGAGTCTGGGTTCCTGATAGAAAGGGACATTACATAAGTGTAATTTAGTGGCTAGACAAGCCTAGGTCTTTTGTTTATGCTTTGTTTTATCTGTGTGCTGTGGACTTTAATAAAACTGGTTGCGGCAGTTTTTACCATAATTGCTGTCTGAATGAACTGTTTCCATGCCATTCTGTCTACCCAGACAGCGATCTCAGAGCTAAAACCCCCGGAAAGGCTACAATTGGTGGAGAATGCTGGGGCAGCGCAGGGCCTGGTACAGTTAGTGCTGGAGTGTGTATGCAGCACAGTGGCGAGAGACAGCATTAAAGGTGAAGTCTATTGAAATAGCAGCAGAAAAAAAAAAAAAGTGTGTGTCAGCAGAAACGTCTGTTTGGAGCAGTCTTGGAGAGACAGTGGCCCTGATAGGGTCTGCAGAGAGAAAATGTATGCACAGCAAAGCTGAACTTGTTGTGAAAATGACTGTGGAATGTGCAGCAGCAAAAGAAAAGTTTTGGAGCAGTCTTAAAGGACAGTAGCCCTAATAGACTTTGCAAAGAAAAAAAAAAAGTGTCTGCACAGCAGAGCTGAATTTTTCTATGGAAAAGACTGTAGAGTGTGTGTATGTCTTGAGTGAAGACTGCCGTTGTGAAGACAGAGAAGTCTGACAGCATGGATGACAGCATGGAGGCGCTGTTTGAACAAATGGCACAAGTTAATGTGCAACATAAGACTGCCGTGGTTGAGATAGATAAGTCCGGCAGTATGGAGGAGCTCATTGAGTACCTGGTACAGGCCAGCGAAGCATGCAGCAGAGCATGGAGCGGCAGCAGGAGAATAACCGGTTATTTGTTGAGCGGATGGCAGCACAAAAAAAGGATTTTGGTGCCGCGTCCAAAGTAATGTTGTGAAGGCACCTGACTTGTCCGCTGTAAAGAAGGCGGTAAGACGGTCCCTGGAAAAGATGACACCTCGTGATGATGTGGAGGTATATCTCACTAGGTTTGAGAGACTGGCAGAGAAGGAGAATCTGCCCCTATCTGAATGGGCCATGATGGTCACACCCTATCTGATTGGAGAGCCCCAAAGGGCCTATGCTGACCTGAGCGAGCAGGACCGCCAAAACTATGCTAAGATGAAAGTGGGGATTCTTGTCCGGCTGGGTGTTACGGTGACAGCCCGTGCCAGGGGAGTTCATGACTGGAGATACAGTTGGGAGTCTGCAGTCAGCAGGCTTGATTATGGAGTTGAAAAGGTGATAGTGGACCGCTACACCCAAGCACGTCCTCCTGAGGTACAGCCGTCTGAGAGGTCGTCACTTCAGAGTTCCCGGACGCTGAACTCTCGCGGTAAGAGCGTTCCAGCTGTTGGGGACATGGGGTATGCTGATAAGCGGGTTCAGGCCCGAGGGGACATGTGGGTGGGAGAGTGTGATGGACAGTGTTGGAGCTGGCGTGAAATTGCAGCGAACTGTCCAATAGAGGGGGAGCCTATGTGTTGTGATGTTGGCAGATCCCTCTCTCTCTGCGCAGAACCTGTGTGTGTGTCCACCTCAGCCGAAGAGACTGGACCACAGGTGTCCCGGTGGTTACAAATGGTTGCTCAGCGCAGGCCCTCTTGGACTCAGAGAGTCCAGTGACTTCCGTATGTGACAGCCTGATTGATAGGAACTTCATCCCTGATAAGCACTTGAGTATGGTGTGCATCCATGGAGACACGAAAGTCTACCCGAGACTGCCGTGGACTTGGTCCCTAAACTCGGGGAGGTTTCATGTGAAGTGGGGGTAGTGAAGAACCTGGTGCACCCCGTTGTGTTGTGTAATGACTTTCCCCGGTCTAAGGATCTCTGGGGGAAGGGTGATTCTGATGGACAGTGTGATGAAGCCCCTACTGAGGGTACGCAGTCCCGAGGGGCGGAACACAATGTTAGTGGGCCGTTTATCTTGTGTGATAGTGATGATGATATTGATAATGATGATGATGCTAATCATAATAGTGATGATACTGATGATGACCGTGATAAAGATGAAATTTCTTTGCAGGTAATGTTGGGAGACGAGGATGGTGGTTCTCGGGAACTGAGTGTCCCTGACCTGCCTGTGTCCTGTGACAATTTTGGGAGAGAGCCGGTGCGAGACCCCACTCTTAAGCGACACAGGAAAATGTAATTGTTCTGAATGAGGCTCCCCAAGAGCCTGGCTCTGAGGAGAGGTTTCCTCATGCTGCCATGAACAATAACCTATTGTTTAGGGACACTGAAGTCCAGGGAGAGGTCGTGAGTCAGCTCCTAGTACCTGAGCTATATAGAAGTATAGTGCTGGGGTTGTCACATAGTCACATACTTGAGGGACCAGATGATGAAGTTAATGTTGTGGATGACATGTTAACTAAGGTTCCAGATCAGGATGTGAATGAGAATGAATTCTATACTCCTGAAAGTGAGCAGGATATGAATGAGAATGAATTCTATACTCCTGAAAGTGAGCAGGATATGAATGAAAATGAAGGGTATAGCCCTGACAGTGAGCCAGATGTGACTGAGGAAGTAGAGTGTGGGACGGACGGTGGGGCTTCTGGGCATGTCTTGCCAGAAGAGCCTGAAAGTGGGGAACTGGAGAAAAGTGAAAAACCCCCTATACCTTCTGTGACAGCTGGTGACACAGGGTCAGTGTACCAGGGACAGGAGGTACGTGAGTTTCTGAGGAGAGTCAGCAGAAGTGTTCTGATGTGTCGGGTCATACTTCTCTGGCCAGGCACTATATCGAAAATGAGCCCGGCCCTAAGGTCAAGATGAAACCGTGCAGGGTACCCGAGGCCCGCAGAGAGTATAGGCCTGGGAGGGTACAGGGTAGTGCGGATGCTTCAGATAAAGAGAAAGCTGATGTTGGCTATGACTCAGGTGAAGATACAAGTGACAGTGGTGGAGATGAAGCTGGTGAGGGCCATGACTGGTCCGGAGTTCACTGTCTCTGTTGGATTGTTGACCAGCCCTCCGGTCTGGATGACCAGCCCTCCGGTCTGGAGAAGAGGGAGGGGATATGTGAGACAGTGAAGGAATGTGTGTTGAATGGGGTGTGCATTTCGCCTAGGTATAAGGGAAATGTGTGGCTTTGTAAACCTAGTGGTAGAGAAAGGTCACTACACCTCACATTCAGCACACACTTGCAGCACAGGCCTGAAACTACTCAGGTCTTGATTAGGAGACCAGAAGTAGGTGTCTGCAAACACAATCTGAGAGCTCATTCAGTCTGGACAAGGGGTCCAGGCACAGAAGGTGTCTCCAAGAGTGTGGGAGCTAGTTTAGCCTGGACACAGGGAGGTGTCCTGGCACAAGAACAGTCTCCAAGAGTGTTAGAGCTGTCTTCAGCCTGGACACAGAGAGGTGTCCTGGCACAAGGAAGCAGTCTCTGTGAGAATGCATGCTGATGATTACTGAAGAGGAGGGGAGCCATCTCAGTCTGGGTTAGATGTACCCCGGACACAGGAGTGTCTCTGTGAACCTCCATGCTGATGATTACCGAAGAGGAGGGGAGCCGTCTCAGTCTGGGTGCAGGAAAGACCCCGGACACAGGAGTGTCTCTGTGAACCTCCAGCATAATGACTACTGAATAGGAGTGGATCTCTCTCAAGTCTGGACGTCGGGTGGACCTTCAGACATAAGGAGGAGGATCTGGGAAACTCCATACTGGTACCATATATCATATGTGTTGTTTTGGGCACAGACTGATAGAGTCTGGGTTCCTGATAGAAAGGGACATTACATAAGTGTAATTTAGTGGCTAGACAAGCCTAGGTCTTTTGTTTATGCTTTGTTTTATCTGTGTGCTGTGGACTTTAATAAAACTGGTTGCGGCCAGTTTTTACCATAATTGCTGTCTGAATGAACTGTTTCCATGCCATTCTGTCTACCCAGACAGCGATCTCAGAGCTAAAACCCCGGAAAGGCTACAATATATATATATATATATATATACAGCTCTGGCAAAAATTAAGAGACCACTGCACAGTTTTATAAAAATCACCTTCTCTACATGTCTGACAGCCATTCCATTCCAGTGTCAGTTGATTTCCAAACAGAGTACACCTCATTCTACTTAATGTGCTAAGCAAAGGAGAGCCAGGCTGAAGTTTGCCAAAGTGCAAACATTAGACGACCAGGTGTTGGGCAAAGCTGAAAATTACACTCATCAGAGAAGATTACCTTACTCCAGTCTTCTATGGTCCAATCCTTATGGTCTTTTGCAAACTTCAGCCTGGCTCTCCTTTGCTTCTCATTGATGAAAGGCTTTTTTCTAGCTTTACATGACTTGAGCCCTGCCTCTAGGAGCCTTGTTATGATTTGGTAGCTGAGGAGAGCAGGCAAAAAAAGGCAATACACCAGAGAGGTTGGAATCTACTGGATTGCAGTACCCTGACTAACCACCACAACTAAAGGCAGCCGTGGAGCGTACCTACGTTGGTCCTAGACGCCTCGTCACAGCCTGAGAAGCTAACTACACCTAAAGATAGAAAGAGGAAAACTATCTGCCCCGGAGCAGATCCCCAAAGAACATAGGAAGCCCCCAAACATGTAATGGCGGTTAGACAAGAGGAAATACAGACACAGACAGAAAATAGTAGGAGCAAACGTTGGGGCCCAATCTTCCTAGAAAGAAAAGGATAGGAAGGACACTTACTGCAATCCAAAAAACCCTAAAAAAATACCAACTCACTAATTGCAAAAACACCTGAGATCACACGACCTCTACCACCTAAATTAGTTCTCTGGTGTAACAAAACTAAGCAGCAGCCACTGAAAAAACTGGAAAAGGCAAATGAACAAATAACAATGGCTCAGATAAACTGAGAGGAGCACAAGCCCCCGGAGGGGACCTGGCTGACCTCCACAGAAGTGCAGGACAAAATGCAAAAAGCAAGCACAAAAATAAAAGCAGAAAATATCTTATCTGTTAGCAGAAGATGCAGGCAAGACACAGCAAGCTTCCAAGTGAACCAGGAACCAAAGTTGAGACAAGAACAATTGATCACCGGCAACCCTGATGGGAGGGAACCTCCCTTATATAAGACCAGTCTGTAACACCTGATTGCCAATCTTCACAATCTTCATTGAATAGTTCAGTACTGTTTGTAACCACCAGAGGGAGCTTCTGCTCAGAATTCATTTCTAACACATTCACAACAGAGCCTGTTACGAACTGTTCTTGCCGTGCACTTCATCCCAGCTGCCATTTGCCATTCCTTTTGCAGGTCATTTGATGTCATCCTGCGGTTGCTGAGTGACATTCGAATAAGATGATGGTCATCCCGGTCAGTGGAGAGTCGTTTTCGCCCTCTGCTAGTAAAGCCAGAATTGAGCCCTTCTTTTCCTCACTCAAGACTTTTCTTTTCAACTCCATGATTAAAAGTTATTTTTTCATTCCTATTACTTTTGACATATTACTAGCACTTGTTTTGCCATCGAGCTTCTCCTATTGCAAGTGGATTGTGAACACCACAGCAGTGTGTTTTTTATACTTTCCTTTGTTAAATATGATTTGGTTCAGGTGATCACCGAATCAGAAGCACCTTTATTGTTGACTCTTCTCCACTACCTGATTACTATGTTGGATCCTCCAACCTGTTGGTGTTGCAGTAGCTGGCATTACTACCACACAAAGTGCTAACTTTTTTAGTAAGCCACACAATTTACAGGAAGAAGATAGAACTCGTACCCTACACAAAAAAGAAGCTTATAACCTGACGCTAAAATCAACCATTGGTTGATAATCCAGGCTTTGGTCGCAATGTGGATTTTTGGCATGTTATCAGAGCTCAAGTTGCAGCTCAAGTGAAGGTCTGGGGTGCTGGGTTTCTTTTTATACACACCCACTAATTAACCAATCATTTACTGAGCACAGGTGAGGATGTAAACTAGGATTGGGTGCATTATATGACCAGGCGACAAAACTTTTGTCTTGCCAAAATCTGACCATTCTGTGTCCATTAAATGATCAATATTTCTGCATTGATGCCAATTTATTTTCTTAACCTAAACCACATTTCGGAGGGTTTCAGCTTTCAAAAGAATAATTTATACAACCAATGGATGAATTTAACATCAGGTTATAAGCTTTTATTTACATAACATGGATAAGCGACATAACTTCTGTCAGGGAGTGTATATATTAAGTGTTTGGTGAATATTTCATATTTTATATTTTTCTTCATCCTTCTCTTTTTTAGCCAGTTTGGCACATCATTTAATTTCCTTTTACTATTTAATTAATCTATTTTTGACATGGAACCATGCCAGACTATGAATAAGAACTACCTAGTTCGAAACGCAACAGATCAACTGAGTAAACTGCGTACAATACCTCGGGGACTGCCGCATTTTTCACTTTTCTTTTTTTGTCTTTTTTTGCCTTTACTGAATTTATAATAATTTCTTGTTTTTTATCAACACTCTCACGGACCAGTTGCTGGATGTTCACCTCTATTTGCTTAGGTCTGCTGCCGATATTACTAAATCCTTGCATTGCTGGAGGGCATATTTCATATTGGTGAGCTGATTACAATTTTTTTTTTACTCTAGTAGTTCATTGCAGAATGTGCTGCTTATAAATCATTTCATAAGAATTTTGGAAACATATGGAATGTCCTGTAAATGTCTGCTCTGTTCTTGATCTAAGGATCTCAGCTTTTGGTTGAGATGAATCTGTGCTGCACTTTATGTACATGGTCAGTAGTGAGGCAGGGCTGTGTAGTCGGAGTCGGGCGTCAGGGAAATTGAGGAGTAGGAGGTTTGACTTACCGACTCCACAGCCCTGATGGTAACTGTCACGACTCTGTTGTCAGGTGTCCCGGACCAGGGGCTCCTTCCTGTCTGTACTGCTAGAGGCGCTCTAGTTTGCCCTGCTACCAAGATTACATCAAATGGTGAAGGCTCCAGGGCCGCGTACCTTGCCTTAGCTCCTGAATCCTCCCTCAGTCTATACCCTTCCCCACCCAGGGAAGAGTGAAGTAGTAGTGTACCGTAATACACCAACCAGACTAACAAAGTAATACAAACAGAGGTAACAAAAAATACCAAACATACAAATATACTCACACATACAGTACAACAGAGGAATACACCAGGGAGTAGAGAATGGAGTTAAACCACAGTAGGAGAAGAAAAGGAATTATCACACACTTAAAACCAAGGAACAGTTACAGATAAATCCACCAAACGCCTTCTCCAATAATAACCACCAAACCTCCAGGAATGCAGCAAAAGCTAGCTCTGGAAATGAGTGCTAGCCAGGGTCCAGATTATATACAGTACAGACCAAAAGTTTGGACACAACTTCTCATTCAAAGATTTTTCTGTATTTTCATGGCTATGAAAATTGTAGAATCACACTGAAGGCATCAAAACTATGAATTAACACATGTGGAATTATACATTACACTGTACAAAAAAGTGAAACAATTGAAAATATGTCTTATATTCTAGGTTCTTCAAAGTAGCCACCTTTTGCTTTGATTACTGCTTTGCACGCAGAAAAGGTGAACGGATGGATTCTACATGCCTGGTTCCCACGTGAAGCATGGAGGAGGTGGTGTGATGATGTGGGGGTGCTTTGCTGGTGGCACTGATGGGGATTTATTCAAAATTGAAGGCATAGTGAATCAGAATGGCTACCACAGCATCTTGCAGCAGCATGCTATTCCATCCAATTTGCATTTAGTTGGACCATCATTTCTTTTTCAACAGGACAATGACCCCAAACACACCTCCAGACTGTGTAAGGGCTATTTGACCAAGAAGGAGATTGTTGGGGTGCTACGCCAGATGACCTGGCCTCCACAGTCACCAGACTTCAACCCAATCGAGATGGTTTGGGGTGAGCTGGAACAGCTCACCGCTTCAATTTTGAATAAATCCCCAACAGTGTCACCAGCAAAGCACCCCCACACCATCACACCACCTCCTCCATGCTTCACGGTGGGAACTAGGCATGTAGAGTCCAGCTGTTCACCTTTTCTGAGTGCAAAGCAGTAATCAAAGCAAAAGGTGGCTACTTTGAAGAACCTAGAATATAAGACATATTTTCAGTTGTTTCACACTTTTTTGTAAAGTGTAATGTATAATTCCACATGTGTTAATTCATAGTTTTGATGCCTTCAGTGTGATTCTACAATTTTCATAGCCATGAAAATACAGAAAAATCTTTGAATGAGAAGGTGTGTCCAAACTTTTGGTCTGTACTGTAGATGGTGCACAGCCGAGAGCCTCAATGCAGGAAAGCTTCCAGGAGCTCTCAAGTGAGCAGGTTAACCCCTGCACTTCTGAAATAAACTTTCACTGTTTAATATGAAGGTGAAGTGCTTCTAAACAGTGCAGGAGTAGGAGAAATCAGACGCTGCGGTCTTCTGACTCCTCTCTGTTGCGGTAAACCCGTGACAATAACGCTGTCTTAATAGAGTTGAACTCTAATGAAGCCAGACAGCAAAGCGGTTAATCATCCCCTATGACTAATGACTTCCATAATATCATGAGCTCCTTGCTGGACAGTTGCTTTAAGAAAATATTTTTTACATTTCAGTAGAGAGAGGCACAATGCCGTTGTCATGATCCAGGCTGGGTATTGAGTCCTGTCTCCCTCTTTCCCAGTCTGGTCATTTCAGGGGTTAACTTTTCCCTACCTCGTTCTCGTGTCAGGACTGCTATTTCTCTCCACTGCTTCCTGCAGGCAGTGTCAGTTATATTTTCTGCCTACGGCATGAGTAGCTGACTCTGGTGATTCCCTGATTTGGCCTGCTGTGTTTAGCTGACTTTACCCATGTCTGTTGCTTCCTTTCCTCCCACCCCTACTCAGTGTTTCCCTTAGTGTTTGAATTTCCTGGTATTCGACTCAGAATTTGCTCTGACCTGATTCTGTCTCTTGCTTTTGGTACTTCTGCTTCTGACTGGCATTGACCTTCTGGCATGGCTCTGACTCAGTGTTTAGTACTCCCATTGATACTCAGTTACTCTCTGGTATTGACCCGGCTTGTCTGTCTATTCTGCTGCCACCGTGTGGTAGCCTTGCTGCAGTGCTGCTGGTCTGCTCTATGCAGTATTGCAGTCCTCACTCCACTCTGCCGCCATCTAGTTGTAAGGTTCTATGTATATATTCCTGAAACTCAGTTTGTTCGTCAGCCATTTTGCTTTCTGTCTTGCTGCAGCTATCTTGCCCTCAGTCAAAATGGAGTTTCCAGCTTGCATGTTTCCGCCCTGATTCTCTCCTTTGCTTCTTAAGCAGCCACAGCTGAGCAATCAGTGCTTCAGAATCTAGCCTGCAGTGAACCTGTGACTTGACTCCT
Source organism: Oophaga sylvatica (assembly GCA_033576555.1). Lineage (NCBI taxonomy): Eukaryota > Metazoa > Chordata > Amphibia > Anura > Dendrobatidae > Oophaga > Oophaga sylvatica. The sequence continues at coordinate 466,260,765 of JARQOD010000001.1, forward strand.
GTAAGCCTTGGACCTTGTACTCCAGCTATTCCTACTGAGGAACTCTGAAGCACTTGTGGACTCTGAACCCTGCTCTTTGAAAGACCCACGTTTGCATGGACTTACGGTAACAGAGAAGAAGATCCTGAATCTGTATTGGAGAGTGATTGCTGAGCTTGGATTACTCTGGCCTGCTGTGTCTCCTGTTTCTGTGTCTGCAAACTGTGTGACTATTTCTGCCAACTTGTATGAAGTAATACAGGACTTTTCTATATCAAACCTGTGACTCCTGTGTTTTCATCGCACCCAAGCACAAGACGCTATATGAACTGTACTACATACATTACAAGATTCTGAAGCCAAAACGTTAGTGTCTGCTGGGTCTGGAAGGCTGTGTCTGCTGTACTGTGGATATCAGACGTCCGGTTGTACTTTCTGTGATGACAGTGGTTGTGACTTCTCACAACCATTCCAGGTGAGCAATTCCCTTAAGTTTTTTCTTTTTGCAGTGTTACCACAGGTAAACACTATTGTTTTTTTTTTTTTTTTTTCCTTTCTTTTCTCTTTTTTGTCTGCTGTAACTCTGGATATCAGATGTCTGGTTGAAACTTTCTGTGATGATAGTGGTTGTGACTTCTCACAACCATTCCAGGTGAGCAGTTCCCTTAATTTTTTTTTTTCTCTCTGCAGTGTTACCACAGGTGAACACTATTGTTTTTTTTCTCTCCTCTTCTTCCAGTAATCCTGTCTTAAAAGATCTGGAAAATGGAGGCCCGCATAAAGGAACTTTGCGGAGTGATGATAATATCCTTGCAGATTTGCAGAATATAAAGACCCGTTTTACAAATCTACAGGACCTCAATAATCACAATTTGCAAGTGGTTGGACAGACTACCCGGGATTTGCGAGCCAGGATTGAGGTTCTAGAGGGGCGAGTCCAGGCTCCTGCCGTAGCCCGAGTGCTGGGATTCCCAAGTTGCCCCCTTTTCGTTTTGGCGGTGAACGTGAGAAATTCAGGGGATTTATTAATCAATGCAATCTTTTTTTTTCTGCACATGCTTCACAATTTCCCACTGAACGATCTAAGGTGCTTACTATAATTATGTTGCTTACCAACAAGGCTTTAATGTGGGCAAACCCTCTGATTGAGACTGAGGATGATTGTTTGAATCACCTTGATGATTTTATTTCAGCCATGGGGCAGGTGTTTGATGACCCCAATCGAGGTGCAACAGCTGAAGCAGCCATGTTAGCTTTGCGCCAAGGTAAGCACTCGGTAGCTGAATATGCCTTGGATTTCAGGAGATGGGCCCTTGATACCACCTGGGACAGTTCCGCCAAAAAATCTATTTTTCGAAAGGGGTTATCTCCACTGATTAAGGATGAACTTGCTCGTGCCGACCCTCCCACTGCGTTAGGTGACTTTATTAATACTGCATCCGTATTGATACTCGTCTGACTGAACGCAGGCAAGAGAGATGGTTCGAAAGCAATCGTACTAACCTTTTCCTACCTTCCTCTCCAGCTAAGGAACCTTTGAGTAGGATTACACGGGAACCTGAACCTGAACCCATGCAGGTAGACTCTTTACAACGACGGGTTAGTGATGCACGCAAGGAACATCGTTTTAAGGAGAATCTATGTTTCTATTGTGGTAAGTCAGGGCACTTCATTATAAACTGCCCCAGCCGTTCTCGTAAGACTACTGCAGCACTCATTCATTGTGAGTGTTGCGAGAGGGGATCTGTCAGGTCCGAGCCTCAAGCTCCAGAGAGATCTGCAGCAACAGATCTTGATTTCTCGGACTTAAACTCCGTTACCTCTGAGGACGTTGACTGTGTAAACGCTGCCATTTTTCAAGTTTCCTCAGCGGTTTGTCCCAGCTGAGTTGTAAGAAAAACAATTCTCATTGCTTTCTTTCCATCAAACTCTGGGTTGACTCAGCTTGGGTGTCTAGCTCTGCTATGATCGACTCAGGGGCAAGTGGAAATTTTATGGATGTCTCCTTTGCTCTGAAACAGGGAATACGTTCAGTGAAGAAGGCTACTCCAGTACAGATGGAAACTGTGGATGGCTCCCTGCTGACCTCTGGACCAATGGATCAGGAAACAGAGCCTTTGAGGGTTCTTATGGGTAAAGATCATCAAGAGAAACTGTCCTTTATGCTTATCTCTTCTCCCCACTTTCCCATTATTCTAGGGCTACCATGGCTGCAGGCTCAGAATCCTACCATTAACTGGGAGACCAAGGAATTACACTTTCCAGAGAAACAGATGAGTCCAAAAGTTTCAGCTTGCTCTGTTCCTAAAGGAATCATGTCAGTCCCTGAACTACCAGCTGTATACCAGGACTATGTGGATTTATGTGACAAGAAGAACGCTGACCAGCTTCCTCCTCACCGTCCATATGATTGTCCAATTGAATTATTGCCTGGAGCAGAGATACCTTTTGGTAAGATCTACCCCTGGCGGGGCCCGAGCTAAAGGCTTTAAAGGTTTACATAGATGAAAATCTAGCCAAGGGCTTCATACGCCCCCCTTCATCTCCTGCAGGTGCACCCATCTTCTTTGTAAAGAAGAAAGATGGATCTCTGAGACCATGTGTAGACTATAGGGAACTCAATAAGGTTACTATTAGAAACCGTTATCCATTGCCTTTAATCCCTGAGTTATTGGAGAGAGTGCGACATGCCAAAATTTTTTCTAAACTAGATCTTCGTGGGGCCTATAACTTAGTCCGTATTAGACCTGGGGATGAATGGAAGACTGCATTCAGGTCACGCTATGGACACTTTGAATATCTAGTTATGCCTTTTGGTCTGAGTACCGCCCCAGCCACTTTCCAACACTTGGTGAATGACATCTTCAGGGATCTCCTAGATACATTCGTGGTAATTTATTTGGATGATATTCTAATTTTTTCTAACTCCACAGAGGAACATCATGGACATGTGAGAATGGTCTTGGAATGTCTAAGACAAAATCATCTTTACATCAAACTTGAAAAGTGTGAATTCCATAGGACCGAAATTCAATTTCTGGGGTATGTACTGTCTACACAAGGAATTAGTATGGATGGAAGCAAAACCCAAGCCATCAAGGATTGGCCAAGTCCTAGAAATGTGAAGGAGGTACAGCGCTTCATCGGGTTTGCCAACTTCTATAGACGTTTCATTAGAAATTTCTCTGAGGTAGTGTCACCTATCACTCAACTTACCCGGAAAGAGTCTAGGTTTTCCTGGACTCCCCAAGCCCAGGAAGCATTTTCCCGTCTAAAAGATAAATTTACCACTGCACCTATCCTAGTACATCCCAACCCGAGCTTGCCTTCATAATAGAGGTGGATGCTTCAGACTGTGCCGTTGGAGCTATACTCTCTCAGAGAACAGGTGAGAAGAATGTCTTGCATCCCTGTGCCTTCTTTTCCAGCAGTTGTCTTCGGCTGAGAGGAACTACGATGTGGGCAATAGAGAGTTGTTGGCCATTATTGCCGCCTTCAAAGAATGGAGACACCTTCTTCAGGGAGCTGCACAGCAAATAGTCGTCCTGACAGACCATCGTAACCTTGAGTTTATCAGGTCGGCTAAGTGCCTGACTCCTCGCCAGGCTCGCTGGAATCTTTTCTTAAACCAATTTAATTTTATCATCTCTTATAGACCAGGATCGCGCAATGGAAAGGCTGATGCACTCTCTAGGATTTACTCAGCAGAGACACGTCCAATTACACCTCCTAAGACTATTCTTCCTGACTCTAGATTCCTAGGAGTAATTCATAATCAAGACCTACTTAAGGACATCAAGGAAGCATACCATGCGGATTCCTTTTTGGCACAACCCCAAGGGACGTAAGTCTTGTCTTTAAGAATGGTGTGTGGATTCAGGGACAACGTCTGTATATTCTTGAAACAGTCAGATTAAGAGTATTGCAACTCATTCACGATTCCAAGATAGCTGGGCATAGAGGAATTCTAAAGACACAGGAATTTCTTTCTCGTTTCTTTTGGTGGCCCACTTGCAGGAAGGATGTTTTGAATTATGTCACTTCATGTGAGGTCTGTGCAAGATGCAAAACACCTCGCTCCTCACCAACTGGTCTGTTACAGCCTCTTCCCACCCCGTCCCGCCCGTGGGGATCCATTTCTATGGACTTCATTGTGGAGTTACCAACCTCTCAGGGGAAGAACACCATTCTAGTGGTGGTTGACCGTCTAACAAAGGCAGCTCATTTTATCCCTTGTGTCGGCTTACCCACTGCAAAACAGACATCAGATTTGATGATTAAAGATGTGTTTCGCTTACATGGAGTACCGGATGAGGTTATTTCGGATCGAGGGGTGCAATTCACTTCTAGGTTTTGGCAAAATTTCTGTGCAGCATTGGACATTAAAGTAAACCTTTCTTCTGCTTTTCATCCCCAGACTAATGGACAGACCGAACGAACCAATCAAACCCTGGAGCAGTATCTCCGCTGCTTTATCTGCCACCTACAGGATGATTGGGTGGATCTACTTCCATTAGCTGAGTTCTCGTATAACAACTCTCAGAGTGCCTCCACTAAACAGTCTCCTTTTTACTCTAATCTAGGTTATCATCCTAACATTCTACCACGATTTCCCTTAGAAACGCCTTTACCAGCAGTGGCTGAAAGAATCACGTCTTTACAGAAGAATATGGATCTTCTAAAGGAAAATCTGGAATCGGCTCAAGAAAGGTACAAGAAAGCAGCAGATAAATTTCGTAAACCTGCACCAGCTTTCAAGGTAGGAGACTTGGTCTGGCTGTCAACCAGAAATCTTAAGTTAAGGATTCCATCGTCTAAGTTGGGACATAAGTACATTGGACCCTATAAAATCAGTAAAATTATAAGTGCCGTTGCTTGTCGTCTTCAACTGCCCAGAACTATGAGAATCCACCCTGTCTTTCATGTATCCCTACTAAAGGCTGCGACACCCAATACGTTTCCTGGACGTTCCTCTCCTTGCCCTGACCCAGTGCTAGTCGATGGTCAGGAAGAATTTGTGGTGGAAAGGATTTTAGATTCCAGGTTGTATAGAAATCAGTTACAATATCTGATTAAATGGCAGGGCTACCCAATGGAGGACAACTCATGGGAACCGGTCAATAACGTTAATGCTCCTCGCTTGCTCCGTCAGTTTCATCAGAGGTACCCACACAAGCCTGGTCTGAGGTCATCCGGAGGTTGTCCTTAAGGGGGGAGTAATGTAAGGTTCTATGTATATATTCCTGAAACTCAGTTTGTTCGTCAGCCATTTTGCTTTCTGTCTTGCTGCAGCTATCTTGCCCTCAGTCAAAATGGAGTTTCCAGCTTGCATGTTTCCGCCCTGATTCTCTCCTTTGCTTCTTAAGCAGCCACAGCTGAGCAATCAGTGCTTCAGAATCTAGCCTGCAGTGAACCTGTGACTTGACTCCTGTAAGCCTTGGACCTTGTACTCCAGCTATTCCTACTGAGGAACTCTGAAGCACTTGTGGACTCTGAACCCTGCTCTTTGAAAGACCCACGTTTGCATGGACTTACGGTAACAGAGAAGAAGATCCTGAATCTGTATTGGAGAGTGATTGCTGAGCTTGGATTACTCTGGCCTGCTGTGTCTCCTGTTTCTGTGTCTGCAAACTGTGTGACTATTTCTGCCAACTTGTATGAAGTAATACAGGACTTTTCTATATCAAACCTGTGACTCCTGTGTTTTCATCGCACCCAAGCACAAGACGCTATATGAACTGTACTACATACATTACACTAGTGGAGTTTGCATTTACTTGCAGAGCTGCAGCGTGACATTATAACTGACCGCTGATAGTTTTTTGGGTTTTTTCCCCCTTCTTTGCTCTTCTCTTTATGGATCCGCTTCGTACCCTGGCGGATCAGATGTCTAATCTGACTCAAATGATGCAGGACTTGTCTGTGGAACATAGAGCACTGGCCTCTTCCCATAATCAAGTTCAGAGGGAACTTTCTGAGACGGTTAAGTCTTTTCAGGGTTCCGTGACACAATCAGCCTGTAAACATCCGGACCCCACAGATGTCTTGTTACACTCTCCTGAACCTACGGTAAAGCTACCAGATACTTTCTCTGGGGAAAAGGAGAAGTTCTGTACGTTCAGAGAGAGTTGTAAGCTGATTTTCTCCCTGAGACCCCTATCCTCTAGTGATGAGAGTCAATGGGTGGGGATAGTAATTTTGTTACTCTGAGAGTGTCCTCAAACTTGGGCTTTTTCTTTATCTGCTACTGCCCCTAAACGTGTGTCTGTGGATAGGTTCTTTGAGGCTTTAGGACTGATTTTTGATGAACCGGACTGGGTCAGGGTGGCAGAGGACACAATCATAGGTCTTTCTCAGGGTAAACTCACTACCGAATGGTATTGCTCAGAGTTTAGACGGTGGTCCACCAAAGTGACCTGGAACGACTCTGTGCTATAATGTCAGTTCAGGAGGGGACTGTTGGATCATCTTAAGGACGCTATGGTTCTCCATGTGCCACCCAGCTCCTTGGAGGAGGCTTTGACTCAGGCCATTCGTATGGATCGGAGGTTGCGGGAGAGAGGTGTAATGCAGTGGGAGGTTCCTTTACATCTGGCTAACTCTGATGTGGTACAATATGCAGAACCTATGGAGGTTGGGGCCACCAACCTCAAGGAGAAGGATAGGAGGCAACAAAGGGAAGGGAGATTATGTTTTTATTGTGGAAATCCTGGACTTTGGAAAAAGGACTGCCCCTCTTGCCCACCGATTAACAAGTTGCCGGGAAACGCCTAAGTCTGTGTGATTGTCGAGGAGGTCACCCAGACTCTCAGGTACCTTTTTTCTCATTATATAAAATGTTGCTAGAGGTCGAACTTTTTTGTGGGGATTGTTACACACCCACCTCAGCTTTCGTGGACTGTGGGTCATCCATGAACTTCATTGACTCACGCTTGGCGTTCAAGTGTAAGATAGGGACAGTTAGACTTGAAACACCAATTTATATCATTGCCATTGATAAAACACCACTGGTTAAGACTATTATTAAACTTGTCTCGGAGGAGTTTCTTCTCAAGGTGGGTTCCTTGCATCAGGATCGCATTTCATGTTATGTTCTGGATATTCTTCCAGCGGGACTCGTGTTGGGATTCCCCTGGTTACAGTTGCACAATCCTGTTATTGACAGGGAATCTAGGGATATTGTGAATTGTTCTAAGGGTTGTCTCTCTGCTGTACAGGTGTAATCCGTTAATCTGGAGGGTATTCCGGAGTACCTGAAAGATTTTAAGGACGTGCTTTCCAAAAAAGAGGCTGAGATCTTGCCACCACATCGTCCCTATGATTGTATTATTAATCTCATTCCGGGTGCTAAGTTGCCCAAGGCCAATCTGTACAATCTTTCCGGAACGTACCGCTATGAAAGAGTATGTCTCAGAAAGTTTACGTAAAGGTCACATTCGTCCCTCTGTTTCCCCTGTGGCCGCTGGATTCTTTTTTGTAAAAAAAAAAGATGGTGGTCTATGGCCTTGCCTCGATTTTCGGGAACTAAATAAAATTACGGTGAGAAATACCTATCCTCTTTCGCTTAGCCCTGATCTTTACAACCAATTACCTGGCGCTAAGTGGTTTTCCAAGTTGGAGCTCAGGGGAGGGTATAATCTTATCCGTATTCAGGAGGGGGATGAGTGGAAAAAACAGCGTTCCTCACCTCTGAGAGTTTGTTTGAAAATTTGGTCATGCCATTTGGTCTCACAAATGCGCCAGTGGTATTTTAGAATTTCATCAATAATGTATTTTCTGACTTCAATGGGCGCTTTATGGTGGTATATTTAGATGATATTCTTGTATTTTCATCTGACAAAGAATCTCACATGGGTCATCAACGTGCAGTTCTTCAGAGGTTACGGGTAGAGATGAGCGACTTTGCCTCCGGGAGGGTCGAGTCGGGTTTCGGACCACCCGACTTTCCCAAAAATCGAGTCGAGCGAAGTCGGCCGACTATCTGAAAAAGTCGAAGATCTGACTGAAACTCGAACCGACCCCAATGCAAGTCAATGGGGAAGAAAAGTCGGCAGGGAGTGGAGGACAGTAAACACACCTACAGTGCCCATTTCAATGCCAACGACATCAATTCTTATTACTTAAGCTTGTCAACCTTAATTTACTTTATAATAATAGTAATGCATTGAAAACTGGGGGTTATTTGGCTAAAGTTGTGGGGGGGGCAGGGCTGGCTCCAGGTTTTCGTGGGCCCCGGGCGACAGAGTCACAGTGGGCCCCTTTAACACATTCCACAATTCATGATGCTCCGATACGGCAGAGAAATATAGGTATAGTACAATGCCAAATACTTCACTTCTTACATTACATGAGTGATATCTGTTGTAAATTCTACAATAGCTCAAAAACCGGACAGTATAGTTCTCCATACAGTATTATGGGCACCACATAGTGCGCCATACAGAATAATGAGCCCCATATATTGCTCCATACATAATTGGTCCCATACAGTATAATGTTCCATACAGTATATGATGAGCTCCACATAATGCTCCAGTATATGATGGGCCCCATGGATGATGCTCCAGTGTATGATGGGCCTATATAATGCTCCATATATAATGGGCCCCATATGATGCTCCAGTGTATAATGGGCCCCGTATATGATGCTCCAGTGTATAATGGGCCTATATAATGGGCCTCTCATGATGCTCCAGTATATGATAGGCCCCATCGATGATGCTCCAGTGTATGATAGGCCTATATAATGCTCCATATATAATGGGCCCCATATGATGCTCCAGTATATGATGGGCCCCATGGATGATGCTCCAGTGTATGATGCGCCTATATAATGCTCCATATATAATGGGCCCCATATAATGCTCCAGTGTATAATGGGCCCTATCTATGATGCTCAAGTGTATGATGGGCCCCATATATAATTCTCCAGTGTATAATGCTCCCCATATATTGCTCCAAATATTAAAAAAATGAAATACCTCTCCTCGCTGTGCACTGCTCTACTCTGTACTCCTCAGCATCGCCATCTTCCAGCTCTCTGCACTGTGACTGTTCAGGCAGAGGGCGCACAGATGTGACATCATCGCACTCTCTGACCTGAATGTCACTCTCAGGAAACGCGGAAGACGTCACAGCAGTTGAGCAGGGAGAGGTAAGTATTGCAAGTGCTGGGGGCCTGAGCAAGCAGGGGGGGCCCACTTGTGGGTGCCGGCACTGGCACAGGGCCCCTCACAGTACGCCAGTGTCTCTAACGGCGAGTGGGCCCCCCACCTGAACAGAGCCCCGGCCCTGGGGGGTACAGCCCAGTTAGGGAGGTGGAAAAACTGGCATATGTTGAGGTGTAGGCTGGATGTTCAGCAGCTGCCAATGGAGGAATTGGAGAAGTCGGAGGAAGAGGAGGACAAAGTGAGCCATTTTGCTGGCAACCTACGTGTCATCAGGGGAAGGTGGTACAAATACCTTTGAAACCCAGGCATTGTTCATTTTAATGAAGGTGAGATCACCAACATTTTGGGTCGACAGCCGGGTCCTTCTTTCTGTCAGGATTGATCCAGCAGCACTGAAGACTCTTTCTGATAGCACACTACCAGCAGGGCAAGCGAGCTCCTATAAGGCATATTGTGCCAATTCAGGCCAGATGTCCAGTTTACAGGCCCAGTAGTCAAAGGGGAATGAGCTGTGAGGGAGAACATGTCGATTCAGTATTACCCGTCGTGTGAGCGGTACTCGAGAAATCAGTCCACAAAATGGTCATGAAACCCCTGTCTCCAACGCCACTTCTGCTGTGTGCTTCACGAACACCTCTTCCATGTTGCCCAGTACGGCTTGTGGTAGAACTTGCTCTGCTGCTGTGTGCTGGGAATGCCTCTAACAAACGGTTCACCAGAGTTGCTTGTTTGCTCGCCAATATTAGCTCTAGGTTCTCCTGTGGCATGATGTTCTGTAATTTGCCTTTATAGCATGAATCGAGGATGCTGGCCAACCAGTAGTCGTCATCCTTCATAATTTTGGCAATGCGGGGGTCCCTTTTTAGGATCCGCAAGACATAATCACACATGTGGGCCAATGTTCCAGGTGTCAATGATGCACTGCCAGTGGTGGGTGGAGGAGCACTTTCTGCCAAATCCACATCCCTCCAGTCACACACAAATCCTGTACCTGACCTTGGCAAGCCAACATTTTCTCTTGCCCCCTGAGAAGCATCCTCCTCCCAAAAATAATCACCCCACTCATCCTCCTCCTCTTCCTCTTCTTCCTCCACCTCGTCCAGGACAGTTCCCTGAGCAGACAATGGCTGACTGTCATCAAGGCTTCCTACTCCTCCTCCTCCTCTTCCTCCTCCGCTGCAGACGCCTGATCCTTAATGTGCATCAAAGTTTGCATGAGCAGACGCATAAGTGGGATGCTCATGCTTATGATGGTGTCGTCTGCGCTTACCAGCCGTGTGCATTCCTCAAAACACTGAAGAACTTTACAGAGGTCTTTCAGCTTTGACCACTGCACACCCGACAACTCGATGTCTGCCCTCAAACTGCCTGCCCGTGTATCCTCCCACAAATGCATTACAGCCTGCCTCTGTTCGCACAGCCTCTCTACCATGTGCATGGTGGAGTTCCACCTTGTTGCAACGTCTATGATTAGGCGGTGCTTGGGGACGTGGAGCGATCGCTGCAGCCTCTGCATACGACTGGAGTCTACGGGCAAGCAACGGATGTGCGAGCACAGTCTTCGCACCTTATGGAGCAGGGCTGGTAACTCCGGATAATTATTTATGAAGCACTGCACCACCAGGTTCAAGGTGTGAGCCAGGCAAGGTATGTTTCTGAGTTTTGCCAGGGCTATGGCCGCCACAAAATTACGGCCGTTATCACTGAGTACCTTGCCTGGCTCAAGATGTAGACTGCCCAGCCATGACTTAGTTTCTCGCTGCAAGTAGTCGGCCAGTACCTCCGCGGTACAGACATCATCTTTAAAACAGCCTGCTGACGCTTACCACTAGCTGTTCGATAGTGGGACACCTCGTGTGCAACACTGGCAGCTGTGGATGGAGTGCTCGTGCAACTGCGCTCTGTCGACGAGCTTTCGCTTCTGGAGGAGGAGGGTCGAACGCCTACAGCCAACTGTTGCCTATACCGTGGGCTAGGAAGCACTGTCCCACCGCCGCTCTCCCTGTGGACCCTGCATCCACATTCACCCAGTGCGCAGTGATGGACGCGTAACGGCCCTGGCCGTGACTACTGGCCCATGCATCTGATGTGAGGTGCACCTTTCCACTCACTGATTGTTTGAGTGCACGGACAATGCAGTCTTTCACATGCAGGTGGAGGGCAGGAATGGCTTTTCTAGAAAAGAAGTGCCGACTGGGTAGGTCATAGCGTGGGACAGTGTAGGCCATGAGCTCTCGGAACGCTGCGCTTTCAACCAAACGGAAAGGGCATCATCTCTAATGAGATCAGTTTGGCAATGTAGGCGTTCAAAGCCAGTGTATGCGGATGATAGGATGAGTACTTTCTTGTCCTACTCAGAGTGTCTGCTAGGGTGAGCTGGACTTGAGAGCTGCATATGGGGGAACTAGCAGTGGACATAGCGGACTGAGAGGGGGTTGGTGATGGTGATGGTGGTGGTGGTGGTGATGGCCTAGATTCAGTTTTTCTTTGGAAAAACATTGGGATTCACTGACTGCTTTGGCCTTGCGACGACACCTCAACATTTCTTGCTGGTGGTGTGCTAACCGTTGGGCTTACAGTGGGGGAAGCGATGTAGCGTTGCTGGCTACCTTCAGTCGGAGCAGGTGCACATATGCTACCTGGGGTTTTGTAGTCCATCCACGCTTGCAAGTGCATGGTGTTTAAATGTCTAAGCATGCAACTGGTAATCAAATTTCGGAGATTTTTCCCTCGGCTAAAGATCCTTCCGCTCTTCTTACAGATAACCTTTGCCTCGTCAATAGGATTTTGGTCAAAAAAGTGCCACACTGCACTCTTCCAACTATGTGATAAATTTTGAGGGCTTTTCACGCTGTGCTAATTTGACCGTCTGGCCAAGCTGTCCTTCAACTCTTTTTGTTTTTTTAACACATTTTTGGACTGCTACGGGGCGGCCAGATAACCGCAGCTGCGATGTCAATGCCTGCTGCGGATCCTCCTCCTCTTCTGAGCTATTGCCAGTGGCACCCTCTTCCCCCACTGGATGCCAATACGGGTCAACAACTGGGACATCCATCACCTTCTCTTCAATTTCAGCTGCACCATCCTCTGTGTCACCGTGTAAGGTGGTAGAGAATGCGGGAAGGGGCACCTGAGTTTCTTCAGGGTCAGAATCCGGCTCAGTAGACTGCGAGGGCATTGCAGTGCTCTGGGTGAATGTACCATCAGAATCATAGAGCAGTGGCTGTGCATCAGTGCACTCCATGTCATATTTATCTTGGACTGGGGAATTCAGGATTTCACTTGATAACCCAGGCATGGTATGTGAAAAGAGCTCCAGGGAGTAATCTGAAGTGTGGCCTGCCGCATCCTTCACTTTTGGTGGGGGTGAAGGACACAAGGAAAAGTGTCGTTCCTGACCAGGAACCTGCACTGACGACTCAGTGCTTGCAGTTTTTGAAACTTGAGAAGAGGAGGTGATAGAGCTGGAGGCTGTTTTGGCAATGTAAGCCAAAACCTGTTCCTGATGCTCCGGCTTTAAAAGCGGTTTACCTACTCCCAGAAAAGGGAGCCTTCCAGGCCTTCTGGAGCCAGACGATGACGCAGGCTCAACACCTCCTGCCTTAGGTGCTATTGTGCTTTTGGCACTACCAGCAGATGCACCACCATCACCATCAGTACAAGCTGCCCCCCCCCCCCGCCCACGTCCGTGGCCTCTTCCACCATACTTTCTCATGTTTGGAAAAAATGTACCAAAAATACCAGCAGATATATGGTACTGTATCAGAAGCGTACAGCTGCATACAGTGTAGGGGAAAATTTGAATCTCCGTATTTATTTCCGGAGTCACACACAGACGCTCTCTCAGTATGGATTTGACCGAAATACAAAAGGCAGAAAGAAGGTACTGTATCAGAAGATACCAGGTGTATATAGTGTGGGGGAAAATTTAAATCTCCGTATATACATATTTCCGGAGTCACACACAGACGCTCACGTATGGATTTGAACAGAATACAAAAAGCAGAAAAAAGGTACTGTTTCAGAATATACCAGCTGTATACGATGAAGGGGAAAATTTAAATCTCTGTATATATTTCCGAAGTCATACACAGACACTCTCTCAGTATGGATTTGACCGTAATACAAAAGGCAGAGAAAAGGTACTTCAGAAGATACCAGGTGTATATAGTGTAGGGGAAAATTTAAATTTCCATATATATTTCCGGAGTCACACACAGATAGTCAGCATGTATTTGTCCGTGATACCAGCCGGTACACAGTAGTGTGTGAGGAGCGTACAGCTCTATACGGTGTGGGAAAAAATGAATGCTCGGTAACTGTGCAGAAAAAAAGAATAAAAGTATTAGTGCTGTGTAAAAAGCAGTCTGCACAGCAGTCTACACACAGCAATACAGCTATCAGGCAGCCTATTAACCAGCACTGCTGCATACAAGAAAATCCTCGCCTGTCACTGCACACTAACTGTACAGCACAATTGCTATCAGCACAAGCACAGAGAACTTCTCTTTCCAGCCCTAACTCTCTCCCTACTGATAAACAGCATCAGCAACCTCTCCCTACTGTTAAGATCGGCAGAAGTAAAATGGCGGTCGGTGGTCAGGGCTTTTATAGATACTATGACGCCCCCCAAAGCAAGCCAATCACTGCAATGCCCTTCTCTAAGATGGTGGTGGACGCTGCCCATGTCATCTCATTGCCCACAGTGTACGTCCTTGCTCATTGGCTGAAAAAAGGCGCCTGCAAGCATTATGGGAAAACCGACTTTGGTGCTCGTTTAGCCGAACGCATGGCCGACGTCACGCTATGGTGGGGTTTCGGCGAAAGTCGGCGACTTATGAATCTGACCGACCTGTTTCGCTCAACTCTAGTTACAGGAGAATTCTCTGTTCGCTAAACCGAGAAATGTTAATTTTTTGTCCAAGAGCTGTCCTTTCTGGGGTTCATCCTGTCTGCCAAGGGGTTTCGTATGGACCCTAGAAAGGTACAGGCCATTGTGGATTGGGTGCAAATCAAAGAACTTAAAGGTCTTCAACGTTTTTTGGGTTTTGCCGATTACTATTGCAAATTTATTAAAGGGTTTTCTCAGGTGGTCAAGCCTCTCACTGATCTCACTCGCAAGGGGGCTGATCTTAAAAACTGGATGGCCCCGCCAGTTGTAGCCTTTTCTACATTGAAAAAATGTTTCATGTCTGCTCCTGTATTGGTCCAGCCCAATCCATCTGAACCATTCATTGTTGAGGTGGACGCATCGGAGGTGGGAGTGGAGGTGGTGCTGTCTCAGGGACCCATCACTTTGACTAACTTAAGACCTTGTGCCTTTTTCTCCAAGAAATTTTCTCGTGCTGAGAGATATTACAATGTCGTGAATCGGGAGTTATTAGCCATAAAACAGGCTTTTGAAGAATGGAGGCACTTTTTGGAGAGGGCTGCTCATCGGATCACAGTGATTATGGACCACAAGAATGAGTCTTACATTGAGTCTGCCAAATGTTTGACCCCTACACAGAAGAGGTGGTCGCTTTTTTTTCACGTTTTCATTTTTCCATCACCTTTCGGCCTGGTTCCAAGAATGTCAAGGCCGATGCCTTTGCTTGCAGTTTGGATCCGATATCACCTCCCAAACCTCCTTCCTCCATACTTCAGCATGGGGTGGTCGTTGCTGGGGTGTCCTCCGATTTGGAGCGGGAAATTCGTGAGGCTCAGTCTCAACAACAAGCTTTTCGTCCCTGTTCAGTATCGGTTGAGGGTGCTCCGGGAGTTCCACGACTCTGCTCTCAGTGGGTATTCTGGAATCTCGGCCACCCGCAAAGCTATTTTTAGACTGTTCTGGTGGTCCTCCATGTCTTCTGACATCGCTGTGTTTGTGTCTACTTGTGAAATGTGTGCCCGTGCTAAAGTCTCCCATAACCGGCCGGCCGGGGAATTGGTGCCATTGCCAATTCCAGATAGACCTCCCTCCTTTCAATGGCAAAACTGTGGTCTGGGTGGTGGTTGACAGATTTAGTAAACAGTCACATTTTGTATCTTTGGCAGGGCTGTATAACACGGAAACACTGTGCAGGTTGTTTATTGAGCACGTTGTGCGGTTGCATGGTGTGCCTCTGAATTTGGTGTCTGCTAGAGGGGTGCAATTTGTGTCCAAATTCTGGAGGGCATTTTGTAAGAGATTGGGTATTAGCTTGACCGCCTCTTCTGCCTACCATCCCGAGACCAACGGTCAGACGGACAGAACCAATTAGTCACTTGAACAGATTTTGCGGTGTCTTGCCACGTCTCAGCAGGATGATTGGTGTTCCTGGTTGCCCGTGGCTGAATTCACATTTAATAATCGGATTAATCAGTCCACTGGCACCTCTCCGTTTTTCTGTAACTACAGTTTTCACCCCCATTTTGGTGAATTTTCCTGGCTGGATTCGTGGGGCCAGGGCTGATTCGGTGATTCAACGGTTGGGGGAGGTGTGGAGGGAGGTCCAGAAGAACATTGGGTGGCTCAGGGCAAACAGAAACATTTTGCTGATAAGCGACGATCTGTAGGACCTACATTTCTGGTAGGAGATAAAGTGTCTACTAGGAATATACGTCTGAAAGTTCCTTGTGTTAAGCTGGGTCCCAAGTTTGTTGGTCCTTATGAGATCATGGAGGTTGTCAATCCAGTTGCCTTTCGCTTACGCCTTCCTCCGTCGCTTTGGATCCTCAATGTGTTCCAAAAGTCCCTTCTTAAGTCATTTGTACCTTCCTCTGCTGTGTCTCCATCTCTTCCGCTACCTGTCTCTGTAGATGGTCAAACTGAGTATGAAGTGGAATGGATTGTTGATTCTCGTATGGTTCGCAGTTCACTTCAGTACTTGGTACATTGGACTGGTTACGGTCCTGAGGATCGATCTATCGATCTTGGGTCCCGGCGCGATCAGTCTATATTGATCGATTAGTTTGGGCTTTTCATGCATGTTATCGTGGGAAACCTGGGGGTCCGGTGGCCCCCCTTGAGAGGAGGGTACTGTCATGATCCAGGCCAGGTATTGAGTCCTGTCTCCCTCTTTCCCAGTCTGGTCATGTCAGGGGTTAACTTTTCCCTGCCTCGTTCTGGTGTCAGGACTGCTATTTCTCTCCACTGCTTCCTGCAGGTAGTGTCAATTATATTTTTGGCCTACGGTGTGAGTAGCTGACTCTGGTGATTCCCTGATTTGTCCTGCTGTGTTTAGCTGACTTTACCCATGTCTGTTCCTTCCTCTCCTCCCACCCCTACTCAGTGTTTCCCTTAGTGTTTGGATTTCTTGGTATTCAACTTGGCATTTACTCTGACCTGATTCTGTCTCTTGCTTTTGGTGCTTCTGCTTCTGACTGGCATTGACCTTCTGGCATGGCTCTGACTCTGTGTCTGGTACTCCTATTGATACTCAGTTACTCTCTGGTATTGACACGGCTTTTTTGACTATTCTGCTGCCACCTGGTAGTCGCCTCACTGCAGTGCTGCTGGTCTGCTCTGTGCAGTATTGCAGTCTTCATTGCACTCTGCTGCCATCTAGTAGAGTTTACATTTACTTGCAGAGCTGCAGCATGACAGCCGTCTATTATATATTAAAGTAACTTGGCGCTAAAAAAGTTGGAGATATCGGTATTTCATAAATGTTCATTCATTTCAATGGTTGCTACACAATAGAGTGGATATAAAAAGTCTACACACCCCTGTTAAAATACCAAGTTTTTGTAATGTAAAAAAATCATAACAAGAGGAATAATTTCAGAACATTTTCCACCTTTAGTATCACCTATAATTTGTACAAATCAATTGGAATATAAAGAACTAAAGTAATGCGGTTGCATAAATTTGCACATCCATACACCAAAACTTTGTTGATGGCCCCTTTGAATGTGCGACATTCCGTCTTTTTGGGTAGGAGTCTATCAGCCTGGTACATCTAGAATTGTCAGTCTTTGCCCATTCTTACTTGCAGTAGCTCCAAATCTACCAGATTGTGAGAGCATCTACTGTGTACAGTGCTCTCTTCAGGTCACCCACAGATTTTCAATTGTAATCAGCTCTGAGCTCTGGTTGGGTCATTCTAAAATGGTTCTTCTTCTGGCAAAGCCATTTTTTTGTTGATTTTTATCTATGCTTAGGGTCATTGTCATAGTAAAAGGTGAAATTCCTGTGCATCTTCTGCTTTTTAGCAAAGGTCTGAAGGTTTTATTGCAAAATTTACTGATATCTGGAACTGTTCAGAATTCCATCCACCTTGCCGAAAGCCCCACTTCCAGTTGCTGAAAAAGTCTCAAAGCTTAATGCTGCATCCACCATGCTTCACTGTGGGTATGGTGCTCTTAAGTTGATGCGAAGTGTTGGTTTTGTGGCAAACATACCTTTTGGAATTATGTCCAAAAGGTTCAACATTGGTCTCATCACACGACAACACGCTTTCCAACATGCTTAAGGCAGACGTGATGTAGGTTTTAGCAAAACATAGCCGTACTTGGATGTTTTTCTTCCTAAGAAAAGGCTTCCATTTTGCCACCCTGCTCCACAGGCCAGGCATATGAAAAATACAGGAGATTGCATGTGAAAACAGTACACAACTAGTACTTGTAAGAAATTCCAACAGCTCCTTTAATGTTGATATAGGCTACTTGTCACGTTAGGTAGGCTCCAGGACCAATTTTCTTCTTGAATTTCATCAATGTTGAAGGAACTTACAGTTCTAGGTAATGTCTCCACTGTGACAAATTTCAATCACTTTCTGATGATGTATTCACAGTGTTCCATGGTATATCTAATGCGTTTGAAAAAATGTTGAGCCCTTACCCTGATTGATAACTTTCAACAATGAGATCCCTTTGCTGTGCTGTAAACTGTTTATGCACCATGGCTTTTGCTGTAAATGAAACTAAGAAAATGTCAGGAAAATCCTACTAGAACAGTGAAACTTTATATGCGGTTAATCATAATCGCTGTATATGATGGCAGCTGTGCACTGACTACTATTCAACATGAGTGTAAATGTGATTGGCTAATTCTGAGCACAACGACATCTCCAATTCTAATTCTCCAAACTTATTCAACCACATTATTTAATTTTTTTCTCTCTCTCAAAATAATTTCAGTTTTTCTCCATAGGTTTGTACAGATTATGATCCCACAATTATTTATTATTAGCAATTTATTAGCTAAACAAGTCAGAACTTTTTAGCCATATAAATCACTATTTTATTGATAAAGGTCTCAATAGCTGCAGTGCATGTGCATGTAATGGCATTTATTGGCCTAATGATTGAGAATTCACTTTTGAGGTGAATTTCCTGCACTTTATGTCAAATCTCCTTTAGCAAGAAAGGCTTAAAATAAACAAGACTTGGGAAACAAGAGCTGGTGGCCTTGATTATTTATGCATTTTAGGTGATCGGTCCTGCCACACTATCTTTTGGGTCTGGCCCGATACTCACTTCAGATCTTTGAACAAGCTTTTAAAACAGATGAATTAGGGTGTAGAGGTCAAATAGGTTTTTCTAAAAATGTAAAAAAACAATGGAAATTCTCTAACATTATTGTGCTTGTATTGTCTTACATTTAATCAGTGAATGATTCCAACATAATAATTACCTTTATTGCGACTGTAGAATCCCATGTACGTAACCCCTTCGCAACAACCGCCATGCATGTACAGCGGATATCGGTTATTAAAGTATGGAATGGCTCAAGAGCTGACATTTAACCACTTAAATACTGCTGCCAATTGCATATGTGACGCTGAGTAACTTCTCACGGACAAGCCATGAGTCGGAATAGTCGAGGAGTTTGAGGTTAAAAGCCAGGAGGGTACGTCAAAAACAGAGGGAAGAGACAAACGCATAGTCAGTTCACCATCCAAGGTCAAAATACCAGGAGGGTAGCGGATCAGAGCAAAGGGATTAAACGGACAGTCAGAACGAGGTCCAAGGTCAGGCAGCGCTAGATCAATGAGCAAAACACAAGGCACAGAGGAAGAAGCCACACTTAACTGAAGCTACTTCTGACAGCTATCTGGGACTGCCAGATCAGTTAAATAGCTTAGCAATTATGAAAACTCAAAGCACCTGACAAGAGCTCAGTCACTACCTGTCTCAGAATGGACGGCCGAGCTGTCAATCAAGCTACAGACAGCTCAGCATGCCCTGCACCAGATTGGACAACTGAGCTGTTAATCACTGCACAGACAGCTCAGCATTAAGGGATAGAATCGTGACAGTACAGGGGGGCACTGTTATGTTTCGGTAGCTGAGGAGTGCAGGTAAAAAAGGCAATACACCAGAGCAGTTGGAATCTATGAGATTGCAGTACCCTGACTAACCACCACAACTAGAGGCAGCCGTGGAGCGTTCCTACGTTGGTCCTAGACGCCTCGTCACAGCCTGAGAAACTAACTACACCTAAAGATAGAAATAGGAAAGCTATCTGCCCGGAGCAGAACCCCAAAGATAATAGAAAGCCCCCAAACAAGTAATGGCGGTTAGACAAGAAGAAATACTGACACAGAAAGAAAATAGTATGAGCAAACGCTGGGGCCCAAACTAACTAAATAGAAAAGGATAGGAAGGGTACTTACTGCAATCCCAGAAAACCCTGAAAAGCACCAACTCTACTAATTTCAAAATCACCTGAGATCACACGACCTCTACCACCTGAATTAGTTCTCTGGTGTAACAAAATCAAAACAGCAGCCACTGAAAAAACTGGAAAAAGCAAAAGTACAAACATCAGTGGCTGAACTAAACTGAGAGGGCAAAAGCCCCCGGAGGGGACCCAGAAGGCCCCCACAGAAGTGCAGGACAAAATGCAAAAATATAGTACAAAAACAAAAAGAAGAAATGTCTTATCTGTTAGCAGGAGATGCAGACACGACACAGCAGGCTACAAGGGAAACAGGAATGAAGGATTCAGACCAGAACAATTGATCACCGGCAACCCTGATGGGAAGGTGACTCCTTATATAAGACCAGTCAGTAACACCTGATTCCCAGTCCTCACAATCTTCACTGAACAGACCAGTACCGCTTGTAACCACCAGAGGGAGTCTCTGCTCAGAACTCATCTCAAACCATTCACAACAGTACCCCCCCTTGAGGAGGGGTCACCGAACCCTCATTTGAGCAACCAGGTCGGTCAGGATGAGTTCTATGATACGCACGGATGAGTCTCCTAGCATGGATGTCCGAAGCAAACACCCAAGAATTGTCTTCCTGACCATAACCTCTCCACTTAACCAAATACTGGAGTTTCCGTCTAGAAAAACGAGAATCCAATATTTTCTCAACCACATACTCCAGATTGCCCTCAACCAAAACAGGGTCAGGAGGCACAGCCATAGGAACCACTGGCTCGACAAACCTCTTCAATAAGGACTTGTGAACACTTATGGATCTTAAATGTCCCTGGAAGAAGTAAACGAAAGGAAACAGGATTAAGAATCTCCATGATCTTATAAGGTCCAATGAACCTAGGCTTAAACTTAGAAGATGCAACTCTCATAGGGATATTTCTTGAGGACAACCAGACCAAGTCCCCCACTTTAAACTGAGGACCATCAGTCCTATGCCGGTTGGCAAACCGCTGGGCCTTCTCCTGAGAGAGGGACAACCTCTCCACTACCTGGTCCCAAATCTGTTGCATACGCTCCACAACAGAGTCAACACCTGGACAGACAGAAGCCTACGTCTGTCCTGAAGAAAATCGAGGGTGAAACCCAGAATTACAGAAAAACGGAGACATCAAAGTGGCAGAGCTAGCCCTATTATTAAGAGCAAACTCAGCCAAAGGTAAAAAAGAGACCCAGTCATCCTGATCAGCAGACACAAAGCATCTAAGATAAGTCTCCAATGTCTGGTTTGTTCTCTCAGTTTGACCATTGGTCTGAGGATGAAATGCAGAGGAGAAAGACAATTGAACACCCAGTTTAGAACAAAAAGTCCTCCAAAATCTGGAAACAAACTGGACTCCTCTGTCAGACACAATGTTCTCAGGAATGCCGTGTAAACGAACCACGTGCTGAAGGAACAACGGCACCAATTCAGAGAGGAAGGCAACTTAGGTAATGGCACAAGATGTATCATTTTGGAAAACCTATCACAAATTACCCAGATGGTGGTCATTCTCTGAGAAACAGGAAGGTCGGAAATGAAATCCATAGAGATATGGGTCCATGGTCTCTTGGGCACAGGCAATGGCATCAACAAACCACTAGAGCGAGAGCAAGGCTTGGAGCGAGAGCAAGTCCCGCAGGACTGCACAAATTCCCTGACATCACGAGACAAGGTAGGCCACCAAAAGGACCGACTAACCAAGTCTCTGGTACCAAAAATTGCGGGATGCCCAGCCATGCGGAACAATGAATCTCAGACATCACACTCTTTTTCCACTGGTCCGGGACAAATAATTTTCCAACAGGGCAGCACTCGGGCCTATCCTCCTGACACCCTCCAGAGCAAGTCTCAAATTGGGCGAGATGGCGGAAAGAACTACACCCTCTTTCAAAATAACAGAAGGATCAGATAACTCAGGAGAGTCCGCAAGGAAACTCCTCGAGAGGGCATCCGCCTTAACATTTTAGTGCCAGGAAAAAAAGGAAACCACAAAATTAAAACGTGTGAAAAACAAGGCCCACCTGGCCTGTCTAGGATTGAGTCGCTTGGCAGATTCCAGATAGACCAGATTCTTATGGTCCGTAAGGACCACCACCTGATGTTTGGCTCCCTCCAGCCAATGTCTCCACTCTTCAAAAGCCCACTTCATGGCCAATAACTCCCGATTACCCACGTCATAATTACGTTCAGTAGGAGAAAATTTTCGAGAGAAAAAGGCACAAGGGTTACTTTTAGAGGTCTCTGGATCTTTTTGGGACAAAACGGCACCTGCCCCAATTTCAGAGGCATCAACCTCCACCTGAAATGGCAGAGAAACATCAGGCTGCCGTAGAACAGGAGCAGAAGTGAATCTCTGCTTAAGTTCCTGAAACGCAGAGACTGCCTCAGGAGGCCAATTCACCACATCAGAACCCTTTCTGGTCAAATCAGTTAATGGTTTAACAATAACCGAGAAAATTACCAATAAATTTACGATAAAAATTGGCAAAACCCAAAAATCTCTGAAGAGCCTTTAATGAAGTAGGTTGGACCCAATCACAGATGGCCTGAACCTTGACCGGGTCCATTTCAATAACAGATGGGGACAAAATGAATCCCAGAAATGAGATCCTCTGTACGCCAAAAAGACACTTTGATCCCTTCACATACAGAGCATTCTCTCTCAAAATCTGGAACACAGTTCGAACATGTTTCACATGAGAGTCCCAGTCATTAGAAAAAATCAAGATATCATCCAAATAAACAATCAGAAATTTGTCCACAAAATCCCTGAAAATGTCATTCATGAAGGACTGGAAGACAGAAGGAGCATTAGTGAGCCCAAAGGGCATCACTAGGTACTCAAAATGCCCTTCAGGGGTATTGAATGCCGTCTTCCATTCATCCCCGTGCTTAATGCGAATAAGGTTTATATGCCCCCTGAGGTCAAGCTTGGTAAACCAAGTAGCGTTTTTCACCCTGGAAAATAGGTCAGAAATCAAGGGTAACGGGTATTGATATTTCACAGTAATATTGTTCAAGAGACGATAATCAATACACGGCCTTAATGAACCATCTTTTTTGGCCACAAAGAAAAAACCGGCACCTAAGGGTGAAGAGGATGGTCTGATATGACCCTTCTCCAATGATTCCTTGATATAAGACCGCATAGCGTCATGTTCAGGTACAGACAAGTTAAAAAGGCGACCTTTAGGGAATTTACTACCCGGCACTAATTCAATAGCGCAGTCATAGCTCCTATGGGAGGCAAGGATGCAGATTTACTTTTCGCTAAACACATCAGAAAAATCAATCAAAAAGTCAGGAACATCCTGAGCCTGGGGGAGGCAGAAAAAACAGGAGTGTTGGTATTAACACATTGGCAGCCCCAACTGGTTACAGACACAGATTTCCAATCCAAAACAGGATTATGAGACTGTAACCAAGGAAACCCAGCACGATAATGTCATGCAGATTATACAGAACCAAAAATTTGCAGCACTCCTGGTGATCAGGTTCAACCCTCATTATCACCTGAGTAGAAAACTGGGTT
>JARQOD010000001.1:466284159-466316665 GCA_033576555.1 Oophaga sylvatica
AAGACCTGGCCTGGAGGGAGCGAACCGCCCCACTATCATCCTGTAGTTCGCTCCAAAAATAAAAGCCCATGCCGGGTTTTCTTAAATCTGCCTTGGGCAAATAGCTTGTCCAAGACCAAACTTACTTTTATTTTACACTGCAATCACAGCTATGCCTGTGACTGCAATGCACTCCAGCGTCCTCAATACGCTTCTGTGTACATCCTGGGGGATACATAGCGACCCTCGCATATAACACCTGTCACTGCCTCACAAAAGGTATTAGTAAACTAAGCGCTCCTTTCATTTCTTCTCACTGCAATTCGGATTCACTCCAAACTCCATTCTAAATGTCATAATATAAATAAGTAATATAGTTCTTAAAAATGTGGTGCATGCTTCATATATACTTTTCATTTTATTTATAAAATGATTACTTTATTATACTATTTATTTTATTTTATGATGTTTTCTTGATATCCTCTATTTTTGTGATATTTTTGTATATATGTCTGTATGATCTTTTTTCTTAATAATAGGTGTCACGAGGCTGATATTGGGTTAATGATCTTGAGCATAGTCTTTTAGGGGTAAAGTGCTGTCCGTTTCCGGTTCTGTTCCCGTAGGAAACGTCAAGGCAGAACCATGTTCTCTAAACAAAATAAACACCCGATCAGGTTACAGGCAGATGATTTTTATAATTGGGCCATCAGCTCGTGATGAAAAGGTACCATTATGGTACAACTTCCCTTCTCAATCTCTATTAGGAAATGTACAGACCGGTAATGGTTTGGTTTTTCCCCCATTTTTGTAACAATTTAGTATGCCCCTTTTCCCTTGGAGAAGCCCAGATCCCTGGAGTCTCTGCAAAATGAAGTGAATGGTTAATGGTTACTTGATTAACCCCTCTTGCCATCGGACGTACTATCCCGTCCATAAAACCCGTGCCAATCTGACCATGGACGGGATAGTACGTCATAGGAGATCAGCTGCGCTACCGGGGGGAACGCAGCTGATCGCTGCCAGGTGTCAGCTGATTATCACAGCTGACACCCGGCACTATGTGCCAGGAGCGGTCACGGACTGCTCCCGGCACATTAACCCCTGGCACACCGCGATCAGACGTGATCGCTGTGTACCAGGGGCACAGGGGAGCATCGCGCAGGGAGGGGGCTCCCTGCGTGCTCCCCTGAGGCCCTCAGAACAGCGCGATGTGACCGCGCTGTTCTGAAGGCCTCTTCCCTGCAGGACCCCGGATCTAAGATGGTCGCCGGGTCCTGCAGGGAGGCGGCTTCCTCAGTGCCTGCTGAGAGCAGGCACTGAGAAGCCTGCAGCAGTGCCAGAGCGATCGCAGGTGTGACAGGGTGCTGTGCACCCTGTCACACCAGCGATCTGATAAAATACAATGATGTCCCACCCTGGGACAAAGTAAAAAAGTTAAAAAAATCAAAATCACAAGTGTAAAAAAAAAAATTCAAAATAAAGGAAAAAAAAATATTTCCCAATAAATTCATTTCTTCCTGTAAATAAAAAAAAATAAATAAAAAAAGTACACATATTTGGTATCGCCGCGTCCGTAACAACCCCCCCATAAAACTGTCCCACTAGTTAACCCCTTTAGTGAACCCCTTAAAAAAAAATCAATGCTTTATCATCATACCGCCGAACAAAAAGTGGAATAACACGCGATCAAAAAAGACCGATATAAATAAGCATGGTACCGCTGAAAACGTCATCTTGTCCCGCAAAAAACGAGCTGTCACACAGCATCATCAGCGAAAAAATAAAAAAGTTATAGCTCGCAGAATAAAGCAATGCAAAAATAATTATTTTTTATATAAAATTGTTTTTATTCTATAAAAGCGCCAAAACCTAAAAAAAATTATATAAATTAGGTATCGCCGTAATCGTACTGATCCGAAGAATAAAACTGCTTTATCAATTTTACCACACGCGGAACGGTATAAACGCCCCCCCAAAAGAAATTCATGAATTGCTGATTTTTGTTCATTCTAACCTCCCAAAAATCAAAATAAAAAGTGATCAAAAAATGTCAAGTGCTCAAAAATGGTACCAATAAAAACGTCAACTCGTACCGCAAAAAATAAGACCTCACTTGACTCTGTGGGCCAAAATATACAAAAATTATAGCTCTCAAAATGTGGTGATGCAAAACCTATTTTTTGCAATAAAAAGCGTCTTTTAGCGTGTGACAGCTGCCAATCATAAAAACCCGCTATAAACAGTAAATCAAACCCCCCTTTATCACCCCCTTAGTTAGGGAAAAATAATAAAATTAAAAAAATGTATTTATTTCCATTTTCCCATTAGGGTTAGGGTTAGGGTTGCGCCTAAAGTTAGTGTTAGGGTTGCGCCTAAAGTTAGGGTTAGGGTTGGGATTAGGGGTGTGTTAGGGTTAGGTTTGTGGTTAGGGTTATGGTTAGGGTTGGTACCAGGTTAGGGGTGTGTTGGGGTTAGGGTTGGAGTTAGAATTGGGGGGTTTCCGCTGTTTAGGCACATCAGGGGCTCTCTGTCAGGGACACCGCACTGCACTTGCTCACTGAGCCAGTGCGTGTGTCCTGAGTGAACAAACTGTGCCTAAGGATACCTGTATCGCAGAGCCGCAGCAGAGAAGACGTGTGTTTCTGTGGAACAGGACCTTCCACAGCATGTGACTGCCAAGAGGCGGAGCCAGCCACACGTCTCTCAGAGGCAGCAGAAGCAGACAGAGAATGTTTCAGGCCGGAGGACCTGCAGGCACGTGACTGCTAGTTGGCGTGGCCTAAGCTCCAGAGAGCTATGACGTAAAGGAAAACTCCTAGAAGGGTAACTACGAAATAAAGTTACCAACGGGCATAGACAGAATGGATGGTCAGGATAGCCAGGTCATACACATAGAGGGCGACGAAGTACAAAAGGAGCAGGCAGAGAATAACCAGAACACAGCCAAGGAGTCATACACAGACGGAGCAACGCAGTACAAAAGGGACAGGCAAAACTCGGAACAGGGACACAGCCAAATCAGAACCAGACAGACAAAACGAAGCACAGGCACAACGCACTGGCACAAGCACAGGGTCAGACACACTCAGCCAAAGGTCAGAGTATAAACGACAAAGGCTGGCTTCACAGTGAGGCTATAAAAAGCCTCCCAGGACCCAGAAAGAGGCCAACCAAGTTAACCCCGCGACTATCTGATCCAAGAACCCAGTAAACCATGACACTCTCCAAATGTGACATGGCCTCTGATCTCAATTCCAGCCAATTCTGCGTTGAAAAAGTCAAACGGTGCTCCTTCCCTTCTAAGTTCTGCCATGCGCCAAACAGTAGTTTACCCCCACATATGGGGTATCAGCGTACTCAGGACAAATTGCACAATAACTCTTGTGGTCCAATTTCTTCTGTTACCCTTGGGTAAATAAAAAATTGGGGATGAAAATATCATTTTTGTAAAAAAAAAATGATTCTTTGTTTTTACAGCTGTATGTTATAAACTTCTGTGAAGCACTTGGGGGTTCATAGCGCTCACCACACATCTACATTAGCTCCTTGTGGGGTCTATTTTCCAAAATGGGGTCACTTGTGGGGGGTTTCCACTGTTTAGGCACATCAGGGGCTCTCCAAATGCGACATGACGCCCGCAGACCATTCCATCAAAGTCTGCAATCCAAAACGTCACTACTTCCCTTCTGAGCCCCGACGTGTGCCCATACAGTAGTTTTCTCCCACATATTGGGTATCAGCGTACTCAGGACAAATTGGACAACTTTTGGGGTCCAATTTCTCCTGTTACCCTTGTAAAAATAAAATATTAGGGGCAAAAAAATCATTTTTGTAAAAAAAAAAAAAAAAAAAAGATTTTTTTTTTTACGGCTGCACGTCATAAACTTCTGTGAAGCACTTCGGGGTTCAAAGTGCTCACCACACATCTAGATAAGTTCCTTGTGGGGTCTATTTTCCAAAATGGGGTCACTTGGGGGGGGTTTCCTGTTATGTTTTGGTAGCTGAGGAGAGCAGGCAAAAACGGCAATACACCAGAGAGGTTGGAATCTATTGGATTGCAGTACCCTGACTAACCACCACAACTAAAGGCAGCCTTGGAGCGTTCCTACGTTGGTCCTAGACGCCTCTTCACAGCCTGAGAGATTAACTACACCTAAAGATAGAAAGAAAAAAGCTATCTGCCCCGGAGCAGATCCCCAAAGAACATAGGAAGCCCCCAAACATGTAATGGCGGTTAGACAAGAGGAAATACAGACACAGACAGAAAATAGTATGAGCAAACGCTGGGGCCCAATCTGCCTAGACAGAAAAGGATAGAAAGGATACTCACTGCAATCCAAAAAAACCCTAAAAAATGCCAACGCTACTGGAAAAGGCAAATGAAACAAATAACAGTGGCTCCAGCGGAACTGAGAGGAGCACAAGCCCCCCGGGGGACCTGGCTAACCTCACAGAAATGCAGAGAAATATGCAAATGGTAAGCACAAAAACAAAAACAGAAAATATCTTATCTGGAAGCAGAAGAAGAGGCAAGACTCAGCAAGCTTCCAAGTGAACCAGGAACCACAGTTGAGACAAGAACAATTGATCACCGGCAACCATGATGGGAGGGAACCTCCCTTATATCAAGCCAGTCCGTGACTCCTGATTGCCAATCCTCATTGAATGGTTCAGTACTGTTTGTAACCACCAGAGGGAGCTTCTGCTCAGAATTCATTTCCAAAACATTCACAACAGTACCCCCCCCCTTGAGGAGGGGTCACCGAACCCTCATTTGTGCAACCAGGTCGGTCAGGATGAGCTCGGTGATACGCACGGTTCAGTCTCCTAGCATGGATGTCTGAAGCAAACACCCAAGAATTGTCCTCCTGACCATAACCTCTCCACTTAACCAAATACTGGAGTTTCAGTCTAGAAAAACGAGAATTCAATATTTTCTCAACCACATACTCCAGATTGCCCTCAACCAAAACAGGGTCAGGAGGCACAGCCATAGGAACCACTGGCTCGACAAACCTCTTCAATAAGGACTTGTGGAACACGTTATGGATCTTAAATGTCCCTGGAAGAAGTAAACGAAAGGAAACAGGATTAAGAATCTCCATGATCTTATAAGGTCCAATGAACCTAGGCTTAAACTTAGAAGATGCATCTCTCATAGGGATATTTCTTGAGGACAACCAGACCAAGTCCCCCACTTTAAACTGAGGACCATCAGTCCTATGCCGGTTGGCAAACCGCTGGGCCTTCTCCTGAGAGAGGGACAACCTCTCCACTACCTGGTCCCAAATCTGCTGCATACGCTCCACAACAGAGTCAACACCCGGACAGACAGAAGCCTCCGTCTGTCCCGAAGAAAATCGAGGGTGAAACCCAAAATTGCAGAAAAATGGAGACATCAAAGTGGCAGAGCTAGCCCAATTATTAAGAGCAAACTCAGCCAAAGGCAAAAAAGAGACCCAGTCATCTTGATCAGCAGACACAAAGCATCTCAGATAAGTCTCCAATGTCTGGTTTGTTCTCACAGTTTGTCCATTGGTCTGAGGATGAAAAGCAGAGGAGAAAGACAAATGAACACCAAGTTTAGAACAAAAAGTCCTCCAAAATCTGGAAACAAACTGGACTCCTCTGTCAGACACAATGTTCTTAGGAATGCCGTGTAACCGAACCACGTGCTGAAGGAACAAAGGCACCAATTCGGAGGAGGAAGGCAACTTAGGTAATGGCACAAGATGTATCATCTTGGAAAACCTATCACAAATCACCCAGATAACAGTCATTCTCTGAGAAACAGGGAGGTCGGAAATAAAATCCATAGAGATATGGGTCCATGGTCTCTTGGGCACAGGCAATGGCATCAACAAACCACTAGAGCGAGAGCAAGGCTTGGAGCGAGAGCAAGTCCCGCAGGACTGCACAAATTCCCTGACGTCACGAGACAAAGTAGGCCACCAAAAGGACCGACTCACCAAGTCTCTGGTAAAAAAAATTCCGGGATGACCGGCCAACGCGGAACAATGAATCTCGGACATCACACTCTTTTTCCACTGGTCTGGGACAAACAATTTCCCAATAGGGCAGCGCTCGGGTTTATCCTCCTGACACCCTCCAGAGCCAGTCTCAAATTGGGCGAGATGGCGGAAAGAACTACACCCTCTTTCAAAATAACAGCAGGATCAGATAACTCAGGAGAGTCCGCAAGGAAACTCCTCGAGAGGGCATCCGCCTTAACATTCTTAGTGCCAGAAGGAAAGGAAACCACAAAATTAAAACGTGTGAAAAACAAGGCCCACCTGGCCTGTCTAGGATTAAGTCACTTGGCTGATTCCAGATAAACCAGATTCTTATGGTCCGTGAGGACCACCACCTGATGTTTGGCTCCCTCCAGCCAATGTCTCCACTCTTCAAAAGCCCACTTCATGGCCAATAACTCCCGATTACCCACGTCATAATTACGTTCAGTTGGAGAAAATTTTCGAGAGAAAAAGGCACAAGGGTTACTTTTAGAGGTCTCTGGATCTCTTTGGGACAAAACGGCACCTGCCCCAATTTCAGAGGCATCAACCTCCACCTGAAATGGCAGAAAAACATCAGGCTGCCGTAGAACAGGAGCAGAAGTGAATCTCTGCTTAAGTTCCTGAAACGCAGAGACTGCCTCAGGAGGCCGATTCACCACATCAGAATCCTTTTTGGTCAAATCAGTCAATGGTTTAACAATAACAGAGAAATTACCAATAAATTTACGATAAAAATTGGCAAAACCCAAGAATCTCTGAAGAGCCTTTAATGAAGTAGGTTGGACCCAATCACAGATGGCCTGAACCTTGACGGGTCCATTTCAATAACAGATGGAGACAAAATTAATCCCAGAAATGAGATCCTCTGTACGCCAAAAAGACACTTTGATCCCTTCACATACAGAGCATTCTCTCTCAAAATCTGGAACACAGTCCGAACATGTTTCACATGAGAGTCCCAGTCATTGGAAAAAAATCAAGATATCATCCAAATAAACAATCAGAAATTTATCCACAAAATCCCTGAAAATGTCATTCATGAAGGACTGGAAGACGGAAGGAGCATTAGTGAGCCCAAAGGGCATCACTAGGTACTCAAAATGCCCCTCTGGGGTATTAAACGCCGTCTTTCATTCATCCCCGTGCTTAATGCGAATAAGGTTATACGCCCCCTGAGGTCAAGCTTGGTAAACCAAGTAGCACTTTTCACCCTGGAAAACAGGTCAGAAATCAAGGGTAACGGATATTGATATTTCACAGTGATCTTGTTCAAGAGACGATAATCAATACACGCCTTAATGAACCATCCTTTTTGGCCACAAAGAAAAAACCGGCACCCAAGGGTGAAGAGGATGGTCTGATATGACCCTTCTCCAATGACTCCTTGATATAAGACCGCATAGCGTCATGTTCAGGTACAGACAAGTTAAAAAGGCGACCTTTAGGGAATTTACTACCAGGCACTAATTCAATAGCGCAGTCATAGCTCCTATGGGGGGGCAAGGATGCAGATTTACTTTCGCTAAACACATCAGAAAAATCAGTCAAAAAGTCAGGAACATCCTGAGACTGGGGAGAGGCAGAAAAAACAGGAGTGTTGGCATTAACACATTGGCAGCCCCAACTGGTTACAGACACAGATTTCCAATCCAAAACAGGATTATGAGACTGTAACCAAGGGAAACCTAGTACAATAATGTCATGCAGATTATACAGTACCAAAAATTTGCAACTCTCCTGATGATCAGGTTGAACTCTCATTATCACCTGAGTAGAAAACTGGGGTTTATTCTCAGCCAAAGGGGTAGAATCAATCCCCAGTAGGGGAATAGACTTCCGTAGGGTATCAAGGGAAACCCACAACGTTTGGCAAAATCAAAATCCATCAGGTTAATAGCTGCTCCCGAATCAACAAAAGCCTGAGCAGAAAATGTGGACAGGGAGCAAATCAGAGTAACAGTCAACAGAAATTTAGTCTGAACACTACCCAAGACAACCGAGCGTGCAAAATGTCTTCCCCGCTTAGGGCAGACAGAAATAGCATGAGAGGCGTCAGTCACCACAATAGAAACATAACCCATTGCGTTTTCGAAACTCATGACGCTGTGCCCCAGAAGCCACTCTATCACACTGCATGGGTTCAGAAGCTGGCTCACAAGGCAACACTATTCCACGCATACCTCTACGCTTACGCAAACGTCTGTCAATTTGAATCGCTAATGACATAGAATCATTGAGACCAGAGGGAGCAGGGAAACCCACCATAACATCTTTTACATTCTCTGACAGCCCCTTCCGAAAAAGGGCTGCCAAAGCATCATCATTCCATTTGGTTAGGACTGCCCATTTTTGGAATTTCCTAACAGTACAACTCAGCGTCCTCAAGCCCCTGATTTAATGCCAACAAGGTTCTTTCAGCTTGATCAGTGACAATAGGCTCATCGTACAATAACCCCAGAGCCAGAAAAAATGCATCAACATCACTCAAAACAGGGTCCACAGGTGTCAGGGAAAAAGCCCAATCCTGAGGATCGCCGCGCAGGAGAGAGATGACAAATTGAACCTGCTGTGCTGCGTTCCCTGAGGACTTAGGTTTTAAGGCAAAAAACAACTTACAGTTATTTTTGAAATTCAGAAATTTGGCCCGATCTCCCAAAAACAAATCTGGCATGGGAATCCTAGGTTCCACAACCGGCAACCCAGCAAGATAGACAGCAATACTCCGAACCTCAGTGGCAAGCTGATCCACATGGCCAGACAGCTGTGCAAGCTCCATTGAGAGAAAAAAAAATCCTCCTCAGCACCCAGAGAATAAGAGGGAAAAAAATGCAAGAAACAGAAAAAAAAAATCTTTGACAACTCTGACAACTTTTTTCTTTCCACACTATTTTTCCCTTCTGTGAGTGCCATACAATTTTCAGTTTGGCCGGTGATATGTTATGTTTTAGTAGCTGAGGAGAGCAGGCAAAAACGGCAATACACCAGAGAGGTTGGAATCTATTGGATTGCAGTACCCTGACTAACCACCACAACTAAAGACAGCCGTGGAGCGTTCCTACGTTGGTTCTAGAACCTCTTCACAGCCTGAGAGATTAACTACACCTAAAGATAGAAAGAGGAAAGCTATCTGCCCCGGAGCAGATCCCCAAAGAACATAGGAAGCCCCAAACATGTAATGGCGGTTAGACAAGAGGAAATACAGAAACAGACAGAAAATAGTATGAGCAAACGCTGGGGCCCAATCTGCCTAGACAGAAAAGGATAGAAAGGATACTCACTGCAATCCAAAAAAACCCTAAAAAATGCCAACGCTACTGATTGCAAAAACACCTGAGATCACACGACCTCTACCACCTAAATCAGTTCTCTGGTGTAACAAAACTAAGCTGCAGCCACTGAAAAAACTGGAAAAGGCAAATGAACAAATAACAGTGGCTCCAGCGGAACTGAGAGGAGCACAAGCCCCCCGGGGGGGACCTGGCTAGCCTCACAGAAATGCAGAGAAATATGCAAATGGTAAGCACAAAAACAAAAACAGAAAATATCTTATCTGAAAGCAGAAGAGGCAAGACTCAGCAAGCTTCCAAGTGAACCAGGAACCACAGTTGAGACAAGAACAATTGATCACCGGCAACCATGATGGGAGGGAACCTCCCTTATATCAAGCCAGTCCGTGACTCCTGATTGCCAATCCTCACTGAATGGTTCAGTACTGTTTGTAACCACCAGAGGGAGCTTCTGCTCAGAATTCATTTCCAAAACATTCACAACAGTTTCCACTCTTTAGGCACATCAGGGGCTCTCCAAATGCGACATGACGCCCGCAGACCACTCCTTCAAAGTCTGCAATCCAAAACGTCACTACTTCACTTCTGAGCCCCGACGTGTGCCCATACAGTAGTTTTCTCCCACATATTGGGTATCAGCGTACTCAGGACAAATTGGACAACAACTTTTGTGGTCCAATTTCTCCTGTTACCCTTGGGAAAATAAAAAATTGGTGACTAATAGATAATTTTTGTGGGAAAAAAATAGGATTTTTTATTTTCATGCCCGGCCATTATAAACTTGTGTGAAGCACTTGGGGGTTCAAAGTGCTCACCACAGATCTAGATAAGTTCCTTAGGGGGTCTAGTTTCAAAAATGGGGTCACTTCTGGGGGGTTTCCACTGTTTAGGCTCATCTGGGGCACTGCAAACGGAACATGACCCCCATCAACGTCTGCATTCCAAAACGTTATTACTTCCTTTCCAAGCCCTGCCGTGCGCCCAAACAGTTTACCCCCCACATATGGGGTATCAGCGTACTCAGGACAAATTGGACAACAAGTTTTGGGGTCCAATTTCCTTTTGAAAAATCAAAAATTTGGGACTAAAAAATCATTTTTGTGGAAAATTGTTTTTTTTTTTAACACCCAAGCATTATAAACTTTTGTGAAACACTTGGGGGTTCAAAGTGTTCACAACAGATCTAGCTAAGTTCCATAGGGGGTCTAGTTTCCAAAATGGTGTCACTTGTGGGGGGTTTCCACTGTTTAGGCGCATCAGAGGCTCTCCAAAAGCGACATGGCGTCCAATATCAATTCCAGCCAATTTTTGTTTGAAAAAGTCAAACGGCGCTCCTTCCCTTACGAGCTTTGCCGTGTGCCCAAACAGTAGTTTTCCCCAACATATGGGGTATTGGCATACTCAGAAGAAATTGCACAACAACTTTATCTGTCCATTTTCTCATTTTACCCTTGTGAAAAAAAAAAAAGTTTGTAAAAGATCATTTTTGAGACTAAAAAGTTAAATATTAATTTTTTCTTCCACGTTGCTTCAGCTCCTGTGAAGCACCTGAAGGGTTAATAAACTTCTTGAATGTGGTTTTGAGACCTTGAGGAGTGCAGTTTTTAGAATGGTGTCACTTTTGGGTATTTTCTGCCATATAGACCCCTCAAAGTGACTTCAAATGTGAGGTGGTCCCTAAAAAAAAAAAGCTTTGTAAATTTTGTTGTAAAAATGAGAAATCGCTGGTCAACTTTTAACCCTTATAATTTTTTACCAAAAAAAAATTTTGGTTCCAAAATTGTGCTGATGTAAAGTAGACATGTGGGAAATGTTATTTCTTAACTATTTTGTGTGGCATACTTCTCTGTTTTAAGGGAATAAAAATTCAAAGTTTTAAAATTGCAAAATTTTCTAAATTTTCACCATATTTGCATTTTTTTCAAAAATAAAGCAAGTTATATCAAAGAAATTTTACCACTGACGTGAAGTAAAATATGTCATGAGAAAACATTCTCAGAATCGCCAAGATCCGTTGAAGCGTTCCAGAGTTATAACCTCATAAAGAGACAGTGGTCAGAATTGTAAAAATTGGCCCGGTCATTAACGTGCAAACCACCCTTGGGGGTGAAGGGGTTAAAGAAGGCTCTCCATGTAATCTGTTCCTTCCGAGGTCCTAAATTGTTACCAAATGACAAATATTATAAGTGGCTTTGGGTTGCGCAGCTATTAACTCCTATATGTAGTGTTGGCTGTTGATGCAGCAGAATGGACATTTGGGATATGGAGACTCATAGATGAAGACTCAAGTCCAGGAGAAAACCAATAAAAATGGTGTGATTATGTAGGGGGGGTGGAAGGTTAGAAGAAGACATTGTGGCAACAGGGGAGTTATTTTATATTGTGTGCTGTTAATTGATATGTGTGATAAAGAATCAACAGTTGAATCAAGAGTCGACCATGGGAAGGAGCAGTTCCTCCAACTAGCCATGAAGGAGGGATTCCCTCCATCCTCCAACTCCTGGTTAACCTGCCAAAGGAGAAGAAGAAATGAACATCGACAGGCGTTTCCAGGTTCCTCTTCTGGTGTGTTTTCACGGAGTGGCCAAGTTGAATGACTTGGACTTTCTCAGCATCAGCATATTCTTCTAGAAGTAGGTTGCTACGCAGGGGCCGGTTGCCCTGCTGTGAAAAGAACGTGGACACTCCGGTCGGGTTACCCTGCATACGTGACCGACAGGGTTTTAAAAGACAAGCAAGTCATACACATATACAGAAGAGGGTTTGAACTGTTTTATTGCTGTGTATGCATATTTTTTGTCTGTTTTGAATGGTCGGGGACTACCATATTTTGCCGTGGGGGCATTTAGGGGGTGAAAGTGTAGGAAAAGACATTGTGGCAACAGGGGAGTTATTTGATAGTGTGCTGTTGATTGATATATGTGATAAAGAATGTTATATTTTATTCCTATGGCCAGTTTTATGTCTCTGTTCTCCTAGAGGATCTGCCTCAAGGCTGTCCATGGGAATGGGAGGAGGTCTGTCCACTAGGGGAACCATTACCAGCATAGGGATATATTTTTTCGTGACGTAGGGAAACGTATTGTTAATACAAGGGATTAGCCCACTGGTTGAGAAGTGTTAGATGAGTTAATAGCAGAAGCACTTCCTAGTTTAGGGAGAACAGAGTAGAAGAGAGTGAGGATTCTAGGATTGTCAAGTGTGTGAGGTAGTTCTGAGGTGCCAATGGGTTCCAGGAAAATGGATGTAGCAGAGGTAGATGGGTTCCATCAGTACAAGTCTCCTAACAGTAGGAAGACACATCTCAAGCGCCGTGTGGATGGTGCCAATGGGTTCCAGGAAAATGGATGTAGCAGAGGTAGAAGGGTTCCATCAGTACAAGTCTCCTAACAGTAGGAAGACACATCTCAAGCGCCGTGTGGATGCTGGAACAGTCTTGAGCCTAGGGCTCGGAAGAGGCATTGAGAACCATATTTGTCTCCCCTTTGAGGAAGATGTCAGCTGGGTCACAGTGAAAGGGAAAGATGGTGGGCTTCAGGGAAACTGTTATGCTGGATAGGAAGCTCCTGGGACCAACAGAAGATGTTGAGGCGGGGTCTAGTCGGGTCAGAATGGAGACAAGGACGGATAACACTTAGGACCAAGGGAACATCACCAAAAAGGGACTCTGTCTCAATATGTATGCCGCAACTGCTTGTATCCGTGTTACACAGTAAAGCCGAACCAGACCTATGGTCTCCTGTCATATCTGAAGCTCCCTGAACTCCTGAATGACAAGTGAGTAAAGAACAAACTCCACAGCACCCCACAAAATTGTCTGACTCCTGTTTAGAACAGGGGTATCAGGCCAAAGATAACTCAATTCTGGCCCACAGCAAACCGGCCCTATCCCACCTTCAATTACATACAATGGGGCGCAGTGTTCTCATTTATCCAAGCTTCTCTTTGACATGAAGGATTCAATGTGAATTATAAGTGTGAGGCTCAACTTGTGAAGTGGATCCACTAAGCCCCAGGTCCAGGTGGGTACATGGCCCTCAATCGCTGGAGAAGCTGGCTGGATGACACTTGGGGAGCGAGGACGTTGCACAGTCAGGAATCTTGGGAGCAGCAGGACGGATGAAGTGGAAGTCAGCAGGGAATGAAGCAAGTCAAAATTATGGTGGGCACAGAAGGTGGACTACATCAAATCAAAGTCTTGAATCTCAGTCCTAAGACACAGATATGTGTCCTAATGGGCCTTAAACAGGATAATGGAGATGACCCACACCAAGCAACCTGAAAAACCCAATGTGGGGCACAACTGAGTGCAGCAGATCGAGGTGAAAGAAGCAGAGCCTTTGATACTCGGGAGAGGTGTATAACAATAAGTTAATTCCACGATGGTGTTGTATAATAAACAAGAGAACACCACACCGAACTTTTGCCATTCACAATACAATGTTTTGGCCTAATACTGTATAATGTAATGATCAGTGGGATATTGAGATTCTATGACATCCAGAAATACTTCTTACAGCACAAGAATATGTTGGATAATCTTCTTGCTATCGAGCAATATTTTCCCATACCAAAGGAAGCAGTTAGAACAATAGTGTGCCTATGTGCTAAAAAAAAAAAGTTCTGAGTGCTTAGATATGTGGTGGAGTCAACCAATACAAGAAGGGAGCTGCATATTGATCTATACTACATGACCCCACCCTACTTTTTAACCCCTTCAAGACCAGAGGTATTTTCATTTTTGCTTTTTCGTTTTTTTCTCCCCTTCTTCCCAGAGCCATAACTTTATTTTTCTGTCAATATGG
Organism: Oophaga sylvatica; assembly: GCA_033576555.1. Taxonomy (NCBI): domain Eukaryota; kingdom Metazoa; phylum Chordata; class Amphibia; order Anura; family Dendrobatidae; genus Oophaga; species Oophaga sylvatica. The sequence goes on from JARQOD010000001.1 coordinate 466,298,251, forward strand.
CCATGTAAGGTGTTTCTTTTTTGTGGGACAAGTTGTACTTTTGAACAACACCATTGGTTTTAACATATCGTGTACTGGAAATCGGTAAAAAAAATTCCAAGTGCGGAGAAATTGCAAAAAAAGTGCAATTCCACACTTGTTTTTTGTTTTGTTTTTTTAACCATGTTCACTAATTGCTAAGACTGACTAGCCAATATGATTCTCCAGGTAATTACGAGATCATAGACACCAAACATGTCTTGGTTCTTTTTTAAGTGTTTGGTTAAATTTTGTTAAAAAATGTCACCATTTCCCAGACCTGTAGCGTCTCCATTTTTCGTGATCTAGGGCTGGGTGTGAGCTTATTTTTTGCGCGCCGAAGTGATGTTTTTATAGATACCATTTTGGTGTAAATAAAATCTTTTGATCGGCCGTTATTGCATTTTATTGCAATGTAGCGGCGACCAAAAAACGTAATTCTGGCGTTTTGAATTTTTTTCTCGTTACGCCGTTTACCGATCGGGTTAATTCTTTTTTTATATTGATAGTTTGGGCGATTCTGAATGCGGCGATACCAAATATGTGTATGTTTGAATTTTTTTATTTTATTTTGAATGAGGCGAAAGGGGGTGATATGTACTTTTATTTTTTTAATATTTTTAAAAACATTTTTTTTTTTTTACTTTTTGCACGCTTTAATAGTCTCCATGGGAGACTATAAGATGCAATACTTCGATCACCTCTGCTACACTCAGGCGATGATCAGATCGCCGGTGTGTAGCAGAAATGCTCAATTGCTATGAGCGACGACCACGGGGCGGCGCTTATAGCAATCCGGCAATGACAACCATAGAGACGTCTGGTTGTGATGCCGACCCATCGGTGACCTGTGATCATATGACAATTTATGATGTGCTTCCGGTAAGTGCGAGTTAAATGACGCTGTCAGATATTGACAGTGGCATTTAACTAGTTAAGAGCCGCGGATGGATCGCGATTCCACCCGTTTCGGGCACATGTCAACTGTATAGATCAGCTGTCATGTGCCTGGAAAGATGCGAGCTCCGGCGCTAAGGGGAGTCCGACATTTGCTTATTACTACACCTTGTTATGGCTCGGCGAGGCAAGCCTCCAGGAGTGGACCCTCTGGATCGTGGCACCGAGGGCCCACGGGTGAGCAACCAGGTGGAGCCGACCCCTATACAGGGCTCGTTAGGCGCAGGCCCAGGGGTTCTAGTACCACGATAGCTGGTACCAAGAGGGGCAGCTCTTAGGGAAGCAGGAAAGCCCCTCCAAGGGACAGACAGAACACAGGACACTAGGACGGAGCGGGGTTGGACAAGACTGGAGTAGGACGGCAGGCGAGGACCATGAAACAACAGGACGGAGGAGGGCGCAGGAGACAGGACCGGAGTAGGACTGCAGGAAAGGACCACGGGAAGCAGGAGGGAGCAGAGATACAGGAGACAGGACCCGAGTAAGACTGCAGGAGAGGACCATGGGCAGCAGGACGGAGCAGGGACACAGAAGACAGGACCGGAGTAGGACTGCAGGAAAGGGCCACGGGCAGCAGGACGGAGTAGGGATACAGGAGATGGGGCTGAAGGAACATAAGCAAGAGAGAGTATGTAAGGAGGTGAAAGGGTATTAACCCTTTAAGGTTTTATCCCCTTTAATTGTACTTACTTGTATATATGTGTGCTTTGCATAATGTGTATATATTATATGTATATATGTGGGGATTGAGTGTTAGGCAGATAGTGCATCCTGGGTCTTTAGAGGAGGGCACTGTAAAAGGTAGTGTATATATCCAGGGTTTAATTGTAGCTTCGAGGGGTCACTAATGGGGGCATGTTAGAGATCCAGTTAGAACATTAGAAAAAGTTGTCAAAACAGTTATGAGGGTTGGTTGCTAGAGGGGGGCATTGAGAACATCGATTCTGATAGGTGCAGTAGTTAGGGACTTGTTGCTAGGGAAAGATTGCCTCCAAGTGGGTAATTTGTCAGGAAGACTTCCTCTTAGCGCGAGTCAGTCGGGGGTGGACCTTGCTAGTGTGAGGACGTCCACGTTCCTGGGCCCTGAGCATAGGGTAGGAAGAAAAGGGGACCAGCAACTCCTGAAGAAGCCGGTGAAGGATTCACCGTGGTAGTGTGAGCCCAAAGAGAGTGGGTTTACGCAGCAGTAGTCCAGTGGAAGAACCAGCAGAAGAGGTCATGCTGAAGCGTATAAGCGAGTGGGCCATCAGAAGTATCCGGGCAGGATAACCAGAGAGGGGTGGACGATCTAGTAGATGTGTCTTTCTTATGCTGGATTGAAGCGTCTCCAAGGGAAGTAATTGAAGTGCCGTTTTCACTGGGCTCCTCGTCCCGTCAATACTTATTGGTCCATTCTGGTGTGGCAGTGGAGAAGAAGCAGACTTGTGAAGAATGTATTGCTGGTATCGATTAAGAAGTACTTGTGGTATCTTGGATGTGCTGTGCCCAGAGGAAAATAAAGCAGAACTGTTTGACGTGATTCTGGACTCTGACTCTAATTGCTCTGTACGCTCCCTCACGGGAGGAGAACACCCTAGCATAATAGACATTACAGAGGTAAAACAACACACAGCTTCCAGTGCATCGGCCCCGTGGCCGTCCCTTTACAAGTGCGTAAACTCAGGAAACGATGGGTAGCGGGCCTAACTTGCTATGAAACGCAAAGATCAGGCGGCCATTAAAGGAGGGCGGCCTGATATGCACAGCTATCGCCTCCTATTGGTCCGGCGGTGCTTCCGGGTTAGAGCACCGCTGGAGCTCAAGGAGGAGGAGGGAGACGTGGCTGCGGCCTACGGCACATTTGCACAGAGTGCAGTGACGCCGTCGGCCGCGAGCCAGTCAGAGCAGGAAAATGACACCGAGCCCGTCGTCCGGAGAGACGTTGCGGCGCTGGAGCAAGGAGGTGAGTATGTGAGGGCGAGGAGGTGGCCGTGACACAACTGATGTCCGAAAGGGGTTAAACATAGGAGTCTATGTGTAATGTATGCTACTTTATTCCTATACAGTACAGGACATCTGCCATAAAGCAAGATGAGCATCTCGCCTCAGGGGGTGGAAAAACAGCTCAGCCTCAGAGCCTGTCAGAGGTTGTGGGGCTCCGGAGCTGAGCCTGCTCCACACGCAGTAGAAGCCGGCTATGTGACCTAGTCAGCATCTATCTCAAGCAGCAGCAGGTGGAGATGAGATCTAATTGCTGCTGCTAACCATTTATATGCCTCTGTCACTTTCTGACAGCGGCATTTAAATGGAAGACCCTCATTGCTGCCTTTTGGCTTTGCTATGTAACTCAACCACAGGCTGGACTTCCTAGGAAACCGTGATTTGTCCAATATATTGTAATACTGTGCTACTGCACTGTATAGTATAAGTGATCAGACAATCACAGGTTCAATTTCCCTAAGAGGACTAAAAAAGAAAATAAAAAAAAAATAAAAAAATATATATACCGTAGGTATGTAAACAAAAATTTTAATCACCCCTTTTGTCCCCAAAACTAAGAAATTAAACAAAATGAACATTTTTGGTGTTGCTGAATCCGACAAGTCTGTTTTATTGATATAATTAAAATATTAAATTAAATATGTCAGTGACTGGACATTAGAACACCCACCTGCCAACATAGTCCATCAACACCCAACACGTCCCCAATCGCCACACTTAAATGCTTCTGTAAGCTGCAAAGATTCCACCCTCAATGCTGAGCTGTTTGTGCAGTGATTAACAGCTCAGCTGTCCAGTCTGGTCAATCTGGTGGCCTTTAGGTAGAAGCTTCTTCCATCTCTCCGCATCCCTAATGTCTTCCATAAATCCCTGTTTAAGTTTGTCCCTTCTGTGGTGTTTCCCTTGTCCCCGCCTCCTCCGGATGCTGTTAATGGCAGTTTAGAATATGAGGTGCAGAGAGTTGTGTACTCTCGTAGGGTCCAAAATTCCCTCCAGTACTTCACCCACTGGAAGGGATATGGACTTGAGGAGAAGTCCTCTGTTCCAGCTCAAGATGTGAAGTCAGGGCCTTCAATCTGAAGTTTCCTGGGAAACCTGGTGGTCCAGTGCCCTGTTGTGAATGGGTTTGAGATGAGTTCTGAGCAGAGACTCTCTCTGGTGGTTACAAGCGGTACTGGTCTGTTCAGTGAAGATTGTGAGGACTGGGAATCAGGTGTTACTGACTGGTCTTATATAAGGGAGCCACCTTCCCATCAGGGTTGCCGGTGATCAATTGTTCTGGTCTGAATCCTTCATTCCTGTTTCCCTTGTAGCCTGCTGTGTCGTGTCTGCATCTCCTGCTAACAGATAAGACATTTTCTTCTTTTTGTTTTTGTACTATATTTTTGCATTTTGTCCTGCACTTCTGTGGGGGCCTTCTGGGTCCCCTCCGGGGGCTTTTGCCCTCTCAGTTTAGTTCAGCCACTGATGTTTGTACTTTTGCTTTTTCCAGTTTTTTCAGTGGCTGCTGTTTTGATTTTGTTACACCAGAGAACTAATTTAGGTGGTAGAGGTCGTGTGATCTCAGGTGATTTTGAAATTAGTAGAGTTGGTGCTTTTCAGGGTTTTCTGGGATTGTAGTAAGTACCCTTCCTATCCTTTTCTATTTAGTTAGTTTGGGCCCCAGCGTTTGCTCATACTATTTTCTTTCTGTGTCAGTATTTCTTCTTGTCTAACCGCCATTACTTGTTTGGGGGCTTTCTATTATCTTTGGGGTTCTGCTCCGGGGCAGATAGCTTTCCTATTTCTATCTTTAGGTGTAGTTAGTTTCTCAGGCTGTGACGAGGCGTCTAGGACCAACGTAGGAACGCTCCACGGCTGCCTCTAGTTGTGGTGGTTAGTCAGGGTACTGCAATCTCATAGATTCCAACTGCTCTGGTGTATTGCCTTTTTTACCTGCACTCCTCAGCTACCGAAACATAACAGTATCACCGGCCAAAAAATTGAAAATTGTATGGTACTCACAGAAGGGAAAAAATATTGTGAAAGAAAAAAGGTTGTCAGAGTTGTCAGAGATATTTTTCTGTTTGTTGCATTTTTTTTTCCCTCTGTATCTCTGGGTGCTGGGGAGGATCTTTTCTCTCAATGGAGTTTGCACGGTTGTCTGGCCGTGTGGATCAGCTTGCCACTGAGGTTCAGAGTATTGCTGCATATCTTGCTAGGTTGCCTGTTGTGGAACCTAGGATCCCCATGCCAGATTTGTTTTTGGGGGATCGAGCTAAGTTTCAGAATTTCAAAAATAATTGTAAATTGTTTTTTGCCTTAAAATCTAAGTCCTCAGGGAACGCAGCGCAGCAGGTTCAAATTATCATCTCTCTCCTGCGCGGCGATCCTCAGGATTGGGCTTTTTCCCTGACACCTGGGGATCCTGTTTTGAGTGATGTTGATGCATTTTTTCAGGCTTTGGGGTTATTGTACGATGAGCCTAATGTCACTGATCAAGCTGAAAAAGCCTTGTTGGCATTAAATCAGGGGCCTTATGACGCTGAGTTATACTGTCAGAGATTCCGTAGGTGGGCAGTCCTGACCAAATGGAATGACGACGCTTTGGCAGCCCTTTTCCGGAAGGGTCTGTCAGATAATGTAAAGGATGTTATGGTGGGATTCCCTGTCCCCTCTGGTCTCAATGATTCTATGTCATTAGCGATTCAAATTGACAGACGTTTGCGTGAGCGGAGAAGTATGCGTGGAATGGTGTTGCCTTGTGAACCAGCTTCTGAACCCATGCAGTGTGATAGAGTGGTGTCTGGGGCACAGCCTCATGAGTTTCGAAAGCGCAATGGGTTATGTTTCTACTGTGGTGATGCCTCTCATGCTATTTCAGTCTGCCCTAAGCGGGGAAGACGTTTTGCACGCTCAGTTGTCTTGGGTAGTGTTCAGACTAAGTTTTTATTAACTGTTACTCTGATATGCTCTCTGTCCTCATTTTCTGCTCAGGCTTTCGTTGATTCTGGAGCAGCTATTAACCTGATGGATTATGATTTTGCTAAACGTTGTGGGTTTCCCTTGATACCCCTACAGAAGTCTATTCCCCTACTGGGGATCGATTCTACCCCTTTGGCTGAGAATAAACCCCAGTTTTCTACTCAGGTGATAATGAGGGTTGAACCTGATCACCAGGAGTGCTGCAAATTTTTGGTTCTGTATAATCTGCATGACATTATCGTGCTGGGTTTCCCTTGGTTACAGTCTCATAATCCTGTTTTGGATTGGAAATCTGTGTCTGTAACCAGTTGGGGCTGCCAATGTGTTAATGCCAACACTCCTGTTTTTTCTGCCTCCCCCCAGGCTCAGGATGTTCCTGACTTTTTGATTGATTTTTCTGATGTGTTTAGCAAAAGTAAATCTGCATCCTTGCCTCCCCATAGGAGCTATGACTGCGCTATTGAATTAGTGCCGGGTAGTAAATTCCCTAAAGGTCGCCTTTTTAACTTGTCTGTACCTGAACATGACGCTATGCGGTCTTATATCAAGGAATCATTGGAGAAGGGTCATATCAGACCATCCTCTTCACCCTTAGGTGCCGGTTTTTTCTTTGTGGCCAAAAAAGATGGTTCATTAAGGCCGTGTATTGATTATCGTCTCTTGAACAATATTACTGTGAAATATCAATACCCGTTACCCTTGATTTCTGACCTATTTTCTAGGGTGAAAAACGCTACTTGGTTTACCAAGCTTGACCTCAGGGGGGCGTATAACCTTATTCGCATTAAGCACGGGGATGAATGGAAGACGGCATTCAATACCCCTGAAGGGCATTTTGAGTACCTAGTGATGCCCTTTGGGCTCACTAATGCTCCTTCCGTCTTCCAGTCCTTCATGAATGACATTTTCAGGGATTTTGTGGACAAATTTCTGATTGTTTATTTGGATGATATCTTGATTTTTTCTAATGACTGGGACTCTCATGTGAAACATGTTCGAACTGTGTTCCAGATTTTGAGAGAGAATGCTCTGTATGTGAAGGATCAAAGTGTCTTTTTGGCGTACAGAGGATCTCATTTCTGGGATTCATTTTGTCCCCATCTGTTATTGAAATGGACCCGGTCAAGGTTCAGGCCATCTGTGATTGGGTCCAACCTACTTCATTAAAGGCTCTTCAGAGATTTCTTGGGTTTTGCCAATTTTTATCGTAAATTTATTGGTAATTTCTCGGTTATTGTTAAACCATTAACTGATTTGACCAGAAAGGGTTCTGATGTGGTGAATTGGCCTCCTGAGGCAGTCTCTGCGTTTCAGGAACTTAAGCAGAGATTCACTTCTGCTCCTGTTCTACGGCAGCCTGATGTTTCTCTGCCATTTCAGGTGGAGGTTGATGCCTCTGAAATTGGGGCAGGTGCCGTTTTGTCCCAAAAAGATCCAGAGACCTCTAAAAGTAACCCTTGTGCCTTTTTATCTCGAAAATTTTCTCCTACTGAACGTAATTATGACGTGGGTAATCGGGAGTTATTGGCCATGAAGTGGGCTTTTGAAGAGTGGAGACATTGGCTGGAGGGAGCCAAACATCAGGTGGTGGTCCTTACGGACCATAAGAATCTGGTCTATCTGGAATCTGCCAAGCGACTCAATCCTAGACAGGCCAGGTGGGCCTTGTTTTTCACACGTTTTAATTTTGTGGTTTCCTTTCTTCCTGGCACTAACAATGTTAAGGCGGATGCCCTCTCGAGGAGTTTCCTTGCGGACTCTCCTGAGTTATCTGATCCTTCTGTTATTTTGAAAGAGGGTGTAGTTCTTTCCGCCATCTCACCCAATTTGAGACTTGCTCTGGAGGGGTGTCAGGAGGATAGGCCCGAGTGCTGCCCTGTTGGAAAATTGTTTGTCCCGGACCAGTGGAAAAAGAGTGTGATGTCTGAGATTCATTGTTCCGCATTGGCTGGGCATCCCGGAATTTTTGGTACCAGAGACTTGGTTAGTCGGTCCTTTTGGTGGCCTACCTTGTCTCGTGATGTCAGGGAATTTGTGCAGTCCTGCGGGACTTGCTCTCGCTCCAAGCCTTGCTCTCGCTCTAGTGGTTTGTTGATGCCATTGCCTGTGCCCAAGAGACCATGGACCCATATCTCTATGGATTTCATTTCCGACCTTCCTGTTTCTCAGAGAATGACCACCATCTGGGTAATTTGTGATAGGTTTTCCAAAATGATACATCTTGTGCCATTACCTAAGTTGCCTTCCTCCTCTGAATTGGTGCCGTTGTTCCTTCAGCACGTGGTTCGTTTACACGGCATTCCTGAGAACATTGTGTCTGACAGAGGAGTCCAGTTTGTTTCCAGATTTTGGAGGACTTTTTGTTCTAAACTGGGTGTTCAATTGTCTTTCTCCTCTGCATTTCATCCTCAGACCAATGGTCAAACTGAGAGAACAAACCAGACATTGGAGACTTATCTTAGATGCTTTGTGTCTGCTGATCAGGATGACTGGGTCTCTTTTTTACCTTTGGCTGAGTTTGCTCTTAATAATAGGGCTAGCTCTGCCACTTTGATGTCTCCGTTTTTCTGTAATCTGGGTTTCACCCTCGATTTTCTTCAGGACAGACGAGGCTTCTGTCTGTCCAGGTGTTGACTCTGTTGTGGAGCGTATGCAACAGATTTGGGACCAGGTAGTGGAGAGGTTGTCCCTCTCTCAGGAGAAGGCCCAGCGGTTTGCCAACCGGCATAGGACTGATGGTCCTCAGTTTAAAGTGGGGGACTTGGTCTGGTTGTCCTCAAGAAATATCCCTATGAGAGTTGCATCTTCTAAGTTTAAGCCTAGGTTCATTGGACCTTATAAGATCATGGAGATTCTTAATCCTGTTTCCTTTCGTTTACTTCTTCCAGGGACATTTAAGATCCATAATGTGTTCCACAAGTCCTTATTGAAGAGGTTTGTCGAGCCAGTGGTTCCTATGGCTGTGCCTCCTGACCCTGTTTTGGTTGAGGGCAATCTGGAGTATGTGGTTGAGAAAATATTGGATTCTCGTTTTTCTAGACGGAAACTCCAGTATTTGGTTAAGTGGAGAGGTTATGGTCAGGAAGACAATTCTTGGGTGTTTGCTTCGGACATCCATGCTAGGAGACTCATCCGTGCGTATCATAGAACTCATCCTGACCGACCTGGTTGCTCAAATGAGGGTTCGGTGACCCCTCCTCAAGGGGGGGGTACTGTTGTGAATGGTTTGAGATGAGTTCTGAGCAGAGACTCCCTCTGGTGGTTACAAGCGGTACTGGTCTGTTCAATGAAGATTGTGAGGACTGGGAATCAGGTGTTACTGACTGGTCTTATATAAGGGAGTCACCTTCCCATCAGGGTTGCCGGTGATCAATTGTTCTGGTCTGAATCCTTCATTCCTGTTTCCCTTGTAGCCTGCTGTGTCGTGTCTGCATCTCCTGCTAACAGATAAGACATTTTCTTCTTTTTGTTTTTGTACTATATTTTTGCATTTTGTCCTGCACTTCTGTGGGGGCCTTCTGGGTCCCCTCCGGGGCTTTTGCCCTCTCAGTTTAGTTCAGCCACTGATGTTTGTACTTTTGCTTTTTCCAGTTTTTTCAGTGGCTGCTGTTTTGATTTTGTTACACCAGAGAACTAATTAGGTGGTAGAGGTCGTGTGATCTCAGGTGATTTTGAAATTAGTAGAGTTGGTGCTTTTCAGGGTTTTCTGGGATTGCAGTAAGTACCCTTCCTATCCTTTTCTATTTAGTTAGTTTGGGCCCCAGCGTTTGCTCATACTATTTTCTTTCTGTGTCAGTATTTCTTCTTGTCTAACCGCCATTACTTGTTTGGGGGCTTTCTATTATCTTTGGGGTTCTGCTCCGGGGCAGATAGCTTTCCTATTTCTATCTTTAGGTGTAGTTAGTTTCTCAGGCTGTGACGAGGCGTCTAGGACCAACGTAGGAACGCTCCACGGCTGCCTCTAGTTGTGGTGGTTAGTCAGGGTACTGCAATCTCATAGATTCCAACTGCTCTGGTGTATTGCCTTTTTTACCTGCACTCCTCAGCTACCGAAACATAACAGTGCCCCCCTGTACTGTCACGATTCTATCCCTTAATGCTGAGCTGTCTGTGCAGTGATTAACAGCTCAGTTGTCCAATCTGGTGCAGGGCATGCTGAGCTGTCTGTAGCTTGATTGACAGCTCGGCCGTCCATTCTGAGACAGGTAGTGCTGAGCTCTTGTCAGGTGCTTTGAGTTTTCATAATTGCTAAGCTATTTAACTGATCTGGCAGTCCCAGATAGCTGTCAGAAGTAGCTTCAGTTAAGTGTGGCTTCTTCCTCTGTGCCTTGTGTTTTGCTCATTGATCTAGCGCTGCCTGACCTTGGACCTCGTTCTGACTGTCCGTTTAATCCCTTTGCTCTGATCCGCTACCCTCCTGGTATTTTGACCTTGGATGGTGAACTGACTATGCGTTTGTCTCTTCCCTCTGTTTTTGACGTACCCTCCTGGCTTTTAACCTCAAACTCCTCGACTATTCCGACTCATGGCTTGTCCGTGAGAAGTTACTCAGCGTCACATATGCAATTGGCAGCAGTATTTAAGTGGTTAAATGTCAGCTCTTGAGCCATTCCATACTTTAATAACCGATATCCGCTGTACATGCATGGCGGTTGTTGCGAAGGGGTTACGTACATGGGATTCTACAGTCGCAATAAAGGTAATTATTATGTTGGAATCATTCACTGATTAAATGTAAGACAATACAAGCACAATAATGTTAGAGAATTTCCATTGTTTTTTTACATTTTTAGAAAAACCTATTTGACCTCTACACCCTAATTCATCTGTTTTAAAAGCTTGTTCAAAGATCTGAAGTGAGTATCGGGCCAGACCCAAAAGATAGTGTGGCAGGACCGATCACCTAAAATGCATAAATAATCAAGGCCACCAGCTCTTGTTTCCCAAGTCTTGTTTATTTTAAGCCTTTCTTGCTAAAGGAGATTTGACATAAAGTGCAGGAAATTCACCTCAAAAGTGAATTCTCAATCATTAGGCCAATAAATGCCATTACATGCACATGCACTGCAGCTATTGAGACCTTTTATCAATAAAATAGTGATTTATATGGCTAAAAAGTTCTGACTTGTTTAGATAATAAATTGCTAATAATAAATAATTGTGGGATCATAATCTGTACAAACCTATGGGGAAAAACTGAAATTATTTTGAGAGAGAGAAAAAAAATTAAATAATGTGGTTGAATAAGTTTGGAGAATTAGAATTGGAGATGTCGTTGTGCTCAGAATTAGCCAATCACATTTACACTCATGTTGAATAGTAGTCAGTGCACAGCTGCCATCATATACAGCGATTCTGATTAACCGCATATAAAGTTTCACTGTTCTAGTAGGATTTTCCTGACATTTTCTTAGTTTCATTTACAGCAAAAGCCATGGTGCATAAACAGTTTACAGCACAGCAAAGGGATCTCATTGTTGAAAGTTATCAATCAGGGTAAGGGCTCAACATTTTTTCAAACGCATTAGATATACCATGGAACACTGTGAATACATCATCAGAAAGTGATTGAAATTTGTCACAGTGGAGACATTACCTAGAACTGTAAGTTCCTTCAACATTGATGAAAATTCAAGAAGAAAATTGGTCCTGGAGCCTACCTAACGTGCCAAGTAGCCTATATCAACATTAAAGGAGCTGTTGGAATTTCTTACAAGTACTAGTTGTGTACTGTTTTCACATGCAATCTCCTGTATTTTTCATATGCCTGGCCTGTGGAGCAGGGTGGCAAAATGGAAGCCTTTTCTTAGGAAGAAAAACATCCAAGTACGGCTATGTTTTGCTAAAACCTACATCACGTCTGCCTTAAGCATGTTGGAAAGCGTGTTGTCGTGTGATGAGACCAATGTTGAACCTTTTGGACATAATTCCAAAAGGTATGTTTGCCACAAAACCAACACTTCGCATCAACTTAAGAGCACCATACCCACAGTGAAGCATGGTGGATGCAGCATTAAGCTTTGAGACGTTTTTCAGCAACTGGAAGTGGGGCTTTCGGCAAGGTGGATGGAATTCTGAACAGTTCCAGATATCAGTAAATTTTGCAATAAAACCTTCAGACCTTTGCTAAAAAGCAGAAGATGCACAGGAATTTCACCTTTTACTATGACAATGACCCTAAGCATAGATAAAAATCAACAAAAAAATGGCTTTGCCAGAAGAAGAACCATTTTAGAATGACCCAGCCAGAGCTCAGAGCTGATTACAATTGAAAATCTGTGGGTGACCTGAAGAGAGCACTGTACACAGTAGATGCTCTCACAATCTGGTAGATTTGGAGCTACTGCAAGTAAGAATGGGCAAAGACTGACAATTCTAGATGTACCAGGCTGATAGACTCCTACCCAAAAAGACGGAACGTCGCACATTCAAAGGGGCCATCAACAAAGTTTTGGTGTATGGATGTGCAAATTTATGCAACCGCATTACTTTAGTTCTTTATATTCCAATTGATTTGTACAAATTATAGGTGATACTAAAGGTGGAAAATGTTCTGAAATTATTCCTCTTGTTATGATTTTTTTACATTACAAAAACTTGGTATTTTAACAGGGGTGTGTAGACTTTTTATATCCACTCTATTGTGTAGCAACCATTGAAATGAATGAACATTTATGAAATACCGATATCTCCAACTTTTTTAGCGCCAAGTTACTTTAATATATAATAGACCGCTGTCATGCTGCAGCTCTGCAAGTAAATGTAAACTCTACTAGATGGCAGCAGAGTGCAATGAAGACTGCAATACTGCACAGAGCAGACCAGCAGCACTGCAGTGAGGCGACTACCAGGTGGCAGCAGAATAGTCAAAAAAGCCGTGTCAATACCAGAGAGTAACTGAGTATCAATAGGAGTACCAGACACAGAGTCAGAGCCATGCCAGAAGGTCAATGCCAGTCAGAAGCAGAAGCACCGAAAGCAAGAGACAGAATCAGGTCAGAGTAAATGCTAAGTTGAATACCAAGAAATCCAAACACTAAGGGAAACACTGAGTAGGGGTGGGAGGAGAGGAAGGAACAGACATGGGTAAAGTCAGCTAAACACAGCAGGACAAATCAGGGAATCACCAGAGTCAGCTACTCACACCGTAGGCCAAAAAATATAATTGACACTACCTGCAGGAAGCAGTGGAGAGAAATAGCAGTCCTGACACCAGAACGAGGCAGGGAAAAGTTAACCACTGACATGACCAGACTGGAAAGAGGGAGACAGGACTCAATACCTGGCCTGGATCATGACAGTACCCTCCTCTCAAGGGGGGCCACCGGACCCCCAGGTTTCCCACGATAACATGCATGAAAAGCCCAAACTAATCGATCAATATAGACTGATCGCGCCGGGACCCAAGATCGATAGATCGATCCTCAGGACCGTAACCAGTCCAATGTACCAAGTACTGAAGTGAACTGCGAACCATACGAGAATCAACAATCCATTCCACTTCATACTCAGTTTGACCATCTACAGAGACAGGTAGCGGAAGAGATGGAGACACAGCAGAGGAAGGTACAAATGACTTAAGAAGGGACTTTTGGAACACATTGAGGATCCAAAGCGACGGAGGAAGGCGTAAGCGAAAGGCAACTGGATTGACAACCTCCATGATCTCATAAGGACCAACAAACTTGGGACCCAGCTTAACACAAGGAACTTTCAGACGTATATTCCTAGTAGACACTTTATCTCCTACCAGAAATGTAGGTCCTACAGATTGTCGCTTATCAGCAAAATGTTTCTGTTTGCCCTGAGCCACCCCAATGTTCTTCTGGACCTCCCTCCACACCTCCCCCAACCGTTGAATCACCGAATCAGCCCCTGGCCCCACGAATCCAGCCAGGAAAATTCACCAAAATGGGGGTGAAAACTGTAGTTACAGAAAAACGGAGAGGTGCCAGTGGACTGATTAATCCGATTATTAAATGTGAATTCAGCCACGGGCAACCAGGAACACCAATCATCCTGCTGAGACGTGGCAAGACACCGCAAAATCTGTTCAAGTGACTAATTGGTTCTGTCCGTCTGACCGTTGGTCTCGGGATGGTAGGCAGAAGAGGCGGTCAAGCTAATACCCAATCTCTTACAAAATGCCCTCCAGAATTTGGACACAAATTGCACCCCTCTAGCAGACACCAAATTCAGAGGCACACCATGCAACCGCACAACGTGCTCAATAAACAACCTGCACAGTGTTTCCGTGTTATACAGCCCTGCCAAAGATACAAAATGTGACTGTTTACTAAATCTGTCAACCACCACCCAGACCACAGTTTTGCCATTGAAAGGAGGGAGGTCTATCTGGAATTGGCAATGGCACCAATTCCCCGGCCGGCCGGTTATGGGAGACTTTAGCACGGGCACACATTTCACAAGTAGACACAAACACAGCGATGTCAGAAGACATGGAGGACCACCAGAACAGTCTAAAAATAGCTTTGCGGGTGGCCGAGATTCCAGAATACCCACTGAGAGCAGAGTCGTGGAACTCCCGGAGCACCCTCAACCGATACTGAACAGGGACGAAAAGCTTGTTGTTGAGACTGAGCCTCACGAATTTCCCGCTCCAAATCGGAGGACACCCCAGCAACGACCACCCCATGCTGAAGTATGGAGGAAGGAGGTTTGGGAGGTGATATCGGATCCAAACTGCAAGCTAAGGCATCGGCCTTGACATTCTTGGAACCAGGCCGAAAGGTGATGGAAAAATGAAAACGTGAAAAAAAAGCGACCACCTCTTCTGTGTAGGGGTCAAACATTTGGCAGACTCAATGTAAGACTCATTCTTGTGGTCCATAATCACTGTGATCCGATGAGCAGCCCTCTCCAAAAAGTGCCTCCATTCTTCAAAAGCCTGTTTTATGGCTAATAACTCCCGATTCACGACATTGTAATATCTCTCAGCACGAGAAAATTTCTTGGAGAAAAAGGCACAAGGTCTTAAGTTAGTCAAAGTGATGGGTCCCTGAGACAGCACCACCTCCACTCCCACCTCCGATGCGTCCACCTCAACAATGAATGGTTCAGATGGATTGGGCTGGACCAATACAGGAGCAGACATGAAACATTTTTTCAATGTAGAAAAGGCTACAACTGGCGGGGCCATCCAGTTTTTAAGATCAGCCCTCTTGCGAGTGAGATCAGTGAGAGGCTTGACCACCTGAGAAAACCCTTTAATAAATTTGCAATAGTAATCGGCAAAACCCAAAAAACGTTGAAGACCTTTAAGTTCTTTGATTTGCACCCAATCCACAATGGCCTGTACCTTTCCAGGGTCCATACGAAACCCCTTGGCAGACAGGATGAACCCCAGAAAGGACAGCTCTTGGACAGGTTTAGCGAACAGAGAATTCTCCTGTAACTAGAGTTGAGCGAAACAGGTCGGTCAGATTCATAAGTCGCCGACTTTCGCCGAAACCCCACCATAGCGTGACGTCGGCCATGCGTTCGGCTAAACGAGCACCAAAGTCGGTTTTCCCATAATGCTTGCAGGCGCCTTTTTTCAGCCAATGAGCAAGGACGTACACTGTGGGCAATGAGATGACATGGGCAGCGTCCACCACCATCTTAGAGAAGGGCATTGCAGTGATTGGCTTGCTTTGGGGGGCGTCATAGTATCTATAAAAGCCCTGACCACCGACCGCCATTTTACTTCTGCCGATCTTAACAGTAGGGAGAGGTTGCTGATGCTGTTTATCAGTAGGGAGAGAGTTAGGGCTGGAAAGAGAAGTTCTTCTGTGCTTGTGCTGATAGCAATTGTGCTGTACAGTTAGTGTGCAGTGACAGGCGAGGATTTTCTTGTATGCAGCAGTGCTGGTTAATAGGCTGCCTGATAGCTGTATTGCTGTGTGTAGACTGCTGTGCAGACTGCTTTTTACACAGCACTAATACTTTTATTCTTTTTTTCTGCACAGTTACCGAGCATTCATTTTTTACCACACCGTATAGAGCTGTACGCTCCTCACACACTACTGTGTACCGGCTGGTATCACGGACAAATACATGCTGACTATCTGTGTGTGACTCCGGAAATATATATGGAAATTTAAATTTTCCCCTACACTATATACACCTGGTATCTTCTGAAGTACCTTTTCTCTGCCTTTTGTATTACGGTCAAATCCATACTGAGAGAGTGTCTGTGTATGACTTCGGAAATATATACAGAGATTTAAATTTTCCCCTTCATCGTATACAGCTGGTATCTTCTGAAACAGTACCTTTTTTCTGCTTTTTGTATTCTGTTCAAATCCATATGAGTGAGCGTCTGTGTGTGACTCCGGAAATATGTATATACGGAGATTTAAATTTCCCCCACACTATATACACCTGGTATCTTCTGATACAGTACCTTTTTCTGCCTTTTGTATTTCGGTCAAATCCATACTGAGAGAGCGTCTGTGTGTGACTCCGGAAATAAATACGGAGATTCAAATTTTCCCCTACACTGTATGCAGCTGTACGCTTCTGATACAGTACCATATATCTGCTGGTATTTTTGGTACATTTTTTCCAAACATGAGAAAGTATGGTGGAAGAGGCCACGGACGTGGGCGGGGGGGGGGGGGCAGCTTGTACTGATGGTGGTGGTGGTGCATCTGCTGGTAGTGCCAAAAGCACAATAGCACCTAAGGCAGGAGGTGTTGAGCCTGCGTCATCGTCTGGCTCCAGAAGGCCTGGAAGGCTCCCTTTTCTGGGAGTAGGTAAACCGCTTTAAAAAGCCGGAGCATCAGGAACAGGTTTTGGCTTACATTGCCAAAACAGCCTCCAGCTCTATCACCTCCTCTTCTCAAGTTTCAAAAACTGCAAGCACTGAGTCGTCGTGCAGGTTCCTGGTCAGGAACGACACTTTTCCTTGTGTCCTTCACCCCCACCAAAAGTGAAGGATGCGGCAGGCCACACTTCAGATTACTCCCTGGAGCTCTTTTCACATACCATGCCTGGGTTATCAAGTGAAATCCTGAATTCCCCAGTCCAAGATGAATATGACATGGAGTGCACTGATGCACAGCCACTGCTCTATGATTCTGATGGTACATTCACCCAGAGCACTGCAATGCCCTCGCAGTCTACTGAGCCGATTCTGACCCTGAAGAAACTCAGGTGCCCCTTCCCGCATTCTCTACCACCTTACACGGTGACACAGAGGATGGTGCAGCTGAAATTGAAGAGAAGGTGATGGATGTCCCAGTTGTTGACCCGATTGGCATCCAGTGGGGGAAGAGGGTGCCACTGGCAATAGCTCAGAAGAGGAGGAGGATCCGCAGCAGGCATTGACATCGCAGCTGCGGTTATCTGGCCGCCCCGTAGCAGTCCAAAAATTGTGTTAAAAAAACAAAAAGAGTTGAAGGACAGCTTGGCCAGACGGTCAAATTAGCACAGCGTGAAAAGCCCTCAAAATTTATCACATAGTTGGAAGAGTGCAGTGTGGCACTTTTTTGACCAAAATCCTATTGACGAGGCAAAGGTTATCTGTAAGAAGAGCGGAAGGATCTTTAGCCGAGGGAAAAATCTCCGAAATTTGATTACCAGTTGCATGCTTAGACATTTAAACACCATGCACTTGCAAGCGTGGATGGACTACAAAACCCCAGGTAGCATATGTGCACCTGCTCCGACTGAAGGTAGCCAGCAACGCTACATCGCTTCCCCCACTGTAAGCCCAACGGTTAGCACACCACCAGCAAGAAATGTTGAGGTGTCGTCGCAAGGCCAAAGCAGTCAGTGAATCCCAATGTTTTTCCAAAGAAAAACTGAATCTAGGCCATCACCACCACCACCACCATCACCATCACCAACCCCCTCTCAGTCCGCTATGTCCACTGCTAGTTCCCCCATATGCAGCTCTCAAGTCCAGCTCACCCTAGCAGACACTCTGAGTAGGACAAGAAAGTACTCATCCTATCATCCGCATACACTGGCTTTGAACGCCTACATTGCCAAACTGATCTCATTAGAGATGATGCCCTTTCCGTTTGGTTGAAAGCGCAGCGTTCCGAGAGCTCATGGCCTACACTGTCCCACGCTATGACCTACCCAGTCGGCACTTCTTTTCTAGAAAAGCCATTCCTGCCCTCCACCTGCATGTGAAAGACTGCATTGTCCATCACTCAAACAATCAGTGAGTGGAAAGGTGCACCTCACATCAGATGCATGGGCCAGTAGTCACGGCCAGGGCCGTTACGCGTCCATCACTGCGCACTGGGTGAATGTGGATGCAGGGTCCACAGGGGAGAGCAGCGGTGGGACAGTGCTTCCTAGCCCACGGTATAGGCAACAGTTGGCTGTAGGCGTTCGACCCTCCTCCTCCAGAAGCGAAAGCTCGTCGACAGAGCGCAGTTGCACGAGCACTCCATCCACAGCTGCCAGTGTTGCACACGAGGTGTCCCACTATCGAACAGCTAGTGGTAAGCGTCAGCAGGCTGTTTTAAAGATGATGTCT
>JARQOD010000001.1:466316765-466386053 GCA_033576555.1 Oophaga sylvatica
GGAGGTTCCCCCCCATGGGGTTTCCCGGGATAAATTTTTTTTATCCAACTTTGGTTCCGGGTTTCCCCTTGGAAGCTTGCTGTTTTCCCCCCCTGATCTTCTAAAAACAGAAAAGATTTTTCTGTTTTATTTTTGTCTTGCTTTTTGCATTTTGCCCTGCATTTTGTGGAGGTCAGGGGGGGCCCCCCCCGGGGGGGTTGTCCCTCTCGTTTATTGACCATTTTTTTTTTTTCCATTTCCCTTTTCCAGTTTTTTCAGTGGTCGCTTAGTTTGTTACACCAGAAAACAAAAGGGGGTGGTGGGGGCGTGTGACTCGGGTTTTTTGGGAAAATTGTGAGTTGGTTTTTTTTTGGGTTTTTTGGATTGCATTTAAGTGTCCTTCCTACCCTTTTCTTTGGGGGAAGTTTGGGGCCCCCAAAAGTTTGCTCATACTTTTTTCTGTCTGTGTCTGTATTTCCTCTTGTTAACCCCCATTATTTTTTTTGGGGGGTTTTCCTAGTTTTTTGGGATCTGCCCGGGGAGATAGTTTTCCTCTTTTATTTTTGGGTGAGTTAGTTGGGGGTTTTGTGAGGGGGCGTCTGGACCAACGTAGGTACGCCCCAGGGCTGCCTTTTTAGTTTGGTGGTTACCCGGGTCGAAACCCAGTAAAATTCCCCAAACCCTCTTGGTGTATTGCCTTTTTTTGCCTGCTCTCCCAGCTACCAAATCAAACAAGGTCCTGAGGCGGGAAAAAGTCATGAAAAGCTAAAAAAAAGCCTTCATCAATGAGAAGCAAAGGGAGCCAGGCTAAATTTTGAAAAAGACAAAAGGTTTGGACCATAAAAGATGGAGTAAGGAAATCTTCTCTGATGAGTTTTAATTTTCTTTTTTCCCCCAACCCTGGGTCTAATTTTTGCATTTTGGAAAAATTTCGCCTGGCCTCCTTTGCTTAGCCATTAAGTAAAATGAGGTGTACTTTTTTTGGAAATCAACTGAATGAAGGGGAAAGGCTGTCGACATAAAGGAAAGGGTTTTTTTTTAAAACTGTGCGTGGTCTTTTTAATTTTCCCCGAGCTGTATTTATTTATTATATATATTATAGTGGTGTGTGCTCTGCGGCGCTGGGGGGCCGGGAAATTTTAAAGTTTGCATGGAGGCAGGGGAAAAAATGGCAGGTATTTTGTTGCAGGCTCCTCTGGGGCTGTAAG
Source organism: Oophaga sylvatica (assembly GCA_033576555.1). NCBI lineage: Eukaryota > Metazoa > Chordata > Amphibia > Anura > Dendrobatidae > Oophaga > Oophaga sylvatica. The sequence goes on from JARQOD010000001.1 coordinate 466,317,953, forward strand.
CCAGTAAAAGTTGTTAGGGGAAATTGTAATCCTCAAGATCCTTTTTATGTTTTGGGGGCTTTACAGGGTTAGCTTGTGACGGGGGGGGCCCTTGAAAACCACACATACCCGCCCCCCTTGGGTTGTATAATGAAGTTGCTACGGGGTTTTTGGGGTTGTGAAGGACCTGTGATGGGGGCCATAAAAAATGTGCCCCAAACCCTGTGCTCATGCCTTGTGGGGGGGGGGGTACAAAAATGAAAGGGGTGTTTGGGCACATGGGGGGAAGATTTGTGTTTTGAGACTGAAGGCTCTAAAAATCGGGCTGAGAGTGGAGAGACCCCTGTGGGGGGACGGTGGCCTGTTTTTTGGAAAATCCTGGGAGTGGATTGGATTCCGGAGCACATGAAAGGCCAAGTGTCTGTGATGGCACTGCAGGGGGGGAAACTAACACCCTTTTTAGGGGTTTATTTGGGGGGGCCTGCATGGAAAAGTGGTGTCCCAGTTAGCCAGTTTTCCGGGGCCAAAGTCTGACAGGAGTCAGGGGGAGCCCGGGGCTCCTGGAAGGTAACTTAAAAGACCCGTTGGTGCTTGCGGGTTACGGGATGTCACTGAGCTGGGTTTTTTATGCGGACACCCCCAGTAAATGGAGTGCTTTTTCGTTTTAATTTTATAACTGATTTTACATTTTTCCTTTAAAAAAAAGGGTGAACTGTGGTTTGAACCCTGCGTCTGTGTCTGCCTCTATACCAAAAAGTGAGTGATAAACCCTCCCCCCAGCCGGGGGGGTCGTCACAATTTGGGGGGAATGTGGGGTTTTTGAGGGGCCCGGAGCACGTGTTTCAGGGTTTTTTTTTTTTTTGGGTTTAAACAAGGGCCATGAATTTTTTTTTTTTTTTGAACTTGTGTGGCCGGCGGGTGAAGACTCTGGTGTAACTCGGGGGGGTTCGAAGGGACAAGCAGCTGGCTGTGGTTTTCCCCAGTTTAAAGAATTAACGGTGGGAGCCCGTCCCGAGACTTTTTGGGAGGGGAGCTACGGCTGTTTTCGCAAGAGGTTCTGCAGCGCAGGAGCTGCGTGAAGCCCCCAGCGGCTTTTTGGGGGAAGGGGGGGGTCCCCGGGGGTTTGGGGCTGCGACCCAACGGTTTTAATTCCCGCAGGAGCTGGGGGGGAAAAAAGAAGGACAGTGTTAAAAACCGGTTTTAAAACAAAATCTTAAGGGAAATACAACCCCCCAAAGACCTTTAAAATTTTACTGTGGGAGGGGGCCTAAAAAAGCTGTGGGGGGTCCACGGGGTGACCCCCGAGGGGGGTTTTTCCCCAAAAAAAGGGGAGTGTCCAAAAGGGGATGGGTGCCAAAAAAAGGGGGAAAACCCCCCAAAGGGGGGGGGAGCCTAAAAAGGGGGGGGGTTTCCCCCAAAAGGGGGAAAAACCCGAGGGGGTGGGTCCCCCCAAAAGGGGGAAAGTCCCCAAAAGGGGGGGGGTCCCCCCAAAAAGGGGGGGAGCTTCCAAAAAAGGGGCGGATGGTTTTCCCCGGGGGGATGTTGAGGAAAAGAGGTGGGGGTTTTGGGGGTTTGGGCCCCAAATGGCATAGCCTTCCGGGGATTTCCGCCCACAGTGGTTTTGTATGGTGGGGTTTCAGGGGGAAGGGTCTCGGGGGGGTGGACTAAAAAAGTGGGGGGGTTGACAGAATCGTCTTGTTTTTCCGGGCCCCGGGGAAAAAAAGTCCAAAGGGTTTGGGTGCACCCCCGGCGCTTGGGGATTTTGGGGGGACAGGGATGCTTTTTTAAATCCCCCAAAAATGGGTTTTTCCCAAAAAGGGGCCCTTTTTTCCGCCAAGTAGTTACCCTTTTGAGAGGGGGGGCTTTGGGGTTCTTGGGAGCAAAAGGGAAGGGGGGGTCCACCCAAGGGCAAGGGTACCGAAATTTTCTGACCGGAAAAAAAAGTGGGTCAGACCAAAATTGGGGGGGCTGGGGGGCCCCGTTAAAGGGGGGGGCACTGATCAGGGGGGAACCGGGGGACTCTAAAAAAGAAAAGGGGCGTGGGAAGGACCCCCCAAAAGGGGGTTTTTCAAATTTTTTCCCCGTGAAGATACGGGGGAAAGGAAAAAACACTGTGTGATGTTATTCGAAGTGGTACTCTCCCCCCCTGAAAAAAATTTAAAAAAGGAAAAGGGGGGGAAATTTTGGGGGCAGTATGATTGTGGGGGTATCATGTTGGCTGTCGAAACACTGACACAGTGGGCAAATATCCCCCAAAATAGGGGCTAGGGAAGGTTGCGAAAACTGGAGGTTTTTAAAAAATTATCCGTGAGAACACAAATTGCCTTTATTTTTAGGCCCAATAAAAACCCTTAAAGGCAGATCAAACGAGAAAAAAACCCGAAAATGGGGCGAGAGTGGATAGCTGGAGAGGGGTCTTGAGCTCGATGTCCCTTCAATGTGGCAAAGTGGGGTGGGGGTTGGGAGAAAACGTGGAGATCTTTAGAGAAGCGGGAAGGGTTGGGGAGGAAAAGGAGGGGTTTAAAATGTACAGGACTATGCCGAGTTAAAAAGGCGGAAATCCCCGTCCCCCTTTGGCGATTTTGGGCTTTAAAAAGGGGAGTCTGGGGGAAAATGATTTCAAAAAGCTGAAAAGGGCAGCAAACCCCGGGCGTGGCGATGTTTTTAAAAGGGAAATGCCCCAGGTAAACAAAAAAGAGGAGAAGCTTCCCTTCCCTTTTTTATGTGTTGGAGGTACCTAAGTGTGAATCCTGATAACAGACGAAAGGACCAAGGGTCAGACTCAAATCAACCAGTAGGCTTGACTGGACGATGGACCATGACCGCAACAACCGTAGGAGGCGGCCCTGGAAAGAAAGGTTGGGAGAAGGGGCACACTTGGAAAGGGGGTCGTTTGAAAAGGGTCTGGTGACACAGACAGAAGACAAGGCCGACATACTGACCGCTGGGGGCGGGGGAGGCCTAACAAAGAGGTGATGTTGCATGATACCCAAAATCGACTGAGACTGTCCCTTCGACTTGCAGGGCAAGGTGACATGGGTGCCCTGTCTCGGGGCCCTCAGTTTGGAACAAGTGTTCAACCTCACAAGTTTGAACAGAGGGGGAAGGTATGTGGTGTAGTGACTCATGCGTCATCTAGGGGGAGCTGGATATGCTGCTCAAGTTATGCATGGAGGCGTGATATGAATGAGAAAACAGTCCCTGGCATGGTTATAAATGGCATGGTTATAAATGGCAGGTATGTGTCGCAGAACTCCTCTGCGCTGTAAGCCAGTAATGTTGTTATGGGACTTGTAGTCCTACAAGAGTCCTGTTATTGTCTAGGGTGGTTTTACAGGGTTAGCTTGTGAGCTGGATGGGACTTGCTAACCACACATACACCGCCCACTGATGGTTGTATAATGAATGTTGCATACTGGTGGTTGTAGGTGTTGTGAAGGACCTGTGATGAGGTCATGAACATGTGACCAGACCATGTGCTTCATGCCTTAGCTGGGGGAGTGGCTACAGATATGAAAGGGAGCGTTTGGCACATGGTGGGAAGAGTGTGTTTTGAGACTGAGGAGCCTCTGGAAGTCAGGCTGAGACTGTGGAGAGACTCTGATGTGGAGACGGTGGCCTGTGTTGGAATATCCTGGGAGTGGATTGGATTCCTGGAGCACATGAAGAGGCCAAGTGTCTGTGATGGCACTGCATAGGGGAAGCTAACATCCTTCTGAGGGTCTGGACTGTCGGGTGGCCTGCATGGCAAAGATGGTGATCCCAGTTAGCCAGCTTCCCTGGGAACCTATGTCTGACAAGGAGTCAGCGTGAGGAGCAGGAGCTCCTGGAAGGTAACTTGATAGATTGTTGGTGCTTGCGAGGTTACGTGGATGTCACTGAGCTGTTCGGTATGCGGACACCCACAGTACCTGGAGTGCAATAGACTGTTGTAATGTATAACCGGATGCACATGTTGCCTGAATAAACCGGATGAACTGTGGTTTGAACCCTGCAGTGCTAGTGTCTGCCTCTATGACCTACTAAGCAAGCAATTCCCGTCCACCCAGGCAGGGTGGATCGTCACAAAATATATATATATATATATATATATATATATATATATACACAGTACAGACCAAAAGTTTGGACACACCATCATCAAACTATGAATTAAGACATGTGGAATTATATACTTAACAAAAAAGTGTGTAACAACTGAAATTATGTCTTATATTCTAGGTTCTTCAAAGAAGCCACCTTTTGTTTTGATGACTGCTTTGCACACTCTTGGCATTCTCTTGATGAGCTTCAAGAGGTAGTCACCGGAAATGGTTTTCACTTCACCGGTGTGCCCTGTCAGGTTTAATAAGTGGGATTTCTGGCCTTATAAATGGGGTTGGGACCATCAGTTGTGTTGTGCAGAAGTCTGGTGGGTACACAGCTGATAGTCCTACTGAATAGACTGTTAGAATTTGTATTATGGCAAGAAAAAAGCAGCTAAGAAAAACAAGTGGCCATCATTACTTTAAGAAATGAAGGTCAGTCAGTCCAAAAAATTGGGAAAACTTTGAAAGTGAACCCAAGTGCAGTTGCAAAAACCATCAAGCGCTACAAAGAAACTGGCTCACATGAGGACCGCCCCAGGAAACAAAGACCAAGAGTCACCTCTGCTTCTGAGGATAAGTTTATCCGAGTCACCAGCCTCAGAAATCGCAAGTTTACAGCAGCTCAGATTAGAGACCAGGTCAATGCCACACAGAGTTCTATCAGCAGACACATCTCTACTAGAGTTGAGCGAAATAGGTCGGTCAGATTCAAAAGTCGCTGACCTTAGCCAAAGTCAAGTTTCGTCAACCGAAACCCGACCATAGCGTGAGGTCGGCCATGCGGTCGTCGAAACGAGCGCCAAAGTCGTATTTCCCAGAATGCTTGCTGGTGCCTTTTTTCAGCCAATGAGCAAGGACGTACACTGTGGGCAACGAGATGACATGTGCAGCGTCCACCACCATCGTAGAGAAGGGCATTGCAGTGATTGGCTTGCTTTGGGGGGGCGTCATAGTGTCTATAAAAGCCCTGTCCTCCTACCTCCATTTTACTTCTGGCGATCTTCACAGTAGGGAGAGGTTGCTGTTTATCAGTAGGGAGAGAGTTAGGGCTGGAAAGATAGAAGAAGTACTTCTGTGCTTGTACTGATAGCAATTGTGCTGTACAGTTAGTGTGCAGTGACAGGGGAGGATTTTCTTGTGTGCAGCAGTGCTAGTTATTAGGCTGCCTGCCAGTGACAGGGGAGGATTTTCTTGTGTGCAGCAGCGCTGGTTATTATGCTGCCTGATAGCTGTATTGCTGTGTGTACAATGCTGTGCAGACTGCTTTTTGCACAGCACTAATACTTTTATTCTTTTTTCTACACAGTTACTGAGCGTTCATTTTTTACCACACCGTATAGAGCTGTACGCTCCTCACACACTACCGTGTACTGGCTGGTATCACGGACAAATACATGCTGACTATCTGTGTGTGACTCCGTAAATATATACGGAGATTTCAATTTTCCCCTACACTATATACACCTGGCATCTTCTGATACAGTACCATATGTCTGCTGTTTGTATTACGGTCAAATCCATACTGAGAGAGCGTCTGTGTGTGACTCCGGAAATAAATACAGAGATTTAAATTTTCCCTACACAGTATACAGCTGTACGCCCTCATACAGTACGTAAATCTGCTGGTTCTCATACAGTACCGTAAATCTGCTGGTATTACGGTCAAATCCATACTGAGTGAGCGTCTGTGTTTGACTCTGGAAATATATACGGAGATTGAAATTTTCCCCTACACCGTATACAGCCGTACACTTCTGATACAGTACCGTATATCTGCTCTTTGTATTACGTTGAAATCCATACTGAGAGAGCGTCTGTGTGTGACTCCGGAAATATATAGGGAGATTTAAATTTTTCCCTACACCGTATACAGCTGTACGCTTCTCAACAGTACCATATATCTGCTGGTATTTTTGGTACATTTTCCCAAACATGAGGAAGTATGGTGGAAAAGGCCACGGACGTGGGCTGGGGGGCCAGCTGGTACTGATGGTGGTGGTGGTGCATCTGCTGGTAGTGCCAAAAGCACAATAGCACCTAAGGCAGGCGGTGTTGAGCCTGCATCATCGTCTAGCTCCAGAAGGCCTGGAAGGCTCCTTTTTCTGAGAGTAGGTAAACTACTTTTAAAGCCGGAGCATCAGGAACAGGTTTTGGCTTACATTGCCGAAACAGTCGTCAGTGCAGGCTCCTGTTCAGGAACAACACCTTTCCTTGTGTCCTTCACCCCCACCAAAAGTGAAGGATGCGGCAGGCCACACTTCAGATTACTCCCTGGAGCTCTTTTCACATACCATGCCTAATTTATCAAGTGAAATCCTGAATGCCCCAGTCCAAGATGAATACGACATGGAGTACACTGTTGCACAGCCAGTGCTATATGATTCTGATGGTACATTCACCCAGAGCACTGCATTGCCCTCGCAGTCTACTGAGCCAGATTCTGACCCTGATGAAACTCAGGTGCCCTTCCCGCATACCATACACGGTGACACAGAGGAAGGTGCAGATGAAATTGAAGAGGAGGTGATGGATGACCCAGTTGTTGACCCGGATTGGCATCCATTGGGGTAGAGGGTTAATAGCTCAGAAGAGGAGGAGGATCCACAGCAGGCATCGACATCGCAGTTGTGGTTATCTGGCAGTCCCGTAGCAGTCCAAAAATGTGTTAAAAAAACAAAAAGAGTTGCAGGACAGCTTGGCCAGACGGTCAAATTAGCACAGCGTGCAAGCCCTGAAAAGTTTTCCCATAGTAAGAAGAGTGCAGTGTGGCACTTTCTTGACCAAAATCCTATTGATGAGGCAAAGGTTATCTGTAAGAAGTGCGGAAGGACCTTTAGCCGAGGGAAAAATCTTGGACATTTGAATACCAGTTGCATGCTTAGACATGTAAACACCATGCACTTGCAAACGTGGACGACTACAAAATCTCACTGGCTTTGAACGCCTACATTGCCAAACTGATCTCATTAGAGATGATGCCCTTCTGTTTGGTTGAAAGCACAGCGTTGCAAGAGCTCATGGCCTACGCTGTCCCACGCTATGACCTACCCAGTCGGCACTTCTTTTCTAGAAAAGCCATCCCTGCCCTCCACCTACATGTGAAAGACCGCATTGTCCATGCACGCAAACAATCAGTGAGTGGAAAGGTGCACCTCACAACAGATGCATGGGCCAGTAGGCATGGCCAGGGCCGTTACGTGTCCATCACTGCGCACTGGGTGAATGTGGTGGATGCAGGGTCCACAGGGGAGAGCGGCGGTGGGACAGTGCTGCCTAGCCCATGGTATAGGCAACAGTTGGCTGTAGGTGTTCGACCCTCCTCCTCCTCCAGAAGTGAAAGCTCGTCGACAGAGCGCAGACGCACGAGCACTCCATCCGCAGCTGCCAGTGTTGCACACGAGGTGTCCCACTATCGAACATCTAGTGGCAAGCGTCAGCAGGCTGTTTTAAAGATGATGTCTTTGGGCGACAACAGACACACGCGGAGGTACTGGCCGACTACTTGCAGCGAGAAACTGAGTCATGGCTGGGCAGTCTACATCTTGAGCCAGGCAAGGTAGTCAGTGATAACGGACGTAATTTTGTGGCGGCCATAGCCCTGGAAAAACTCAGACACATACCTCACCTGGCTCACACCTTGATCCTGGTGGTGCAGTGCTTCATAAATAATTATCCGGAGTTACCAGCCCTGCTCCATAAGGTGCGAAGACTGTGCTCGCACATCCGTCGCTTGCCCGTAGACTCCAGTCGTATGCAGAGGCTGCAGCGATCGCTCCACCTCCCCAAGCACCGCCTAATCATAGATGATGCAAGAAGGTGGAACTCCACCATGCACATGTTTGAGAGGCTGTGCAAACAGAGGCAGGCTGTAATGCATTTGTAGGAGGATACACGGTCAGGCAGTTTGAGGGAAGACATCGAGTTGTCGGGTGTGCAGTGGTCAAAGCTGAAAGACCTCTGTAAAGTCCTTCAGTGTTTTGAGGAATGCACACAGCTGGTAAGCGCAGACGACGCCATCATAAGCATGAGCATCCCACTTATACGTCTGCTCATGCAAACTTTGATGCACATTAAGGATCAGGCGAATGCAGCGGAGGAGGAGGGAAGCCTTGATGACTGTCAGGCATTGTCTGCTCAGGGAACTGTCCTGGACGAGGTGGAGGAAGAAGAGGAAGAGGAGGAGGATGAGATGGATGATTATTTTTGGGAGGAGGATGCTTCTCAGGGGGCAAGAGAAAATGTTGGCTTGCCAAGGTCAGGTACAGGGTTTGTGCGCGACTGGAGGGATGTGGATTTGTCAGAAAGTGCTCCTCCACCCACCACTGGCAGTGCATCATAGACACCTGGAACATTGGCCCACATGTGTGATTATGTCTTGCGGATCCTAGAAAGGGATCCCCGCATTGCCAAAGTTATGAAGGATGACGACTACTGGTTGGCAAGCATCCTCGATCCACGCTATAAAGGCAAATTACAGAACATCATGCCACAGGAGAACCTAGAGCTAATATTGGCGAGCAAACAAGCAACTCTGGTAAACCGTTTGTTAGAGGCATTCCCAGCACACAGCAGCGGTGCAGGTTCTACCACGAGCAGTACTGGGCAACATGGAAGAGGTGCTCATAGTTCACACAGCCGAAGTGGCGTTGGAGACAGGGGTTTAATGACCATGTAGTGGACTGATTTTTCGAGTACCACTCATACGATTGCAACAGACAGGAGACAGCAGTTGTCAACTATGGTTCAATGTTGTGTTTCGGTAGCTGAGGAGGACAGGAACAACAGCAGGGCAGCAGAACACCTGAGATGTTGATAACTGAAGGGTTGCAGATTCCTAAACTAACGACACAACTAGAGGTAGTCGTGGAGCGTTCCTACGTTGATCCTAGACGCCTCGTCACAGCCTGAGAGATAACTACACCTAAAGGCAGAAAGATGAAAGCTATCTGCCCCGGAGCAGATCCCCAAAGAAAATAGGAAGCCCCCAAACATATAATGGCGGTTAGACAAGATGAAAACACAAACATAGGCAGAAAATAGATAGAGCAAATGCTGGGGCCACAAGCTGACTAAATAGGATAGGAAAGGAGAGATTACTTTCTGCAACCCAGAAAACCCTACAAAAATCCAACAATTCTGATTACAAAAATACTGAGATCACACAATCTCGCCACCCGCTAAATCAGATCTCAGTGTGAACAAAACCAAGCTGCAGCCGCTGAAAAAACAGGAAAAGTAAATGAGCAAATAACAGTGGCTGCAGATAAACTGTGAGGAGCTCAGGCCCCAGGATGGGACCTGGCTGACCTCCACAAAAGTTCAAAAAACAATGCAAAAAGAAAGCACAAAAAGAAAAGCAAAAAATATCTTATCTGAAAGCAGGAGATGCAGGCAAGACTCCAGCAAACTTCCAAATGAACCAGGAACCACAATTGAGACAAGAACAATTGATCACCAGAAACCATCATGGGAGGGAACCTCCCTTATATCAGACCAGTCCGTGATCCCTGATTGCCACTCCTCGCTGAAAGGTTCAGTACTGTCTGTAACCACCAGAGGGAGCCTCTGTTCAGAAACCATCTCTAGCACATTCATAACAGTTCAAAATGACCTCTCCTCCCCTATCCATGTTCTCCCTTACAGTTCATTCCCCTTTGACTACTGGGCCTGTAAACTTGACACCTGGCCTTAATTGGCATAATATGCCCTACAGGAGCTTGCTTGCCCTGCTGGTAGTGTGCTATCAGAAAGAGTCTGTTAGCAGCGGATTAACCAGCGTAACATCCGGAGTCAGCAACAGAGAATGTAGATTTATTCACATCCAGTATAGACAGCTTACAACACAGCATGAAATGTGATCAGCCTGATATCTGCTATGGCTGCAGCATGAAAAACATTACAACAACACAGGAAGAGAAGGAGGCATCCTGTCTTTGAGTGAGTTTTTTTTTTTTTTAAACTTTGTTAACAACCTCACAATATGCACAACATATCAAACAGTACAGTAGTAGTTGTTGCAATACATACAAATCAATATGCATTATTCCAACACCCCCACTCAACAACTACTTATCCTCTTATTCCCATTGTGGTTCTCAATTCTTGGAACCTGGCTCGTGGCAATGGCTTTGTCATAATGTCAGCTAGCATCTTATTAGTTTCACAATAGACAAACTGAATTATGCCACGATCTATCAAATCATGTAGATGATGGTGTCTGACGTCAATGTGCTTGGTTCTAGCACTGATCTTTTCACTGCATGCAAGTTTAATGCATCCTTGGTTGTCCTCATAAATCACCGTCGGCTGAGTTGACGGTTTGCCAAGATCGTCCATCAATTGTCTTAGCCAAACGACCTCCTGGCTTGCATAGGCTGCGGACACATACTCTGCTTCTGTGGATGACAAGGCAACAGACACTTGTTTCCTACTAGACCAGGAGATTGAACTTTCTCCAACTTTAAACAAGTATCCGCTTGTGGATTTACGATCATGCGAATCACCAGCCCAATCCTTATCTACATAGCCGGTAAGTTCTAGATCTCCCGCTGCAGATAGTTTTAAATTTACATCTTGCGTTTCTTTCAAATATCGCAGAAGTCTTTTAACAGCATTCCAGTCTCTTTGGCGCGGTTTTTCCACATATCTGCAAAGGATTCCAACTGTTGTTGTGATATCCGGTCGAGTCATAGTTGATATGTACAGAAGTGCCCCCAGTGCCTGACGATATTTCTCATTGTTAGGCAACAGGTCATCTTCTTCTTCCAGCTTCAGGTAGGATGGTTCCATTGGGGTTGATATACCTTTGGCCTCTGACATTCCAAAATGATTCAGAATCAAATTAATTTTTACACTTTGGTTTAGAAGAAAACTCCCATCTTCCTCTCTCTGGATTTGGATTCCTAGATAATATGTCACACTTCCAAGGTCTTTTGTTTCAAAATGCTGATTCAGAATTTCAGTCATTTTTCCAATTTCTGCATCTTCTTGATGAACTACAATCACATCGTCCACATATAAGAGAATATACATCCACTTTCCATCTGTATATTTTGTGTATAAGCATGGATCTGCTTGACCTTCTTCCAACGAGACTTTATTCATCTTGGTGTTCCATGCTCTTGCTGATTGCTTAAGACCATAGAGAGATTTTTGTAGTTTGCAAACAAGATTCTCTTCACCTCTTTTTACATAACCTTCAGGTTGAGTCATGTATAAGTCCTCCTCAATGTCACCATTTAAGAAAGCAGTTTTTATATCCAAATGTCTGACATACCGTATATTACTGTGTATAAGCCGAGATTTTCAGCACCTTTTTTCGTACTGAAAATGCCCCCTCGGCTTATACACGAGTCATAGGGCAAAACCAGCGGGGGAGGGGATGCCGCGGCAGAAGCCGGTGGCTGGGATCATACTCACCCCTCCCCGTGCCATCGCTGAGGGTCTCCCCGGCTTCCTTCAGCTCTCCAGCACTGAGCGGTGACGTAATACCCGCTCATTAAGGTCATGTAATATGGACGCGACGCCACTCCCATGGGCGTTGCCTCCATATTCATGGCCTTAATGAGCGGTATTACATCACCGCTCAGTGCTGGAGAGCTGCAGGAAGCCGGGGAGAATGCAGGATTCCAGGGACGCTCAGCAATGGCACGGGGAGGGGTGAGTATGATGGAGGAGAGGACAAGGAGCACGGAGCTGGACTGGGGATAGAACGGTGGACGGGGGAAGCATGGGGGGGAGAACAGAGGACGGGGGAAGCATGGAGGAGGACGGGGAAAACATGGAGCAGGACGGGGTAAGCATGGAGGAGGACGGGGGAGAACGGAGGACGGGGGAAGCATGGAGGAGGACAATGAGCACTGAGCAGGACGGGGGAGGATGGAGGGCACAGAGGAGCACGGAGCAGGACGGGGGAGAGGATGGAGGGCACAGAGGAGCATGGAGCAGGACGGGGGGGCACAGGAGGACGGAGAAGGAATGGGGGAGCACAGCGGAGGACGGAGCAGGAGGGGGGAGTACAGAGGAGAATGGGGGAGCACAGAGCTGGATGGGGGACCAAGGAGCAGGACGGGGGCAGCACAGAGCAGGAGGGCAGTTTATACACCGGCTTATACACGAGTCAATAAGTTTTCCCAGTTTTTTGTGGAAAAATTAGGGGGGTCGGCTTATACACGGGTCAGCTTATACACGAGTATATACGGTACATCTTTTGTACAGCAGCTACAGCTAACAAAGCTCTGAACGTAGTCTGTTTAGCGACTGGAGCAAATGTAGCAACGTAATCTTCGCCATACTTTTGAGAATATCCTTTTGCGACCAACCTTGCTTTAAATCTGTGGACTTTACCTTCAGTCATATTTGGTTTTAAAGACCCACTTGCACTTGATTGCCTTTTTGCCCTGTGGTAGCTTGGTGAGTTTCCAAGTTTGGAGTTGATGAAGCGACTTGATTTCCTCATTAGCGGTATCAATCCACTTTGTTCTTTCATGGATAGGTAGACCTTGCATTTCATCCCATGACTGCGGCTCTGACTCAGGTAGTGACAATGTAGGATAGACTTTTAGCTGGTATACCTTTGTTTGATCTTGACGATCTTCTGATTTCAGATTCTTCTGATTTTTCTGTTGTTTCTTCAGTGGTTGAAGAATCCAGCCAGACTTCTACATCCTCCTTGTTGTTGTCTTGTAATTGTGACTTCAGCTGGACTACTGGCTTGATGTCACAAAACTTGGGTGATACAAAGTTCTCATCAATCACTACATCTCTGCTTATTGTGACCTTGTTTGTTTCTGGGTGTAGAATCCTATAACCTTTCTGGGTTTCACTGTAGCCTACCAGGATACCTTCTTTAGCGTGAGATTCCCACTTAGTTCGCTTTTCTTTGGGAATATGTACAAATGCTTTACTTCCGAATATTCTTATGTGGTGCAGTTTTGGCTTTCTGCTGTTCCATTGCTCAAATGGAGTTTTCTCTGTAGCTTTACCTGGTAGTCTGTTCTGAAGATAGCAAGCTGTCATGATTGCATCACCCCAATATGTTGTAGGCAGATTTGCATCAAATAACATACTTCTTGCACTTTCACAGAGTGTTCGGTTCCTTTTTTCCGCAACACCATTTTGCTCAGGGTTGTACGGTACAGTGGTCTGAAATAGGATTCCATTTTTCTTTAGAATGCTCTGTGTCTCGTTGCTTGTATATTCAGTCCCATTATCTGCACGTAGAATCTTTGGCATTCTTCCAAATTTATTATGTACCTCAGCTAGATATATTTCAAGTTTCTCTGGAACTTCTATCTTGCTGTGAAGCAGATGGACAACTGTATATCTGGAATGATCATCAATAAATGTGAGAAAATATCTCTTCTTCCCAGGAGTCTGAGTGCTCATTGGACCACAGACATCTGTGTGTATTAAATCTAGTGGCTGTTCTGTTCTTTTAGTACTTCTCTTAGGAAAAGCTTTTCTAGACATTTTCCCTTTGATGCAGCTAGTACACTTCATTGTCTGGTTACATAGATCAATTGTGATATCATCAGCTAGTTGCTTCTGAACTAACTTTCTTATTGCTTCTGGGTCTCTGTGTGCCAGACGCCTATGCCATACATGAATACAGTTATTGTGCTCTTCTTGTTGAGCAGTATACACACACTCTTTACATTTCAGCTGATAAAGTTCATCTGTGATTTTTCCCTCTGCTAGTGTGTGACCCTCTTTTGAGATGATGCAGCTATCATGCTTAAATGTAACTTCATTTCCTTGTTTTGTGAGTTTCTTCACAGATAGTAAATTACTTTCAAGTCTAGGCACATAGAGCACATCTTTTACTGGGATCTTCCTGCTTTGTGTTGGTGAGATTTGACAATCAATATAACCATCTCCTATGCCTTCTGAACTCATGTACTGACCATTAGCCATAATCACTTTCTCTGACTTATTTTGATTAAGCTTAGAAAAGAAGTCTCTGTTATTAGTCATGTGACTAGTTGCTCCAGAGTCTATACACCATGCATGCTTTGATGTATTTGCACTGACAGTAAATGCAATTTCAGTATTCACAGAATCATTTTCTCCAGACACAGCACTCTTAACCCTTTGCTGACTGTATTGCTTTTTCAGCTGATTCATTCTAGCTTTCCAAACTCTGCAGTCGGCTTTCAAATGTCCTGATTTCTTGCAAACAAAACATTCACGTGTTTCTTTTAGGTGCTTTCTGTTATCATATAGACTCTGTGTTTGTAAAGCAGATTCTGTCTTGGTGCTTATACATTCTGCCTTCCGTTTATATTCATCTATAAGCTTCCCTCTTACATACTCCAGAGTAAGCTCATCATGTGGGGGCGCATCTAGTGCAGTCACAAGCGTGTCATAGCTCTCTGGAAGACCACTAAGCAGTAATGCGGCTACATGAAAGTCCTTCAGATCTTCCCCAATGCCTCTCAAGCGTTCTACAAGCTCTAGAATACTCCTGATATACTCCTGCATATCCTGGCCTTTCTGTAGCTTAGACTGGTACAGTTTTCTCATAAGATACAGTTTATTGCTTAAATTAATCCTCTCATGTACCTTTTGCAGCTGCTCCCACATTTCTCTTGCAGTATCACATTTACACACATGAACAATCTGATCATCATCTATGCTGAGTGATATGGTACTCTGTGCTTTCTGATTCATCTCTATCCACTCCTGTGGTACTGGGTCAGGTTTAGGCTCCTGTGTGTATTTCCACGTACCTTCCCTTATCAGCAGCATCTTCACTTTGAATTTACAGGATTGATAGTTCTGGTTAGTGAGACATGGTACTGTAAACTTCATGGAGTTGCTGCTGCTGGTGGCCATCTTTGCTGTCTTTCTTTCTTTTCTTTTCTCTGTGTTCTGGCGATCTCTGGGACTCTAGGACTCTGGGCACTCTGGGAACTCTGGGCCCATAACCTGTTAGCAGCGGATTAACCAGCGTAACATCCGGAGTCAGCAACAGAGAATGTAGATTTATTCACATCCAGTATAGACAGCTTACAACACAGCATGAAATGTGATCAGCCTGATATCTGCTATGGCTGCAGCATGAAAAACATTACAACAACACAGGAAGAGAAGGAGGAGGCATCCTGTCTGTGAGTGAGGGTTTATTTTTTTTTTAAACTTTGTTAACAACCTCACAATATGCACAACATATGAAACAGTACAGTAGTAGTTGTTGCAATACATACAAATCAATATGCATTATTCCAACAGAGTCTTCAGTGCTGCTGGATCAATCCTGACAGAAAGAAGGACCCTTCTGTCGACCCAAAATGTTGGTGATCTCACCTTCATTAAAAAGAACCGTGCCTGGGTTTCAAAGGATTTTGTACCACATTCCCCTGATGACACAGTAGGTTGCCAGTAAAATGTCTCGCTTTTGCCTCCTCTTCCTCTATTTGCAGCTGCTGAACGTCCAGCCTACACCTCAACATATGCCAGTTTTTCCACCTTCCTAACTGGGCTGTACCCCCCCCCCAGGGCTGGCGTCAGAACCTGGCTCACCCGGGCAAGTTTCGGGGCCCTGAGCAGGTGGGGGGCCCACTAGTAGTCAGAGACACTGGCGCACTATGAGGGGCCCTGTGCCAGTGTCGGCCCCCCTGCTTGCTCAGGCCCCCAGCACTTGCAATACTTACCTCTCTCTGCTCCACTGCTATGACGTCTTCCGCGTTTCCTGACAGTGACATTAAGGTCAGAGAGCGCGATGACGTCACGTCTGTGCGCCCTCTGCCTGAACAGTCACAGTGCAAGAGAGCTGGAAGATGGCGACACTGAGGAGTCCAGAGTAGAGCAGTGCCCAGCAAGGAAAGGTATTTCATTTTTTTTAATGTTTGGAGCAATATATTGGGAGCATTATACACTGCAGAATTATATATGGGGCCCATCATACACTTGAGCATCATAGATAGGGCCCATTATACACTGGAGCATTATATATAGGGCCCATCATACACTGGAGCATTATATGGGGCTCATCATACACTGGAGCTTCATATATGGGACCCATCATATACTAGAGCATCATATGGGGTTCATTATTTATGGGGCATCATATAGGGCCCTTTATATATGGAGCATCATATGGAGCACATATGGGGCCTATTCTGTATGGAGCAATATATTGGGCTCATTATTCTGTATGGCGCACTATGTGGTGGCCATAATACTGTATGGAGGAATATACTGTCCGATATTTGAGCTATTGTAGAATTTACAATAGATATCACTCATGTAATGTAAGAAGTGAAGTATTTGGCATTGTACTATACCTATATTTCTCTGCCGTATCGGAACATCATGAATTGTGGTATGTGTTAAAGGGGCCCACTGAGACTCTTTCGCCCGGGGCCCACGAAAACCTGGAGCCAGCCCTGCGCCCCCCCCACAACTTTAGCCAAATGACCCCCAGTTTTCAATGTGTTACTATTATTATAAAGTAAATTAAGGTTGACAAGCTTAAGTAATAAGAATTGATGTTGTTGGCATTGAAATGGGCACTGTAGGTGTGTTTACTGTCCTCCACTCACTGGCGACTTTTATTCCCCATTGACTTGCATTGGGGTTGGGTATCTGACTGTTGACGAAACCCGGCCGATAGTCGGCCGACTTCGTTCGACTCAACTTTTGGAAAAGTCGAGCAGACCGAAATGCGACTCGACCCTCCCGGAGGCAAAGTAGTCGCTCATCTCTAAATTCTACAACAACTGTTAAGAGGAGACTTTGTGCAGCAGGCCTTCATGGTAAAATAGCTGCTAGGAAACCACTGCTAAGGACAGGCAACACGCATAAGAGACTTGTTTGGGCTAAAGAACACAAGGAATGGACATTAGACCAGTGGAAATCTGTGCTTTGGTCTGATGAGTCCAAATTTGAGATCTTTGGTTCCAACCACCGCGTCTTTGTGCGACGCAGAAAAGGTGAACGGATGGACTCTACATGCCTGGTTCCCACCATGAAGCATGGAGGAGGAGGTGTGATGGTGTGGGGGTGCTTTGCTGGTGACACTGTTGGGGATTTATTAAAAATTGAAGGCATACTGAACCAGCATGGCTACCACAGCATCTTGCAGCGGCATGCTATTCCATCCGGTTTGCGTTTAGTTGAACCATCATTTCTTTTTCAACAGGACAATGACCCCAAACACACCTCCAGTCTGTGTAAGGGCTATTTGACCAAGAAGGAGAGTGATGGGGTGCTACGCCAGATGACCTGGCCTCCATAGTCACCAGACCTGAACCCAATCGAGATGGTTTGGGGTGAGTTGGACCGCAGAGTGAAGGCAAAAGGACCAACAAGTGCTAAGCATCTCTGGGAACTCCTTCAAGATTGTTGGAAAACCTTTACCGGTGACTACCTCTTGAAGCTCATCAAGAGAATGCCAAGAGTGTGCAAAGCAGTCATCAAAGCAAAACGTGGCTACTTTGAAGAATCTAGAATATAAGACATATTTTCAGTTGTTTCACACTTTTTTGTTAAGTATATAATTCCACATGTGTTAATTCATAGTTTTGATGCCTTCAGTGTGAATGTGCAATTTTCATAGTCATGAAAATACAGAAAAATCTTTAAATGAGAAGGTGTGTCCAAACTTTTGTTCTGTATTGTGTATATATAATTTTTTATTCACATATTTCTGTCTGCTATATTTGTGAAAAATAGAAAAATAACTATGAAAAAAATATAAAATGAAAAAAATTAACTTGAAAACGTAAAAAATTGTTAAATTATTAAAAAAATGAAAATTTTAATAACAGCATTTTCAGGTGACAAATCCTCTTTATTCCCTGCACAAATTAGGCTCCCTATCACTTTTTTTACTGCAAGGAATAAAACAACCAAGTTGAAATATATTATACGTATATATACCGTATAATATATACATTTAACCTATATTTGCAGGATCCATATGTAGATCACTGTAGACACTGTAGACACACACTTAAACTTTGGAGACAGTTCTAGGAAATGGATTTCTAAATTAGTCCTATAGAAACGCACATTGTTTAATTTTGGTGGTAATTTGAGTAGTGGGTTGAAGTTTTAACTATTGAAAGGCTTAATGACATTTGACAAGAGCAATGGGTGAAGAATAGGGAGTGTTCCTGTAATGGTCCCTAAGCTGTTAGATGTAGTCAACCTGGCCTTGATGGAGACTCTGTTCCTCCCTGACTCCTTCCCCCTCCTCTGTGTAAATAAACAGATATGTGTCTGTGGCTCCTTCTACAGGTCCCTTGGCCTTTAATCATGGACTTATGCAGGCAATAGATCTTATCGGTAGCAGGCCAGGGGTTTTCACTGTCAGCTCCCATATTAAAGTTATGCTTCCTTGAACCTCAGGCTGTTGCAGCAAATTTGGGGTTGTTACCCTTTGACACTGTTTAGTTGCCAGAGCATGGAGGAATCTCATACTGCTTCAGTTATCCTCAATTTGGGGGTATCACATAGATGATGACATTGATTAAAGAGACCACCCATCACTTTAGTATTTTGTAGATTTTACTTATTATTTGTTTAAGCTTTTTAAAAATAAATAAATAAATCTTTATAAAGGTCAATTAATCTTATTTTTTTTCTGTTAAACCACAGAAAACATAACACTGCATTGCCCGTGTATCAAATAGTATATATAAAGTCTACGCACCCGTTCACACAGAATTTTGTTTCATCATTCATATGCTTTCTTGATGCAAAGTTAAGCATCTATCTAATTAGGTTTCATTATTTTTTTTTCTCTGCCAATTGTCTGTGCTTCCTTTATCTAGCGGAGTGATTTACAAAAATGTTACAAATTTGTCAGAGCTTCTGCTACTGGTTCTGAAGGCTCTCTCAGCTCCCTCCTCCATTCTCTCAGTGTTACAAATGTCAGGAAGGAGGGGAAAATGTTGTACCCAGCATGCACAAAGGTAAGTGTCTCTAGGAGGGCAGAAAAAAAACAAGCTGTAGACAAGAAGCTAATTACATGTAGAGGGAGCTGCAAATATAAGCTGCTGAAAACCTCAACACCCCGAAAAAAAAATACAGAACTCTCATTCAGCCTATATTACTGAAAGGCCGGGGTCAGACTTGCCACTGCAATGCGAGAAATTCGGCGAGTCTCTCGCCTCAATACCCGGCACTGCCGCCCGCACTCGGGACTGGAGTGTGCAGCTGCATGTATTTTCTATGCAGCTGATTTGAGGAGCGAGTTTCTCGCATTGCAATCGCAAGTGTGACCCTGGCCAAAGAGACACTCCCACATTGAAGAAATTTGGAACTTGGATCAAATTGCATATCTTGGGATCTAAAAATGAATAAATGAAGATTTCAGCCCAAAACTTAGTACAATTTCATTAACTAAAGGTAACCACTGATACATGTAAAGATATATATTTCCCATGTCAAAGATGGGAAACATTGTGTGAACTACAATATTTTGTCAAGGAATGTCTCTTAAATACTTGTACTAACTAGTGATGATGAGCAAACGTTCCTTCATTAAATAAGATTTGGTTCAGGTGATCACCTAATCAGAAGCACATTAAGTAGAATGAGGTGTACTCTGGTTGGAATTCAACTGACACTGGAATGGTATGGCTGTCAGACATGTAGAGAAGCTGATTTTTATAAAACTGTGCAGTGGTCTCTTAATTTTTGCCAGAGCTGTATAGCTGCTGCAGGTGACCAAATTTTTGGGGGGTGAAAAAATTGACAGTTTAACATACTTTATGTAAAATTAAAAACTGCTTGGCCTGCGATAGTTCACAACATGTTTTTGTTCAAAAACTTGACTATTGTCATTCATACAGTTTAACGTGGTTTGAGTGAAATTATGGTGGTTTGAAATTTTTAAATACCGCTTGGCCTGCTTACGGGTGACCACATTTTTTTATGTATTACCTTTTTTTAGTTTCAATTATTTAAGGAAACTTGGTTTTCAAAGACCTAGCAATTACAAAATGCGGTAAGGTGGTGGTCTACGCAGATGGCGAAGACGTGGGGTAGGTACGACTGCGCCTGTTGCTGTAGCACAAGCAACATGCCCATCCATGATGCATAGCTTTCTGTCCCACTTTGTAGGGAGGCATGGGACCCCACTTGCGAATAAGTGGTTGGTGGATGGCAGATATTGCTTCCAGCATGCTTGCCAGCACCACCAAGTCTTCCACATGGTCCAATCTCACCTCCCAAAAGTCTGGATCACTTAATCCTCACCCAGATTCTCCTTCCTCCCACCATGTTGAAATCCAGGAGATTAGTGATCACACACTAGGACACTCCGAGGAACTCTTTACATCATCCCTTCTTGATTGTGACCTCTCGCCCTACATGTTCCTTAAGGGACAGGATGACATGCTGTTTAGTGATGCACAAAACGTAGAACAGCCAGGGTCACAAGAAGGTGATGGTGGGAAACGGCAAATTTTGTCTAAGGAGGTAGATAATGATGATATACAGTTGCCGAAAAGTCAGGTTGTTGTTAACCCCTTAACTCCCGGAGCTTTTTTCGGTTTTGCGTTTTCATTTTTCGCTCCCCTTCTTTCCAGAGCCATAACTTTTTATTTTTCTGTCAATATGGCCATGTGAGGGTTTATTTTTTGCGGGATGAGTTGTACTTTTGAAAAACATCATTGGTTTTACCATGTCATGTACTCAAAAACAGGAAAAAAAATTCCAAGAGGGGTGAAATTGCAAAAAAAGTGCAATCCCACACTTGTTTTTTGCTTGGCTTTTTTGCTAGGTTCACTAAATGCAAAAACTGACCTGCCATTATGATTCTCCAGATCATTACGAGTTCATAGACACCAAACATGTCTAGGTTCTCTTTTATCTAAGTGGTGAAAAAAAATTCCATAGTTTGCTAAAAAAAAAAATTGCGCCATTTTCCGAGACCCGTAGCGTCTCCATTTTTCGTGATCTGGGGTCGGGTGAGGGCTTATTTTTTTGTGCACCAAGCTGATGTTTTAAGTGATACCACGTTTGTGCAACTACGTTCCTTTGATCACCCATTATTGTGTTTTAATGCAATGTCGCGGCGACCAAAAAAACGTAATTCTGGAGTTTTTAATTTCTTTCTCGCTACGTCGTGTAGCAATCGGGTTAATCCTTTTTTTTTTTTGATAAATCAGGCGATTCTGAACGTGGCGATACCTAATATGTGTAGGTTTGATTTTTCTTTTATTGTTTTATTTTGATTGGGGCGAAAGGGGAGTGATTTGAACTTTTATTTATCTATTTTTTTAAATTTTTAAACACTTTTTTTTACTTTTGGCATGCTTCAATAGCCTCCATGGGAGGCTAGAAGCATTCACAACTCGATTGGTCCTGCTGCATATGGGCGATGAGCAGATCGCCCATATGTAGCAGATTTACTGCATTGCTTTGAGCGCTGACCACCAGGCGGCGCTCACAGCAATGTGCGGCAACAACCATAGAGGTCTATATGAGACCTCTGGTTGTCAAGGCAACGCGTCGCCGACCCCCGATCACGTGACGGGGGTTGGCGATGCGCTCATTTCCGGCCCGGCGGCCAGAAGTGCTAGTTAAATGCCGCTGTCAGCAGGATTTAACTAGTTAATAGGTGCGGGCGGATGGCAATTCCGCTCACGCCTATTGCGGCCACATGTCAGCTGTTTATAACAGCTGACAATGTCGCGGCTTTGAGGTGGGCTCACCGCGGAGCCTACCGCAAAGCAGGGGATCCTTACCGATGACGTACTATCCCGTCATCGGTAAGGAAGGGGTGAAGTCACCAAGTCAGGAAGACCAGAGTACAGAGGTGGTGTATGACTAAGTCACTGACCCAACCTGGGAAACTGGCATGCAGAGAAAGGCCAGCAGTGCCGAGGGTGGGGGATTGATAGCACTGAAACAGGCAGGAGGAGGCTGTGGGGTGACCATAGGGAGATGGCGGGAAACTGTTCCGCAGAGCACTGACACTTGTAAATTTATCCATCAAAGAGTTAGTTGTTCCCCAGTCTGGGACTTTTTTAAACAGCGTTCTGAGACAAACCATGCCAAGATCAGCAGAGGACTGAACACTAAGAACCTAACCACCAGCTGAATCATCAGGCACATGTCATCTAAGTACCCGATCCGGTGGGCTGTACGCCTGGGTCCACAATTGGTGCAAGCGGGTGACACTACTGCCTCTTCCCCTGTGCTATGTGCTTGCCAATCCCCTATGACACTGGTGCAGATGCCTCCCTCTCTGCACCTGTCCTTCCACATTCTGAGGCACCATCATCAGGCACTTCCAAATCTTTGTCCCAACACAGTGCTCATCTGTCTCTACCTCAGGTCTTGGAACTAAAAATAAAGTTCCCAACCACCCACCCACAGGCCTAAATGCTAAAAAGGCACATATTCAGACTGCTTGTCATGGTAATGTTGCTGTTTAAGCTTGTAGACACAGGATTTCTGCCGAGTCATCGTGGCAGCCGTCTCTCGGTACTCGGTCCCCAGCCACCACTATTTTTCCCAGTGTGGCGTCCCTGCATTATAACAGAACGTGTCCAGGAACATCATCCATGCCCTTACCAACTCACTGGATTGTCCGCTTAACGACTGACATGTTGACAAGCACCTGTGGCCAGGGATGCTACATTTCCCTGGCGGCACACTGGGTGAACATTGTGAAGGTCGAGGTTGAGTCCCTCCCTGCACGGCACATGTGCTATTGATTTCAAGGATTGCCTTACCTTACTTCGATCAGGATTTCCTACACCTCTTACAGCAGTTTATGCTCCCTCTCCTGCTCCTTCTCATTCTCCATCTCTGATGTGTTTTCTTAGAGCATGTCATCCACATCAGTCAGAAGCTGTAAGCTCTGCAGCACTGCCTCAGCAAAGTGGCAACAAGCTCTGCTAAAGCTAATTTGTCTAGGAGATAAAACCTCACACCACAACAGAGTTAATGAAAGGCATAACAAACCTGACAAATCTGTGGCTTTCGCCACTGAACCTACAACAAAGCATGATCGTGTGTGATAATGGCCATAACTTGGTGCCAGTTCACCGACTGGTGTGTGACGTAACCATGCGCTGGAACTCCACACTGCACAAGCTGACAAGGCTTTGTGTGCAGTAGAGTCCAGTTGTGGAATACCAGCTCCAACACGCCTGTCAATATTCTGGTCAGCTCCGCACATAACAACTGAATAATGGGCATGAATGTCTGACATTTGATTCTCCAAGACTTTGAGGACTCCACAAAGATGGTGAGCGGCGATGATGCTATAGTTAGCAAGGCGAGTTTGCTTCTGTGCCTAATTAAACACTCGCTGCTCACAATTAAACATGAATCTTTACATGCGGACCAGGTGGAGATGGAGGAATACATGAAACAGGGAAATTCTACCCAGCCCAGCTTCATCTCATCTGCTAAGTAACAAGTAGTAGGTGGAGGCTGAGGATGATGAACAAGAGCTGGATGCTAGCGCAACAGAGGCTAATACCCACACAATCTTTGTCTTTCCTACGTGGATGGGCTGAGGAGGGAAATGAGGAGGAGATGGAGAGTCGTTATCATGGTGGAGACAGGGAAGGGTTGGCTGTAGCGACCTTGGCCCATATGGCCAACTTTATGTACCGCTGCCTTTCCTGTGACCCTTGCGTTATATTCATTTTGGGAAAAAAAGTACTGGTTGGTCACCCTGCTAGACCCATGCTACAAGGAGAACCTTGCATCTCTGCTTCCAGAGGTGAAGAGGTCTACTACAATGATGCTATTCCAGAAGGCCATTGTTGAAAATATGTTGAAAAAATTCCCATCAGATGCTAGTGGCAGGGGGAAAGCTTCTTTGCTTGATGACCAGGTATTTTAGAAAATTAAGGAAAAGTTTTTGAAGTTGGTCAAGTAATATCTGACCGACAAAACCAGCATACTCCCTAATTCCTCAGGGATCTTCAACTATTGAGTCTCAAAACTGGACACCTGGCATAAGCTGTCCCGCTATGCCTTGGAGGTGTTGTACTGCCCTGCACTAGCATCTTGTCTGAGTGGGTTTCTCTTGCCGCCAGGAGGTTCATAATAGACAGGCGCTTTCGCCTCTAAACAGAAAATGCTGACAGGCTCACTCTGATAAAAATTAACAAAGCCTGGATTAGCCTCGACTTTTCCACATCACCAGATGACAACAGCACATAAGGTGTTTTTAATCTTCAATATTGTTGTTCAATATTAACACCTACCGCACCGGCCATTCTTATGCAAATTGCACCAATCCATATCTATCTGCACATTGATGCTTAATTTCACGTTCTTGCCCATTTTTTGCGCATACGGAAACTGAAGTTTTTCTGCACATCTTTTGCTTATTTGCACAATGTATGCTCATTTGCACATCTTTTTGCTAGTTTTGCACATTTAGCAACTCAGTTGCATACTACTTGTATCTAACCCTTCCTCACAGGGTACAATCTCTATTGTTTTACAAACAGGGCACTGTTTTAATTAGTAGGGCACATTCTTAAGGTGACCAATTAAAGGAGCACACCAATTCCTTTTATCCTTTGGACTCCCACAAACTCCCTCCGCTTGGGAAGTCTTAAAGATAAATAGAGTATTTATATTTATATCATCCACTGATTATACTTATTTCCTTCCACTTTTTTAGTTCACTCATTTGACTTCATTATCAGCTACCTCTGCGTCTGACATTTCAACAGTAAGATCATCACCACACCCCTATTTGGGGCAATCTGTCTGGCAATTACAGGTACGTGTTATTGGATCAGTTACTGTATGGTTGTGTCTGCCTCATAGCGCGAGTACTTCTTATCTTTTTAAAATTTGCCCGATATACAAGTCATTATACAGGAAAGAATGTTTCTTAACATTTTTTGCCTGTAAACTCCAATTTCTCTTCGATTTTGAATGTTTTATTATCAGTCCATAAGGTGGAGTAAAAGTGTGACACCATTGATCTCTGCAGTGATCTGGGAGACAGAGATGCTTCCAGGGGTCTTCTCCATACTGTTCTCCAGAGCTTAATTTAATGGAATGGAGGCGTTATCAGTGTGAGACATGTAATGACTGGCAGTCTGCTCTCCTGATCTACATGTCTTACACTTTTATCGCTTCTTTCAATTAAAATAAGCTCTGGAGGCAGATTCTCAGGGAGATGTTCGGCCATAGACCTTAACAGCTCATTTACATATTAAGAAAAACTTGGATTTATCTCAAATAAGACCTCAGATTGCACATATCAAGGTAACATTTTTACTCAGATTTATATGACCTACAAGCCCATATAGGCGGCTTAGGAGGGTTGATCCTACTGATAGATTTCCTTTAAGTAAAAAATTAAATTTTTTTAGGATGTGTAAATCTGCTCATAGATATGAGATTGACATTTGTCAGACAGTTACACTGATTATGGAATCTATTGCCCCTTACAAAATGACTGGGATAAAATAGAAAAATATTTAGACTTGAGAGTCCTCAGTGGTTGATACCTTTTAATGGCTAACTGAAAAGATGGTAACAAATTGCAAGCTTTCGAGACTACTCCGGTCTCTTCATCAGGCAAAGACTAAAACAAAAACTGAAGAATCACATATATATATATATATACACAAGAGGACACAGGAATAGTGCAATAGGTAAGACAAGTGACGTGAAGCCATAATGACAGTTCTGCTTCACGTCACTTGTCTTACCTATTGCACTATTCCTGTGTCCTCTTGTGTATATATATATATGTGATTCTTCAGTTTTTGTTTTAGTCTTTGCCTGATGAAGAGACCGGAGTAGTCTCGAAAGCTTGCAATTTGTTACCATCTTTTCAGTTAGCCATTAAAAGGTATCAACCACTGAGGACTCTCAAGTCTAAATATTTTTCTATCTACTGGCTAACACGGTACGAAGATACACATCTTTCCTATATGGGATAAAATAATGTTTTTTTGTCTGATTTTATTATTTCCTCTGTGATATATGTTGTTTCACTTGCCTATCATCTATAGAACATACAGGTACTGCAGAGCTGGATTGTGTATAATGGTGGAATCGTCAATTATTAGCTCAAGTTTGTATTTGAGTAAATAAAAAATGGTCTCTACAGCTCCCTGGCCACATACCATCCTACCCATAGACTGTGCTGATGTTCAATGCGGCAGGTTCCCTGGTTGATATTTTTTTTTACATAATTTGCACACAATGCATTGTAGCGTATATGATATGATAGTGTAGCACCTCACTCAGGAACATAGGTAAAACACTAAAAACTGCAACTGACACTGCAGTCCCTAGTGGTTCCTGCAAGAGCTTAGATAGCCCTAATCATAGACTAAACTATGGCAAGTCGGACTTATGCTGCCTGAAAGGCTGTCAGCACTTCATGTTCCTCCTAAAAAATGGAGGGCAGAGTAGAGTGCAAATTACAGAAGGGAAAGTGTGCTAAAATAGAAAGAGATCCCAGAGTGAGTAAAGCAAACCTCAAAATAAAGGCTAAAGTACATACTGTTAGAAAATATGCTGCCTACTTAAACCCTAGCCAGTCTTTGACTAACTTGCTTAAACTACAGCAGTATGGCTGGACATCTAAATGATACTATCAACAGCAGGAAATACCTGCAGGGGTAAAGTATATAAAGCTGCACCCGAAAGGTGATAGGGCAGACAAATGAGTAAATGAAAACACTTGTTACCCTAAAAAGACTGAAGCAAGGATAACAGAAACTAAACACCCTGAGAAAAGGGTACAGGCTCAAAATTTCAAACCCAAATACATTACAATAATATGTTGACATATTCTCAATAATATTGCAATTGCAACACCAAGAAGGAAACGTCATAAAATAATGGAAATCGCAGGATCGACAGACATGTTAATGATCTGCAAACTATGAAAAAATGGAAACCACATATTCCACGTGCAGAAAGCCTTCATGAGAGTAAGTCACACTGGCAAGTGTATTATGTGATGGGGTGGCATAATGTAACCAGACCTATCTAATCTTCATTTCAGGAACACTAACAGCTCAACGTTACATTGATTTTGTGGTGGATCCAGTGGTTCAGACATTTCTCCAAAGAGCCACATGCATCGTTTTTCAACACAATACCAGTCCTCAAGTTCCTCTTGTTACTCTGAGCAGCTACAGAAACCTGATATGATGGCCTGCAGCATCTCCGGTCTAGCCTCCATTGAGCACATCTGGACATCATTGGTCAGCAGTTGCAAAAGGAACTGCCAGCAGCGGATCTTGATGATTTGTCCCAAGTCCATTCGGTGGCAGAGACTTCCTCAGATGACCAATAATCACCTCATTTATATTAGGCATGATGTTTAAGTGAGGGGATTTCTGACTCAAAACTGAATATAATGAGATTTAACGTTTTGTTTTCATTTTTTCATTGTTTGCATATCATTAACACGTTTTTACATCCTGTGATTTCCATCATTTCACAACTTTCCACAACTGTCATTAAGTGTCTGTTATTTTTGTAATAACCATTATTTTTTGGGATAAATTTAATTGAATATTTTAATATTTTAGGAGGTTTTTGTATTTCTGTTTTTAAGGGAGATATGCTGACCTCATTATCTAAATAATTGGGAGCAGTGGACTGTGGTCATGTCTTGGATAGGTATAATATGTCCTTAGCTTCCAGCTCCTCATGCAATTTTCGAACTCACTTTCCAGTATTCCCTTTTATTTGTTGAGTTTGTTTGCATACATTATCCCGCTCCGTCCTGTCATCCAGAGATTGCTGCTCCGTCACAGATGGTAAATAATTCGAATACCTCATCTTCTTATTGTGCTGCTGTCCAGTACAGGGAAAATCACCCAGGACTTAAGCAGATGTGTCAGTGCTGGCAGAGTCATGCATCATCATCAAAACCCTGCTTAAAATGAAATTGGATTCCCAGTGACAGTTCATGCAGCGATTCAGTGTAATTCCATTAGGATAGATAAACTTCAGCATAGCCTGGGACAGCAGCGAGTATTTACAAATGCCGCATAAGCTTGCCAATATACCTACGGTAATTCTTGCCTCACCAGACTGCTATGGTCCTTTCAGTCTGCAATGGAAGTGTGGAGAAGACTGATATACAAGGAGTCTGGAAGGTTATTTTATACTGGTTTTTTAGAATCTCTGCTATTATCCATGTCCTCAGTCAAAACGCTTACAACACAAGACAAGAAGATTATGATTTTTTCTTTAGGCACTTGGAATTTAAAATTCTAAATAATATATAACAGATTTATAATAATATTCTCTTGGGTATGGAGATCTCTGTATATGGAGCTTCCTGCAGCTTTTAATCCCAAGGGCAATGTAATAGGTACAGGTATCATAAAACTCCGTATATACTAACACAAAGAAGCAATATGTTAAGACCAAAGTCATTTTCCGCCTAAATCCCTTTCTATTTAGTGCCATATTTTATACTATTTTCTAACATACTTGCATTAAATATTCCCTATTTTTCCCTAACTACACTATCTAAATGCTTTTCTATTTTTTTTCACTTCTTTTTTGTTGACGCTTCCTTTTAGAATCCCCAGTGTATTCTGGGAAAAACAAAGCGTCATCAGGGGCAGAGGCTGTTGTCACTGCTGTAACCTCTGCCCCTTCCCTTAAGCAAAGCATCATCAGTGACGTTCGTTTCAGGGGCTGGTCCCTGCTCTGTCGCTGTGTGATGTGCACAATGACAGTGCGCTCTTGGTTGTTGGCTCAGATCAGCAGTAACGAGCCGGCAACAGAGTGCGTTGTTAGAATTCCCAGCATTCAAAGCCCAGCACTGTCCACACAAGTGATGCTACTGGTCTCTGCACGCTGGGTATTCTGATACGGCTTTGTTGCTGTCTCGTTACTGCTGATCTGAGCTAACAGAGGTGCGCTGTCACTCTGCATACTGCACAGTGCACAGGAACTAGCCCAGCCCCTGAAAAGAGTGTCACTGATGATTTCAGGGAGGGGGCAGAGGTTGCAACAGCGACTGCAGCCTCTGCCCCCTGATGACGCTTTGTTTGAATATCCCAGCATACACTGAGATTCTCAAACGAAGCGTCATCAAAATGGAAGTGAAAAAACGATAGAAAAGTAGTTAGAGAATGTTAGTGAATTTTAAATGCAAGTATATTAGAAATTAGTTTAGATTACTGCGCTAAATAGATTTAGAATGATAATAATAATGTTGGTCTCCTGACCACCCCTTTAAGCACCCAGCTCTATTCTTGAATTGGCTCATAGGGGAACAAGTGAATTTATTGGTAGGCCATCCACTTGGTACAATATACTTAAAGAGTAACCATCATTTTAATCTTTATTTCGTAAATCAATAGTCTACAAGAAAATTTATGAAACTTTGTGTTAAGGGTTGCGTTCGCAGAACGGGGTCCACCATGCAGGCAGAACCTGCTGCTAGTAAGATGGCGCAGTAGTGGTATGAGCGAACTCTGTTATCCCGCAGAGTCGCAGATATGGCCGCCGTAGCACTATATAGCGAAGTGAGCAAACTCTGTTACTCCACAGAGCCGCTAAATAAAAGGATGTGGCGCTATATGGCGACATAAAGAACTCTGTTGCTCCACAGAGTCGCAACCTAAACACTGACTAATAGCGATGTCCGCGTGCCGCCAGCTTCAATATAAAGTAGTCAGCAATGCACACAGCAAACTCCTCACCGGAGAAGCTGGTATTCTAGGGGCTAATTTCAGCCAGAGCCCTGAACCCATGCAAACAACTCCTCCCTGGAGGTGCCGGTATTCTAGGGGCTTATTTCAGCCGGGTCCCTAAACACATGCATAACCACACTAGCGCATGCACGTAACAGATTTGATACTAGCGCACGGCCGTGCGGTTATGCCACCTTTTTATAGTAGCCACGAGCACGAGACCTTCCAGAAAGGACCAATAGTAAGCTGCTTCAGAACACCAACAGCTTCAGGACCTTCCTGGAGGACCAATAGGAGTCACAGCTGTATCTGAGCATGTGACCCCTGATCTCCAATGGAAGATCTTGCCCTGGACATGCTCAGATGGAGAAACAGAGGACTTAGTCCCAAATCTGCCTGCTCCAACACTGGTTACAACAGAGGATCCAGGAGCGGCAGCAGCAAGTCTCTGCACAGTATTATACCGGGCGAGACGCTGTGACCGACGTCTCTGCTGAGCAGGTTCCACTGCGGCCGGAGATGGATGGGGGACTGCAGTGGGACTGGTTCGAGATTCCCCTTGTGCAGCAGCGGGAGCTCGATCCCTAACATTACCTCCCCTCCTAAGGCCCCCCCTTCTTTGGGCCTCGCTGTGCTCAAAGACAGCGATGAGCTGCGGAGCGTGAACGTGCTCGGCAGGCTCCCAGGACCTATCCTCAGGCCCATAACCCCTCCAATCCACCAAATAAAATTTTTTGCCCGTAACACCTTACACCCTACGATGGCATTCACCTCATGACCGTCGGTAGATGAACCCGACGTCACAGCAGATGACTCGGAAACCGGGAGATGGCCACAGGTTTCAAAAGGGACACGTGAAAGGTATCAGAGATACCAAGACGAGGTGGTAGGGCTAGGCGGTAGACTACAGGGTTTACCTGCTCAAGGATCTTAAAGGGGCCCAAATAGCGAGGTGCCAACTTGGTAGACTCTACTCGCAGCCTGATGTTCCGGGCAGAGAGCCACACTAAGTCGCCCGGGGCAAATGTCGGAGCGGGGCGCCGATGAACATCGGCTGAAGACCTCATCCTCTCCTTGGAGGCCTGAATGGCATCCTGAGTTCGGTCCAAATGTCCTGTGCCTCCACAGTCCAGTCTGCCACCCTGGAGTCGGCGGACGACACGGGCATGGGCACCGGGACCCACGGATGCTGACCGTAGTTCAAGAGGAATGGGGTCTGTCCGGTGGAGTCAGCCACAGCATTATTGAGAGCAAACTCAGCCCACGGTAGCAAAGATGCCCAGTCATCCTGCCTGGCAGAGACAAAATGTCGCAAATATGTGACCAAGGTCTGGTTGGCCCTCTCTACCAACCCATTAGTCTCGGGATGGTACGCAGAGTAGAGAGTTAACTTAATGCTGAGTAGCCGACACAGCTCTCTCCAGAACCGAGATGCAAACTGTGGACCTCGATCACTAACGACTTTGTCTGGCATACCGTGTAAACGGAAAATATGCCTAATAAATAATGCTGCCAAGGCCCGTGCACCATTTTGGAGAAGTGGTCGGTTATCACCCAGATGATGGTGCAGCCACCACAAAATCCATCCCGACCATCTCCCAAAACTTGTCTGCCACCGGCAAAGTTAAAAGTAACCCAGCCGGCCATTGTCGAGGGGACTTATTCGTGGCGCAGGACACGCACGCCTGAACATATTCCCTGACGTCCCGGACAATATGTGGCCACCAGTAGGTCCTCGCCAGCAACTCAGATGTTTTTTGTCCCAAAACGTCCACCCACTCTGGAGGAATGTGCCCAAGAAAGTACTTCCGGTTGCAAATTGGTAGGTACAAAAGTCTTGCCCGGAGGCACATACTCAAGCGAAACCGGAGCCACAGTTCTTAGGCTCTCACAGGGGACAATAAGCCGAGGCTCCTCCTCCACCTCCTCAGAGGATACGACGGAGCGGACAGAGCATCGGCCCGAATGTTCTTAACGGAGAGGAAATGGAGGGTAAAATGGAACCGGGAGAAGAACAGGGACCATCTGGCCTGGCAGGAATTCAGCCGCTGGGCTGTTTGCAAGTACACCAAGTTTTGTGGTCCGTGAAGACCTGGAAGGGAAAGCGAGCCCCCTCCAGAAGATGTCTCCACTCGGAGAAGGCCAACTTCATAGCCAATAACTCCCTGTCCCCGATGGAATAATCCCTCTCTTCCGACCTTGAGCATCCTTTTGATAAAGGACTGCTCTAGCACCAACAGAAGAGGCGTCCATCTCTAAAATAAACGGCTTATCAACATTGGGGCGATGTAATATGGGAGCACTGGCAAAATGCGACTTGATGGAAGAGAACGCCTTGGAGACCTACTCAGACCACAACTTGGGATTTGCTCCCTTCTTGGTGAGGGCTACCAAGGGAGCTACCAAAGTCGAGAAATGGGGAATGAACTGGCGATAATAATTAATGAACCCCATAAAGCGCTGCACCGCTTTAAAAGAATGGGGGTCTTGCCAGTCCATCCCAGCCTGTAGTTTGGCAGGATCCATAGCCAATCCCTGGGCGGAGATGATATAGCCCAGGAAAGGTAAAGACTCCTGCTCAAACATGCATTTCTCCAACTTTGCATAGAGGGAGTTCGCCCGTAAAAGGTCGAAGACTTTGCAGACATCCCTCCGGTGAGAGTCAATATCAGGAGAAAAGATGAGAATATCATCCAGATAGACTACTACAGAGGTGGAAAGCATATCTCGGAAGATGTCATTGACAAAATCTTGGAAAACGGCTAGGGCATTACAGAGCCTGAAGGGCATCACCAGGTATTCATAATGCCCATCCCTGGTATTAAAAGCCGTCTTCCATTCGTCCCCTTCACGGATGCGAATCAGGTTATAAGCACCACGCATGTTATGATTTGGTAGCTGAGGAGAGCAGGCAAAAAAGGCAATACACCAGAGAGGTTGGAATCTATTGGATTGCAGTACCCTGACTAACCACCACAACTAAAGGCAGCCGTGGAGCGTACCTACGTTGGTCCTAGACGCCTCATCACAGCCTGAGAAGCTAACTTCACCTAAAGATAGAAAGAGGAAAACTATCTGCCCCGGAGCAGATCCCCAAAGAACATAGGAAGCCCCCAAACATGTAATGGCGGTTAGACAAGAGGAAAAATACAGACACAGACAGAAAATAGTATGAGCAAATGTTGGGGCCCAATCTTCCTAGACAGAAAAGGATAGGAAGGTCACTTACTGCAATCCAAAAAACCCTAAAAAAATACCAACACACTAATTGCAAAAACACCTGAGATCACATGACCTCTACCACCTAAATTAGTTCTCTGGTGTAACAAAACTAAGCCGCAGCCACAGAAAAAACTGGAAAAGGCAAATGAACAAACAACTGGCTGAACTAAACTGAGAGGAGCACAAGCCCCCGGAGGGGACCTGGCAGCCCCCACAGAAGTCCAGGACAAAATGCAAAAAGCAAGCACAAAAAACTAAAAGAAGAAAATGTCTTATCTGTTAGCAGAAGATGCAGGCATGAAACAGCAAGCTTCAAAGTGAACCAGGAACAAAAGTTGAGACCAGAACAATTGATCACCGGCAACCCTGATGGGAGGGAACCTCCCTTATATAAGACCAGTCAGTAACACCTGATCGCCAATCTTCACAATCTTCATTGAATAGTTCAGTACTGTTTGTAACCACCAGAGGGAGCTTCTGCTCAGAATTCATTTCTAGCACATTCACAACAGTACCCCCCCCTTGAGGAGGGGTCACCGAACCCTCATTTGGGCAACCAGGTCGGTCAGGATGAGCTCTGTGATACGCACGGATGAGTCTTCTAGCATGGATGTCCGAAGCAAACACCCAAGAATTGTCCTCCTGACCATAACCTCTCCACTTAACCAAATACTGGAGTTTCCGTCTAGAAAAACGAGAATCCAATATTTTCTCAACCACATACTCCAGATTGCCCTCAACCAAAACAGGGTCAGGAGGCACAGCCATAGGAACCACTGGCTCGACAAACCTCTTCAATAAGGACTTGTGGAACACGTTATGGATCTTAAATGTCCCTGGAAGAAGTAAACGAAAGGAAACAGGATTAAGAATCTCCATGATCTTATAAGGTCCAATGAACCTAGGCTTAAACTTAGGAGATGCAACTCTCATAGGGATATTTCTTGAGGACAACCAGACCAAGTCCCCCACTTCAAACCGAGGACCATCAGTCCTATGCCGGTTGGCAAACCGCTGGGCCCTCTCCTGAGAGAGGGACAACCTCTCCACTACCTGGTCCCAAATCTGCTGCATACGCTCCACAACAGAGTCAACACCTGGACAGACAGAAGCCTCCGTCTGTCCTGAAGAAAATCGAGGGTGAAACCCAAAATTGCAGAAAAATGGAGACATCAAGGTTGCAGAGCTAGCCCTATTATTAAGGGCAAACTCAGCCAAAGGCAAAAAAGAGACCCAGTCATCCTGATCAGCAGACACAAAGCATCTCAGATAAGTCTCCAATGTCTGGTTTGTTCTCTCAGTTTGTCCATTGGTCTGAGGATGAAAAGCTGAGGAGAAAGACAATTGAACACCAAGTTTAGAACAAAAAGTCCTCCAAAATCTGGAAACAAACTGGACTCCTCTGTCAGACACAATGTTCTCAGGAATACTGTGTAACCGAACCACGTGCTGAAGGAACAAAGGCACCAATTCGGAGGAGGAAGGCAACTTAGGTAATGGCACAAGATGTATCATTTTGGAAAGCCTATCACAAATCACCCAGATAACGGTCATTCTCTGAGAAACAGGGAGGTCGGAAATGAAATCCATAGAGATATGGGTCCATGGTCTCTTGGGCACAGGCAATGGCATCAACAAACCACTAGGGCGAGAGCTAGGCTTGGAGCGAGAGCAAGTCCCGCAGAAATGCACAAATTCCCTGACGTCACGAGACAAAGTAGGCCACCAAAAGGACCGACTAACCAAGTCTCTGGTACCAAAAATTCCGGGATGACTGGCCAATGCGGAACAATGAATCTCAGACATCACACTCTTTTTCCACCGGTCTGGGACAAACAATTTCCCAATAGGGCAGAGTTCGGGTTTATCCTCCTGACACCCTTCTAGAGCCAGTCTCAAATTGGGCGAGATGGCGGAAAGAACTACACCCTCTTTCAAAATAACAGTAGGATCAGATAACTCAGGAGAGTCCGCAAGGAAACTCCTCGAGAGGGCATCCGCTTTAACATTCTTAGTACCAGGAAGAAAGGAAACCACAAAATTAAAACGTGTGAAAAACAAGGCCCACCTGGCCTGTCTAGGATTAAGTCGCTTGGCTGATTCCAGATAAACCAGATTCTTATGGTCCATGAGGACCACCACCTGATGTTTGGCTTCCTCCTGCCAATGTCTCCACTCTTCAAAAGCCCACTTCATGGCCAATAACTCCCGAATACCCACGTCATAATTACGTTCAGTTGGAGAAAACTTTCGAGAGAAAAAGGCTCAAGGGTTACTTTTAGAGGTCTCTGGATCTCTTTGGGACAAAACGGCACCTGCCCCAATTTCAGAGGCATCAACCTCCACCTGAAATGGCAGAGAAACATCAGGCTGCCTAGAACAGGAGCAGCAGTGAATCTCTGCTTAAGTTCCTGAAACGCAGAAACTGCCTCAGGAGGCCAATTCACCACATCAGAACCCTTCTTGGTCAAATCAGTCAATGGTTTAACAATAACAGAGAAATTACCAATAAATTTACGATAAAAATTGGCAAAACCCAAGAATCTCTGAAGAGCCTTTAATGAAGTAGGTTGGACCCAATCACAGATGGCCTGAACCTTGACCGGGTCCATTTCAATAACAGATGGGGACAAAATGAATCCCAGAAATGAGATCCTCTGTACGCCAAAAAGACACTTTGATCCCTTCACATACAGAGCATTCTCTCTCAAAATCTGGAACACAGTCCGAACATGTTTCACATGAGAGTCCCAATCATTGGAAAAAATCAAGATATCATCCAAATAAACAATCAGAAATTTATCCACAAAATCCCTGAAAATGTCATTCATGAAGGACTGGAAGCAGAAGGAGCATTAGTGAGCCCAAAGGGCATCACTAGGTACTCAAAATGCCCCCTGGGGTATTAAATGCAGTCTTCCATTCATCCCCGTGCTTAATGCGAATAAGGTTATATGCCCCCCTGAGGTCAAGCTTGGTAAACCAAGTAGCACTTTTCACCCTGGAAAACAGGTCAGAAATCAAGGGTAACGGATATTGATATTTCACAGTGATATTGTTCAAGAGACGATAATCAATACACGGCCTTAATGAACCATCCTTTTTGGCCACAAAGAAAAAACCGGCACCCAAGGGTGAAGAGGATGGTCTGATATGACCCTTCTCCAATGACTCCTTGATATAAGACCGCATAGCGTCATGTTCAGGTACAGACAAGTTAAAAAGGCGACCTTTAGGGAATTTACTACCAGGCACTAATTCAATAGCGCAGTCATAGCTCCTATGGGGGGGCAAGGATGCAGATTTACTTTCGCTAAACACATCAGAAAAATCAGTCAAAAAGTCAGGAACATCCTGAGCCTGGGGGGAGGCAGAAAAAACAGGAGTGTTGGCATTAACACATTGGCAGCCCCAACTGGCTACAGACACAGATTTCCAATCCAAAACAGGATTATGAGACTGCAACCAAGGGAAACCCAGTACAATAATGTCATGCAGATTATACATCACCAAAAATTTGCAACTCTCCTGATGATCAGGTTCAACCCTCATTATCACCTGAGTAGAGAACTGGGGTTTATTCTCAGCTAAAGGGGTAGAATCGATCCCCAGTAGGGGAATAGATTTCCTAGGGGTATCAAGGGAAACCCACAACGTTTAGCAAAATCAAAATCCATCAGGTTAATAGATGCTCCCGAATCAACAAAAGCCTGAGAAGAAAATGTGGACAGGGAGCAAATCAGGGTAACAGTCAACAAAAATTTAGTCTGAACACTACCCAAGACAACTGAACGTGCAAAATGTCTTCCCCGCTTAGGACAGACTGAAACAGCATGAGAGGCATCACCACAGTAGAAACATAACCCATTGAGTTTTCGAAACTCATGACGCTGTGCCCCAGAAGCCACTCTATCACACTGCATGGTTTCAGAAGCTGGTTCACAAGGCAACACTATTCCACGCATACCTCTACGCTCACGCAAACGTCTGTCAATTTGAATCGCTAATGACATAGAATCACTGAGACCAGAGGGGACAGGGAATCCCACCACAACATCCTTTACATTCTCTGACAGACCCTTCCGAAAAAGGGCTGCCAAAGCATCGTCATTCCATTTGGTCAGGACTGCCCACCTTGGAATCTCTGACAGTACAACTCAGCGTCCTCAAGCCTCTGATTTAATGCCAACAAGGCCCTTTCAGCTTGATCAGTGACATTAGGCTCATCGTACAATAACCCCAGAGCCTGAAAAAATGCATCAACATTACTCAAAACAGGGTCCCCAGGTGTCAGGGAAAAAGCCCAATCCTGAGGATCGCCGCGCAGGAGAGAGATGACAATTTGAACCTGCTGTGCTGCGTTCCCTGAGGACTTAGATTTTAAGGCAAAAAACAACTTACAGTTATTTTTGAAATTCCGATTTTAGCTCGATCCCCTAAAAACAAATCTGGCATAAGAATCCTAGGTTCCACAACAGGCAACCCTGCAAGATAGGTAGCAATACTCCGAACTTCAGTGGCAAGCTGATCCACACGGCCAGACAACTGTGCAAACTCCATTGAGAGAAAAAAAATCCTCCTCAGCACCCAGAGATACAGAGGGAAAAAAAAAAAAAAACCTCTGACAATCTTCTTTCTTTCACACTATTTTTCCCTTCTGTGAGTACCATATAATTATCAGTTTTAGGCCGGTGATACTGTTATGATTTGGTAGCTGAGGAGAGCAGGCAAAAAAGGCAATACACCAGAGAGGTTGGAATCTATTGGATTGCAGTACCCTGACTAACCACCACAACTAAAGGCAGCCGTGGAGCGTACCTACGTTGGTCCTAGACGCCTCGTCACAGCCTGAGAAGCTAACTTCACCTAAAGATAGAAAGAGGAAAACTATCTGCCCCGGAGCAGATCCCCAAAGAACATAGGAAGCCCCCAAACATGTAATGGCGGTTAGACAAGAGGAAATACAGACACAGACAGAAAATAGTATGAGCAAACGTTGGGGCCCAATCTTCCTAGACAGAAAAGGATAGGAAGGTCACTTACTGCAATCCAAAAAACCCTAAAAAAATACCAACACACTAATTGCAAAAACACCTGAGATCACACGACCTCTACCACCTAAATTAGTTCTCTGGTGTAACAAAACTAAGCCGCAGCCACAGAAAAAACTGGAAAAGGCAAATGAACAAACAACTGGCTGAACTAAACTGAGAGGAGCACAAGCCCCGGAGGGGACCTGGCAGACCCCACAGAAGTGCAGGACAAAATGCAAAAAGCAAGCACAAAAAACTAAAAGAAGAAAATGTCTTATCTGTTAGCAGAAGATGCAGGCACGAAACAGCAAGCGTCAAAGTGAACCAGGAACAAAAGTTGAGACCAGAACAATTGATCACTGGCAACCCTGATGGGAGGGAACCTTCCTTATATAAGACCAGTCAGTAACACCTGATCGCCAATCTTCACAATCTTCATTGAATAGTTCAGTACTGTTTGTAACCACCAGAGGGAGCTTCTGCTCAGAATTATTTCTAGCACATTCACAACACACGCAGATCTAATTTAGTAAATACCCTTGCTCCCCGGAGCCTATCAAAGAGCTCAGAAATCAGGGGCAATGGGTACTTTTTCTTAACGGTGATGGCGTTAAGACACCTGTAATCTATACACGGACGTAATTCTCCATTCTTCTTCTGCACGAAGAAGAACCCCGCCCCTGCTGGTGACACAGACTTCCTAATGAACCCTCTTGCCAGATTCTCCTGGATATATTGAGACATAGCCTCCTTCTCAGGAAGAGAGAGGGGATAGACCCTTCCCGAGGAGGTTCTGGTCCAGGCAAGAGGTCAATAGGACAGTCGTAGGGACGATGGGGTGGTAGAGTCTCCGCAGCCTTTTTAGAGAACACGTCTGCATATGACCGATACACTTGGGAAGAGGAGTAAGATCTGCGGGTATCTCTGTAGTGGTAACCTGAATGCACTCCCTGACACATCTGCCCTTACATGTCTCACCCCAACCCAGTATCCTACCAGAGGTCCACTCAATATGAGGGGAGTGGAAACGGAGCCAGGGTACTCCCAGTAGGATTTCGTCTATTCCCTCGGGAAGGACGAGAAGGGAAATAATTTCCTGATGGGAAGGGGGTACACACAAAGGGACAGTCTGATGTGTAATTTGCGAGGGCAATGTCAACCCATTCACTACCTAGACAGTCACTGGTTTGTCGAGCTCTACCAGATGTATTGCGTGGCGACGAGCAAAGGTAGATGACATGAAATTCCCCTCTGCTCCCGAGTCCACACAAAGCTCGACTGTAAGAGTGGAAGAGTCTACAGTGACTGTCCCTTTAAATGTCATCTTAGAGGAAAATGCCACTGTCTCCAGTGAACCTCCTCCCAGGGTCACTAGACGCGATCGCTTCCCCGATCGCTGTGGACATCTGTTAGCATAGTGTCCTGTCTGCTGGCAAAGGTTAAAGACCATGGATACTCGAGCGACCCGAGACTTAGGTCCGCACGAGGAACCTCCATGGCCTTTTGGGGTTCGGACGCCCGAACGGGGGATTCAAGAGGTTTGGCAAAGGTGGGAGCCAACCGAACCCTCTGCCTACACTGGGTCCGCTCTAACCTTCGCTCGTGAAAACAGAGGTCGATGCGAGTAGATATGGAGATAAGCTTCTCCAGTGTGGCGGGAATCTCCCTGGTAGCCAAAGCGTCTTTAACATGGTCAGCCAGTCCTCTCCAGTAGACTGGAATGAGAACTTTATCCGACCAGTCTAGCTCTGAGGCCAGAGTCCGAAATTGGATGGAAAACTGACTGACCAAAGACGAACCCTGTGCCAATGCCAGCAGTTGGAGCGCCGTATCGTGGGTGACCTGAGGTCCTAAAAAGACCTTTTTAAGAGCCTCCAAGAAACGAGGAGCACTCCGCACCACACGATCTTTGCGCTCCCACAGCGGCGTTGCCCACTCCAACGCTCTGCCCGACAGTAGAGACAATACAAAACCCACTTGTGCCCAATCCGTGGGGAAATGTGCAGCCAGAAGCTCGAGCTGTAAGAGCACTGACTCACGAATCTCCGACATTGCA
Organism: Oophaga sylvatica; assembly: GCA_033576555.1. Lineage (NCBI taxonomy): Eukaryota > Metazoa > Chordata > Amphibia > Anura > Dendrobatidae > Oophaga > Oophaga sylvatica. The sequence goes on from JARQOD010000001.1 coordinate 466,357,956, forward strand.
TGCTGTCACCGGCAAACTTGTCAGAAAGCGGGAGGTGGGATAATGTAGGGGCAGAGGTGGCAGAGGACAAACTGGCTGCAGCCACGCTAGCAGCCTGAACAGTGACTGAGGTAACATCCACAGCAGAGGTTGTGCGCTCAAGAGCCGCCAACCTACCCTCCAGCTGCTGGATGTACTGCTGTAGACGCTGGTCATCCGCCATTTTACTAGCCAGACCCTGGCGCTAGTATTGTTAAGGATTGCGGAACGCACCAAATAAATATAAATAGCAGGTGCGTTCGCAGCCCGGGGTCCACTGTGCAGGCAGAACCTGCTGCTAGTAAGATGGCGCAGTAGGTGGTATAAGTGAACTCTGTTATCCCGCAGAGTCGCAGATATGGCCGCCGTAGCACTATATGGCGAAGTGAGCAAACTCTGCTACTCCACAGAGCCGCTAAATAAAAGGATGTGGCACTATATGGCGATATAAGAGAACTCTGTTGCTCCACAGAGTCGCAACCTAAACGCTGACTAATAGCGATGTTCGCGTGCCGCCACCGGGTTACGTCCGGACTGTGCAGCTTCAATATAAAGTAGTCAGCAATGCACACAGCAAACTCCTCACCGGAGAAGCCGGTATTCTAGGGGCTAATTTCAGCCAGAGCCCTGAACCCATGCACACAACTCCTCACCGGAGGTGCCGGTATTGTAGGGGCTATTTCAGCCGGGTCCCTAAACACATGCATAACCACACTGGCGCAAGCACGTAACAGATTTGATACTAGCAAACAGCCGTGCGGTTATGCCACCTTTTTATAGTAGCCACGAGCACGAGACCTTCCAGAAAGGACCAATAGTAAGCTGCTTCAGAACACCAACAGCTTCAGGACCTTCCTGGAAGACCAATAGGAGTCGCAGCTGTATCCGAGCATGTGACCCCTGATCTCCAATGGAAGATCTTGCCCTGGGCATGCTCAGATGGAGAAACAGAGGACTTAGTCCCAAATCTGCCTGCTCCAAAACTGGTTACAACAGAGGATCCAGGAGCGGCAGCAGCAAGTCTCTGCACAGTATTATATCGGGTGAGACGCTGTGACCGACGTCTCTGCTGAGCAGGTTACACTGCGGCCGGAGATGGATGGGGGACCGCAGCGGGACTGGTTTGAGATTCCCCTTGTGCAGCAGCAGGAACTCGATCCCTAACACTTTTTAATATATCTTATCAGATAAATTTGCTTTTTTTCTACTCCTGGATTACCTAAATTATTACTATATAAAAGCATAGGTGAATTTGTGAATTATCAGGTAATGTTGCGTGGAGCTGATCAGTGGGCCCCCAGTATGAATATTACTGGCACCCCAGCCTGTAATATGTTATTATGGCTCGGCAGAGTCAAATTCTTATGTACAGTATGTCTCATCAGAATCTACTTTCCACTTTGTTGGGAGTTCACCAAGTATGCCATTTGAAGGGGAAGTGTGAGCTAATGAACACTTCGCAAGGACCCCCTAAAATTGCTTAACGCAATATATGTCTTCATTAAGGTCATAGAGATTATTATCCCATTTTCCTGTTATCCGGTGTAGCAGGTTTCCTGGGATCCTTGCAAAAATCGTACATGTAATAGGTTAATAAATAAATAAAACTAAATTGGATTTTGGTTGGTAATGTGACCAAGAATGTTATTACACAGGGGCCCAGAAAAGTTTTAGTTCTCTTCTGTATTGGTATCCTGAAACACCCCTGCAGTGTGTATATGAAATGGGGACCTAAATGTAAGCAGAGCTCTATCGAAGCTTTCCTTCTCTTGAGGGATAAGGTTCTCTGTATTCATCTCACAATACTTCTAAATACCCTGTCCCAGGCAATGTTGGCTCACTGGTGCCTGCCCATTACCCACAGCAAATGCCTTGTTTGCCCCTCTTAAAATGAATATGTTTAAAGGTCGACCAGGGCCGTAGTCATGGCCGAGGTCACTGCGGCACGTAAGCCCTGGCCTCCCTTCACAGAAACACTACATTTCTCTTGTACTCTACTTGCCTCTTCATTCCTGGTGCCGATGTGGCCCACCCTCCTTTTCGTGGGGTCGCCCCTGGCTTAATGTGAATGAACAGAGACACAGTCCAAGTATATCTCATAATGCAAAACTTTACTTTCAGATCTTCGCAGCACATCCAGATACAATCCATCATCAACATCAGTTTCCACGTTACTGCACCTTTGCCTTCTCTCCCTGTCACATGGCTCGAGATCGGGTCGTACCGTACTGTACATTTTCCCGGCGTCCTCATAGTGTAAGTTCACAGCGTCCTGGGGGTCCCTCATCCGTTTCGCCCCAGCACCAAAGGAGTCCACCCATGCTAGCAATCTCCACATCCTGAGTGACCCGCCCGTCTGTCCAACCGCGTTCTCAACTGCAGTATTCTTCCTGGGAAACTCAATCTTGTTATGTTTCGGTAGCTGAGGAGGACAGGAACAACAGCAGGGCATCCGAACACCTGAGATGTTGGTAACTGATGGGTTGCAGATTCCTAAACTAAAGACACAACTAAAGGTAGCCATGGAGCATTCCTACATTGATCCTAGACTCCTCGTCACAGCCTGAGAGATAACTACACCTAAAGGCAGAAAGATGAAAGCTATCTGCCCCGGAGCAGATCCCCAAAGAAAATAGGAAGCCCCCAAACATATAATGGCAGTTAGACAAGATGAAAATACAAACATAGGCAGAAAATAGACTGAGCAAACGCTGGGGCCACAAGCTGACTAAATAGGATAGGACAGGAGAGATTACTTTCTGCAACCCAGAAAACCCTACAAAAATCCAACAATTCTGATTACAAAAATACTGAGATCACACGATCTCGCCTCCCGCTAAATCAGATCTCAGTGTGAACAAAAACCAAGCCGCAGCCGCTGAAAAAACAGGAAAAAGCAAGTGAGCAAATAACAATGGCTGCAGAAAAACTGTGAGGAGCTCAGGCCCCAGGAGGGGACCTGGCTGACCTCCACAAAAGTGCAGAAAACAATGCAAAAAGCAAGCACAAAAAGAAAAGCAAAAAATATCTTATCTGAAAGCAGGAGATGCAGGTAGGACTCCAGCAAACTTCCAAATGAACCAGGAACCACAATTGAGACAAGAACAATTGATCACCGGCAACCATCATGGGAGGGAACCTCCCTTATATCAGACCAGTCCGTGATTCCAGATTGCCACTCCTCACTGAAAGTTTCAGTACTGTCTGTAACCACCAGAGGGAGCCTCTGCTCAGAAATCATCTCTAGCACATTCATAACACAATCTCCTGCTTTGGGGGAACTCGATCCCCTAATTCTTCAGCTATCACTTCACTAGCTGGTACGCTGATTCTGGATGGCTGGGCACTTTCTTTAACGTTGCGGGGTGTTGGGTAGCTCGGGCATATTGCCGACCCGAGCACTAAGGGCTACCGGCCCTGACTGACTCCAACCAGGAAAACCCTGTAACCTTACTCCCAGCTAACCCCTCCTATAGTTAACTCTTTCCTATCACTGATTCCTATTTCTATTATGTACATACTAGTGAACTCTGTGCCCCCATCTAGTGGCTTTAACACTAACTGCACCATCCCTATAACTTACATTGTGCAGCAAAAAGGTGCATATATAAACATATATACATACAGCATCATACATTGTACATTACAAATGAAGACATGTTTAAGGGGTTAGGGGTGCAACACAGCATAGTCCTGGTAACCCCTTACATATGTCAGCAGGTTTTTTCTATGTAATCTGAAGGTAGCAATGTGTCACTTATTAGGCTGTATGCTGTTGTTTTAATACAATGAGTGTTTTTTCAGCTGTAGATTAATACTAGAGGACTACAGCTCCTGTGTATTCTGGTCCAACTCCGCCCCAGCACAGATCAGCAGCTCACTGTGACATCCCTTCAGATATTTGTAGACAGTGTAGTGCAGCAGTAGCACACTTATGCAGTGATAAGGCAGTGACCCAGCAAAGTTCAAAGCAAAATGTCTCTTTAACCCCTTCATGACTCAGCCTATTTTGACCTTAAAGAACTGGACATTTTTTGCAATTCTGACCAGTGTCTGTTTTTTGAGGTAATAACTCAGGAACGCTTCAACGGATCCAAACGATTCTGAGAATTTTTTTTCGTGACATATTGGTCTTCATGTTAGTGGTAAATTTAGGTCGATAATTTTTGCGTTTATTTGTGAAAAAAATGGAAATTTGGCGAAAATTTTGAAAATTTCCCAATTTTAAAATTTTGAATTTGTATTCTGTTAAACGGTGTACAATAATAAATTATATTGTGGTACCGTGTTAGCCAGAAAAATCGATGTGAATACTTCTCCGTCCAATTATGACAAGAGCATTCTTAAAGTGATACCTTTATTGGCTAACCTAAAATCTTGCCTGAAGAAGGAGCCTCTGCGCTCTGAAAGCTTGCGAACATATAATTTTCTGGTTAGCCAATAAAGGTATCACTTTAAGAATGCTCTTGTCATAATTGGACGGAGAAGTATTCTGTTAAACCAGAGAGTTATGTGACACAAAATAGTTAATAAATAACATTTCCCACATGTCTACTTTACATCAGCACAATTTTGGAAACAAAATTTTTTTTTGTTAGGAAGTTATAAGGGTTAAAAGTTGACCAGTGATTTCTCATTTCTACAGCAAAATTTAAAAAAACATTTTTTTAGGACCACCTCACATTTGAAGTCACTTTGAGGAGTCTATATGGCAGAAAATACCCAAAAGTGACACCATTATAAAAAACTGCACCCCTCAAGCTACTCAAAACTACATTTAAGAATATTATTAACCCTTCATGTGCTTCACAGGAACTAAAGCAACGTGGAAGGAAAAAATGGACATTTTAATTTTTCCAACAAAAATGTTCTTTTAGCATCAATTTTTTCATTTTTACATGGGCAACATGATAAAATGGATCCTAAAATTTGTTGGGAAATTTCTCCTGAGTACACAGATACCTCATATGTGGTCATAAACCACTGTTTGGGCGCACGGCAGGGTTCAGAAGGGATGGAGCGCCATTTGACTTTTTGAATGGAAAATATGCTGGAATATTTAGCGGTTGCCATGTCACATTTGGAGAGTCCCTGTGTGCCTAAACATTGGAGCTCCCCCACAAGTGACCCATTTTGGAAACTAGACCCCCCAAGGAACTTATCTAGATGCATAGTGAGCCCTTTGAACCCCCAGGTGCTTCAGAAATTGATCAGTAAAAAAAAAGAGTTTTTTTTTTCAAAAAAGTTTCTTTTAGCCTCAGTTTTTTCATTTTCACATGGGCGACAGGATAAAATGGATCCTAAAATTTGTTGGCCAATTTATCCTGAGTCCACAGATACCTCATATGTGGTCATAAACCACTGTTTGAGCGCACGGCAGGGCTCAGAAGGGAAGGAGCGCCATTTGACTTTTTGAATGGAAAATATGCTGGAATATTTAGCTGTTGCCATGTCGCATTTGGAGAGTCCCTGTGTGCTTAAACATTGGAGCTCCCCCACAAGTGACCCGATTTTGGAAACTAGACCCCCCAAGGAACTTATCCAGATGCATAGTGAGCACTTTGAACCCCCAGGTGCTTCACAAATTGATCCGTAAAAAAAAGAAAGTACTTTTTTTTCACAAAAATTTTATTTTAGCCTCAGTTTTTTCATTTTCATATGGGCAACAGGATAAAATGGATCCTAAAATTTGTTGGGCAATTTCTCCTAAGTACACAGATACCTCATATGTGGTCATAAACCACTGTTTGGGTGCACGGCAGGGCCCAGAAGGGAAGGGGCGCCATTTGACTTTTTGAATGGAAAATTAGCTCCAATCGTTAGCGGACACCATGACACGTTTGGAGAGCCCCTGTGTGCCTAAACAGTGAAAAAAACCCACATGTGACACCATTTTGGAAACTAGACCCCTTATGTAACTTATCTAGATTTGTTGTGAGCACTTTGAACCCCCAAGTGCTTCACAGAAGTTTATAACGCAGAGTAGTGAAAATAAAAAAATCACTTTTTTCCTCAAAAATTATATTTTAGCCCGCTATTTTTTATTTTCACATGGGTAAAAGGAGAAATTGGACCACAAAAGTTGTTGTGCAATTTGTCCTGAGTACACCAATACCCCATATGTGGGAGGGAACCACTGTTTTGGCGCATGGGAGAGCTCAGAAGGGAAGAAGCGCCATTTTGGAATGCAGACTTGATGGAATGTTCTGCGGGCGTCATGTTGCGTTTGCAGAGCCTGTGATGTGCCTAAACAGTAGAAACCCCCCACAACTGACCTCATTTTGGAAACTAGACCCACCAAGGAGCTTATCTAGATGTGTAGTGAGCACTTTGAACCCCCAAGTGCTTCACAGAAGTTTATAAATGCAGAGCAGTGAAAATGAAAAAATCATTTTTGTTTCTCAAAAATCATTTTTAGCCCGCAATTTTTTATTTTCCCAAGGGTAACAGGATCAATTGGACCCCAAAAGTTGATTTCCAGTTTTTCCTGAGTACGCTGGTGCCCCTTATGTGGGATGAACCACTGTTTGGGCGCACGGCAGGGCTCAGAAGGGAAGGAGCGCCATTTGACTTTTTTAATGGAAAATTAGCTCCAATCGTTAGCGGACACCATGTCATGTTTGGAGAGCCCCTGTGAGCCTAAACTTTGGAGCTCCCCCACAAATGACCCCATTTTGGAAACTAGACCCCCTAAGGAACTTATCTAGATGCACAGTGAGCACTTTGAACTCCCAGGTGCTTCACAGAAGGTTATAATGCAGAGCCGTAAAAATACAAAATCATTTTTTTTTCTCAAAAAAAATAATTTTTTAGCCCTCTATTTTTTATTTTCAAAATGGTTACAGGAGAAATTGGACCCCAAAACTTGTTGTCCAGTTTGTCCTGAGTACGCTGGCACCCCATATGTGGGGGGAACCACTGTTTGGGTACACGTCAGGGCTTGTAAGGGATGTAATGCTGACTTGATGGAATGGTCTGCTGGCATCTTGTTACGTTTGCAGAGCCCCTGATGTGCCTAAACAGTAGAAACCCCCACAAGTGACTCCATTTTGTAAACTAGACCCCCCAAGGAACTTATCCAGATGTGTGGTGAGCGCCTTGAACACCCACGTGCTTCACAGAAGTTTATAATGCAGAGCCATGAAAATAAAAAAAATTTTTTTTCTCAAAAACTGATCTTTTTAACCTGCAATTTTTTATTTTCACAAGGGTAACAGGAGAAATTGGACCCCAAAAGTTGTTGTACAGTTTGTCCTGAGTACACTGGTACCCCATATGTGGGGGAGGAGCCACTGTTCGGGCACACGTTGGGGCTCGGAAGGGAAGTAGTGATGTTTTGAAATGCCGACTTTGATGGAATGGTCTGCTGGCGTCATGTTACGTTTGCAGATCCCTGATGTGCCTAAAAAGTAGAAACTCCCCACAAGTGACCCCATTTTGGAAACTAGACCCCGCAAGGAACTTAACTAGATGTGTGGTGAGCACTTGGAACCCCCAAGGGCTACACAGAAGTTTATAACGCCCGGGCATGAAAATAAAAAAAATCATATTTTTTCCACAAACATGATCATTTAGTCCCCAATTTTTTTATTTTCCCAAGGGTAACAGGATAAATTAGACCCCAAAAGTTGTTGTCCAATTTGTCCTGAGTGCGCTGATATCCCATATGTGGGAGAAAACTACTGTATGGGCACACGCTGGGGCTCGGAAGGGATGTAGTGACGTTTTGAAATGCCGACTTGATGGAATGGTCTGCTGGCATCATGTTACGTTTGCAGAGCCCATGATGTACTTAACCAGTAGAAACCCCCTAAGTGACCCCATTTTGGAAACTAGATCCCCCAAGGAACTCCTCTAGATGTGTGGTGAGCACTTTGAATTCCAAGTTCTTCACAGAAGTTTATAACGCAGAGCTGAAAATAAAAAATCTTTTTTTTCCACAAAAATAATTTTTTTAGTCCCCAATTTTTTTTCCCAAGGCTAACAGGAGAAATTAGACCCCCAAAGTTGTTGTGCAATTTTTCCTGAGTACGCTGATACCCCATATGTGGGGGTAAACCACTGTTTGGGCACACGTCGGGGCTCGGAATAAAGGGAGCACTGTTTGACTTTTTGAAAGCAAAATTTGCAGGAATCAATGGTGGCGCCATGTCGCGTATGGAAGTAAAAGAAAACTGACTGGCACATCCTTTAAACCAGTGTGAATTAGGTGCAAACCAGGAGCAGCTACCTCCATAGACAATATACAAAAAAAGGTTGCACTCTATCGTGCCAAAGCAAGTCAATGTGAAATATGAAACATGAATAGCAATATGGCTTTTGAATATTAGAAAAAAAATGAATGAGACACTTTGCACAAAATTTGGCCAAATAATGCCTGCCCATACACCAACGTCAAGGTGGTCTCAGAACGTATGGGTCCCGGCCTATGTGAACATACCTATATTAGGCTGATATCTGAATTCCTGGGTGAATGTGGACACCTCTGTCAGTAAAGCTTGCCTTTTCTGAGTGAGCAGGAACCTGCTATAATTAAAATCACCACATGGTGATGGGCGGAGTGCTCGGTCAGTAAGCTAACATAGAAGTAAAAGAAAACTGACTGGCACATCCGTATGGAGACCCCGTGATGTGCCTAAATAGTGGAAACCCCTCAATTCTAACTCCAACCCTAACCCAAACACACCCCTAACCCCAACCCTAACCCTACACACCCCTAACCCTAATCCCAACTCTAACCATAACCCTAACAACAAGCCTAATCCTAATCCCAACCCTAGCCCCAAAACACCTCTAACACTTATCCTAACTCTAACCCTAACCACAAACCTAACCCTAATCCCAACCCTAACCCTAATTCCAACGCTAACCCTAATTCTAACCCTAACCCAAATTCCAACCCTAACCCAAATTCTAACCGTAACCCTAATTCTAACCCTAACCCTAATTCTAACTCTAATGCTAACCCTAACCCTAATGCTAACCCTAACCCTAGTTCTAACCCTACCTAAGGCTGGGTTCTTATTGCGTTTTACCAGCCCATTCAACACATAGCGTTGACGGGCTGGTAACGGTATAGCATAACGCGATCGCGTTATGCTATACCCGCTAGCGCACATGAATCAGCAGCTGATTCATCTGCTCTATCGGTGACGGAGCCCAGACGCTGCAGCCTGCGTCCGAGGCTCCGTCACTGAATGACGGCACGTCGCGAACGCATGCTGCTTTACGGCATGGGTCGCGATGCGCCCACAAATGGGGGTGAATGGCAGCGTTAACGGACTGCGTGACTGCAACGGACTGCAATGTGTGCACAGGGCCTAATAGGAAAAAAAAATAAAATTTTTCTATATTTTATTTGTCCCTACTTATGGGGGTGATAAAGTGGGCGTTTAGTTACTTTTTTTAGTTTGATCACTGTGAGAGAGTATCACAGTGATCAAAATAAATTTATGTACCTCCGGCCGGCGGGCGCACTGCGCATGCGCCCGCCATTTTGCAAGATGGCGGCGCCCATGAAGAATCCCGGACGACGCCGGGACGGACCCAGGGACATAGGAGGACCGGGAGAGGTGAGTAGAGGGGGTCGGAAGGTGAGGGGGGGATCGGAGACCTGGGGCGGGATCGGAGGCTTGGGGGGACCAGAAAAAAGAGGAGGGGAGCAGATAGTGACGGTGGCGACCGATCGCTGCCATCAATCGGTGGCGGCAGCCAATCACCGTCGTCACTCGGTGTAGGGGGGGTCGGATATCGGTGTTCAGCCACGATTGTAGCCACGTGGGGGTTAAGCCAACCCCCCCCGTGGTGAAGTACAAAGGGTCTTGTGCCTGCGGGTCGGGTGACCTTTCAGTGACCCCGGTCACCCGACCCACGGGAACGAGATCCTTTCATGACACAGGGTATGCGTCACAGGTCGGATTGGCACCGACTTTCATGACGCATACGCTGTGTCACAGGTCAGGAAGGGGTTAATGTTCAACACAGCAAAACACAGCACACGATATCCTCCGGATTGCAGCCGGGAAACATATCCTCTGGATTATAGTCACTAAACACGCCAGTCCTCCTCTGACATGTTGCCGTGGTGTTAATGTGCTACTCACACCTTTAAACAGTACACCAGACTGACACTGACTCTGACACCCCCAAACCCTATACTGCAGGGTTTTTAACTAGCAACCTGTGGCCTTGGGCCACATGGAAAACCTGGGCCAGGAATGAAATGGACTGTAACACTACCATCTGCAGTCTGTTTCAAAACACCAGAACCCAGAGCAGGTTTTCCCTAAATCTGCCTTGGACAACTAGCATGTCCAAGACCTATACTCACTTCAGTCTACATTGCAACCACAGCTACGCCTGTGACTGCAATGCTCTCTCATAGCCTCAATACACCTCCGTGCGCATCCTGGGGGAACATACAGTGACCCTAACATGTAACACCAATCACAACAGCTATTAAGGCTCACCATAGCCTTCTTTTTTGCCAACTAAACATTCCCAGATCCTTTAACTGTTCCTCGTAGAACATACTTCCGCTCACTATCCTGGTAGCTCTACTCTGAACTTTCTCTAGTTTTTCAATGTCTTTTTTAAAATGTGGTGCCCAGAATGTTTCGAGATGAGGCCTGATCAAGGAGGAGTAGAAGAGGATAATTCATGTGATCTAGACTCTATGCTTCTCTTAATACATCCTTGGGTCTTGGGAGGCCCGGAGATTATGTGAGGGAAGGTATCGTGAGATTAGTTCAGAGACATATAGAGGAGACAGGTTATAGATGGCCTTGCAGGTCAGTATTAGTAATTTGAACTGGATATGCTGAGGGAATGGGAGCCAGTGAAGAGATTTGCAGAGGGGAGAAGAGGAGGAGTAGAGATGAATTAGTCGGGCAGTAGAGTTAAGGATGGTCTGGAGAGGTGTGATGGTGTTAGCAGTGAGGCCACAGAAAAGGATGCACAAGCATTTTAGTAGATTGAGGGTTGAGGAAAGGACGGATTCTGGAAATATTTTTGAGCTGGAGGCGACAGGAGGTAGAAAGAGCTTGGATGTGCGGTTTGAAGGACAGGGCAGAGTCAAGGGTTACTCCGAGGCAGCGGACTTCTGGTACGGGGGAAAGCATGATGCCGTTAATTGTGATAGGTCAGGTAAGGAAGATCTGTGAGATGGGGGAAAGAGGATGAGTTCAGATTTTTCCACATTGTGTTTGAGGAAGCGAGAAGAGAAGAAGGAGGATAAGGCTGATAGACACTCCAGAGAGGAGACGTCTGGGCCAGAGAGATAGATCTGAGTGTCATCAGCATAAAGGTGGTACTGGAATCCGTGGAAAACTTTATGAGTTGCCCCAGGCCAAGTGTATAGATTGAGAAGAGTAGGGGTCCTAGAACAGAGCCTTGGGGGACTCCAACAGAGAGAGGGTGGGATGAGGAGGCAGTGTGGGAGTGGGAGACGCTGAATGTGCAGTTGGAAAGGTATGAGGAGATCCAGGATAGGGCGACGTCTTTGATGCCAAAGGAAGAGAGGATCTGTAGTAGGAGGCAGTGGTCAACTGTGTCAAAAGCAGAGGACAGGTCTAGAAGCAGGAGTATAGAGTATTGTCCGTTACCTTTGGCTGTAAGTAGGTCATTAGTAATTTTGGTCAGGGCTGTCTCAGTGGAGTGCTGGGGGCAGAAACCAGATTGTAGATGTCAAAGAGCAAGTTAGATGAGAGGTGGGAGGAAAGTTCAGTGTGGACGTGCTGCTCCAGGAGTTTGGAAGTGAATGGGAGCAGCAATATTGGGCGATAGCTGGACATAGTGGTTGGATCGAGGGTTGGCTTTTTAAGGATAGGCGTGATTGTGGCATGTTTGAAAGCAGAAGGGAAGGTACCGGAAGTTAGTGATAGGTTGAAGAGGTGGGTTAGGGATTGGATAATATAGGTGGTGAGGTTGGGGAGGAGGTGGGATGGGGTGGAGTGCACAGGTTGTGAGGTGCGATTTGGAGAGGAGACAATTAAGCTCCCCTTCAGTGATGTTGGAGAGGGAGATTATGGGGTTTGGGCATTGGTCTGGTATACAAAGGGGTTGTGGTAGTTGAACAATAAAGACTTGCCTTGTTTGGTCAATCTTATTTTTGAAGTGTGTGGCAAGTCCTCAGCAGAGATGAGGGAGATTGGAGGGGGCAATGGTGGGCAGAGAAGGGAGTTAAAAGTTTTAAATAACTGTTTGGGGTTGTAGTATAGGAAAGATATGAGGGTGGTGAAGTAGGCCTGTTTAGCAGAGGTGATGGCAGATTTGAAAGCGAATGTTGCCTATTTGAATGTAGTGAAGTCGTCTTGCAAATTTGTCTTCTTCCAGTGCCGCTCTACAATCCTGGACACTTACCGGAGCTTTTTAGTGGTGTTATTGTGCCAGGGTTGTCTGTTGGTACGTCGCACTCTTCTATGAACAAGAGGGGCAACCGCGTCAAGAGCTGATGCGAGAGTGGCATTGCAGAAAGCAGTGGCACTGTCTGTGTCGTGGAGTGAGTATAGGGATGCCAGCGGTAGAATAGAGTCAGAGAGCGTGCGGGTGTCTAGGTGTGCGAGGTTTCTGTGGGGGTGCGCATGTTGCTGGACATGGGTGACAGGAGAGGAGGACAGGGATGAGAAAGTAAGTAGATGGAGGTCGGATAGAGGGAGAGGGGAGGTGGTGAAGTTAGATAGGGAGCAGAGGCGAGTGAAGACCAGGTCTAATGTATGTCCATCTGTGTGGGTGGCTGAGGAGAACCACTGAGTAAGTCCAAAGGATGAAGTAAGGGACAGAAGTTTGGAGGCTGCTGACTGAAGGGTATCAGTGGGGATGTTGAAGTCACCCATGATCATAGTGGGGGATGTCAGTGGAAAGAACGTGAAGAAGCCAGGTAGAGAATTTGGTCAATGAAGGCAGTGGTCGGGCCTGGAGGTCGGTATATGATGGCCACTTGGAGGTTGGAGGCAGAGTAGATGCGGACAGAGTGGACTTCAAAAGAGGAGAGGATTAGGTAGGGAAGAGGTGGGATTGGGTTAAAGGTGCATTTAGAAGAAAGAAGATCCACTCCTCCACCATGTCTGTTGCCAGGGCGAGGAGTGTGGGTATACTGTATGGAGCATTATGTGGAGCCATTATACTGCATGGAGCACTATGTGGGGCCTGTTATGTTTAGGTAGCTGAGGAGAAAAAGCAAAAACGGTAATACACCAGAGAGGCTAGAACCTATTGGATTGCAGTAACCTGAACTAACCACACAACTAGACGTAGCCGTGGAGCATTCCTACGTTGATCCTAGACGCCTCGTCACAGACTGAGAGATAACTACACCTAAAGGCAGAAAGATGAAAGCTATCTGCCCCGGAGCAGATCCCCAAAGAAAATAGGAAGCCCCCAAACATATAATGGCGGTTAGACAAGAAGATAGCACGGACACAGACAGAAAATAGAATGAGTAAACGTTGAGGCCCAATCTGTCTAGACAGAAAAGTACAGGAAAGAATTCTGACTGCAATCCAACAAAAACCCTAAAAAATACCAGCACTTCTGATTGCCAAAAAATCTGAGATCACACGATCTCTACCACCTAAATCAGATCTCTGATGTAACAAAACAAAGCCGCAGCCACTGAAAAAACAGGATTAAGCAAATGAACAAATAACAGTGGCTACAGATAAATTGAGAGGAGCACAGGCCCCAGGAGGGGCCCGGCTGACCTCCACAAAAGTGCAGAAAACTATGAAAAAAGCACGCACAAAAAGAAAAGCAGAAAATATCTTATCTGAAAGCATCAGGTGCAGGCAAGACTCCAGCAACTTCCAAATGAACCAGGAACCACAATTGAGACAAGAACAATTGATCACCGGCGACCATCATGGGAGGGAACCTCCCTTATATCAGTCCAGTCAGAGTTCCCAGATTGCCATTCCTCGCTGAAAGGTTCAGTACTGTCTGTAACCACCAGAGGGAGCCTCTGCTCAGAAACAATCTCTAGCAAATTCACAACAGGGGCCATTATGCAGTGTAGAACATGATGTGAGGCCACTATACTGTATGGAGCACTATGTGGGGACATTATACTGTATTGAAGGCAATGCAGGTCTCCGTTATACTGTATGGAGCACTTTTTTGTGATCATTATACTGTACAGAGGGCTGTGTACGGTTTGAAGTTGGAGAATCGTAGTGTGATGGGGTCACATACTTTGCCAGGGGGTTGAGGGAGGAGGGTACAGGAGGATCATCATATCGTGTGTTTGGAGGGTGCTGTGGAAGAATTCTCTATGGGAGTATCATACTGTTTTTGGGGAACTTTTATTTGCATCATACTTTATTATCTATATTCAAGTTTTTTTTACCCTTTATTATTACATACAGTTATATGAAAACGTTGGGCACCCCTATTAATCTTAAGCTTAATGTTTGATAAAAATTGGTGTTTTTGCAACAGCTATTTAAGTTTGATATATCTAATAACTATTGGACACAGTAATGTTTCTGCCTTGAAATGAGGTTTATTGTACTAGCAGAACATGTGCAATCTGCATTCAAACAAAATTTGACAGGTGCATAAGTATGGCCACCCTTATCATTTTATTGTTTTAAATACTCCTACCTACTTTTTACTGACTTACTAAAGCACTTTTTTTAATTTTGTAACCTCATTGATCTTTGAACTTCATAGCCAGGTGTATGCAATCATGAACAATCATGAGAAAAGCTACTTAAAGTGGCCACTTGCAAGTTGTTCTCCTGTTTGAATCTCCTCTGAAGAGTGGCATCATGGGCTCCTCAAAACAACTGTCAAATGATCTGAAAACAAAGATTATTCAACATAGTTGTTAAAGGGAAGGATACAAAAAGCTGTCTCAGAGATTTAACCTGTCAGTTTCCACTGTGAGGAACATATTAAGGAAATGGAAGAACACAGGGACAGTTCTTGTTAAGGCCAGAAGTGACAGGCCAAGAAAAACATCAGAAAGGCAGAGAAGAAGAATGGTGAGATCAGTCAAGGACAATCCTCAGACCACCTCCAGAGAGCTGCAGCATCAACTTGCTGCAGATGGTGTCACTGTGCATCGTCAACTATACAACGCACTTTGCACAAGGAGAAGCTGTATGGGAGAGTGATGTGAAAGAAGCCGTTTCTGCAAGCACGCCACAAACAGAGTCGGCTGAGGTATGCAAAAGCACATTTGGAGAAGCCAATTTCTTTTGGAAGAAGGTCCTGTGGACTGATGAAACCAAGATTGAGTTGTTTGGTCATACAAAAAGGCGTTATGCATGGCGTCAAAAAAACACAGCATTCCAAGAAAAACACTTGCTACCCACAGTAAAATTTGGTTGAGGTTCCATCATGCTTTGGGGCTGTGTGGCCAATGCCGGCACCGGGAATCTTGTTAAAGTTGAGGGACGCATGGATTCCACTCAGTATCAGCAGATTCTTGACAATAATGTTCAAGAATCAGTGATAAAGTTGAAGTTACTCAGGGGATGGATCTTTCAGCAAGACAATGATCCAAAACACTGCTCCAAATCTACTCAGGCATTCATGCAGAGGAACAATTACAATGTTCTGGAATGGCCATCCCAGTCCCCAGACCTGAATATCATTGAACATCTGTGGGATCATTTGAAGAGGGCTGTCCATGCTCGGCGACCATCAAACTTAACTGAACTGGAATTGTTTTGTAAAGAGGAATGGTCAAAAATACCTTCATCCAGGATCCAGGAACTCATTAAAAGCTACAGGCAGCGACTAGAGGCTGTTATTTTTGCAAAAGGAGGATCTACTAAATATTAATGTCACTTTTCTGGTGAGGTGCCCATGCTTATGCACCTGTCAAATTTGTTTGGATCCATGCACATACTTTTTGTTATACAATAAAGGCAGAACATTACTGTGTCCAATAGTTATTAAATATATCAAACTGAAATAGCTGTGCAAAACCCAATTTTATAAAACCATTAAGCTTAAGATAATGGTGCCCAAACTTTTTCATATAACTGTATTTAAATTAGGCCATTGGGCCATATGCTTTTTACAGCTCTTACATATTATATTATTCCAATATTTTATTCTAAGATCTATTAATTAATACGAATGTTGTTGTGGAACAACTACTTTAAGTTTGAGTCCATATGAAAAAGTTAATTGTTATATAAGGAAAAACTTCCTCAATTGTAGACTTTTTAATAAATATCAAGATTATCCCTTGATTTTGTCCAAGCTTTTAAAATTGTTCCAGTGGTATCCTTGGTGAATGCTTTTTTTTTTGGCCAAGATAGCTAGAAACTTTCTTCTTTTTCCATCAAAAGTGATAAATGCAGCAAAGTTTTCATTTCTACCTACTTCAGCACTGGAGGTAGCAGTCTATATAGAATATGTATCTTCTAGGCTTATACAGTCGGATCATTACATACTGCACAATTTTTTTATTTTCTATCATCTTATTTGAGCATTGACATCAATGTTTGTTCTTGTGTTTTTTGCTGATTATTCGCGCAATATATGATTCTTGCCTTCAGCAAGATTTTAGTTTCTGGCCTCATTTGCAAAAGTAATTTACAACTGTACTGCCCAGGCCTCATGTTCTGGGATCACAATATATCAGACACTGCGAGATGGAACGGTTTTCTAGCTCCGGGTATAATATTTATATATATGTGTATATATTTTTTCCAGCACCGCACTTAGCTATAAAACATCCTGGCACATTATATACTGGAGCAAACATGGAAATGTTGTCAGTCTCAATTTCCCTCTGGCTTGTCCTATTGTATCTACATCAATAGGCTTATTGCAGCTATGTAAATCTAACCAGTATGTAATGGAGTTGTTAATCCTATCATGGTTCTGCCAGGGGAATCGGATGGAGGAAATGTTGTACAATGATACATATATATATAAAAAATGCTATCTTGTTGTTCAATACATTCTCATGAGAATTCATAGCGGCAACAAGGGATCTGTTAGCACTGATATAACTTTGCAATACACCAATAGTGTGATAAGGTTAAAGATATGTAAAATTCAACCAGAGCTTTCTATAAAATTCCCAAAATATAATAATGTGATAATGCGCTTGAATCAAAGTGTAACGCCGGTATTGTCTGTATTTTGTTTTCCGGCGTTACTTTGCATGTCTTTGCTTTAACCCTTTGCTCCTTTTCCCCTAACCAACTGGGATACTGTTGTCTGTTACCTGTATGGATGATGCTCAGTTCCCAGCTCCGCTGCGTAGCCGTACATGCGTGGGTGTCTCCGCTGCGCTGCATGACCACCTGTATGTGCGGTCCCTGGCTACTGCTGTAGAAGCTACCTGTAGGTTGCAAGGTCCTCTGCAGTGGTGCATGACTTACTAGGTGTGTTAGGCTGCAGCCATTGCCAGGTGTCCTTGCTGTGCTGATTTGTGTCTGGCTTTGCATAGGGTGCGCGGGCCACACCTTCCTTGCTTCTATGAGGAATGGGTGTGCACTAGAAATTGCTGGTCCAGCCTTTCGCTGTGAGGCAGCTCCTATATAAACTTCCCCTGCCCTGTGGGGCGTTGCCAGAGATTTGTATTGAGTTCCTGAACCTAGCCATGTGTGTTGTGTGTTTCAGCTCCTGCTCTGAGTGCGATCAGCTCTGGGAGAGCTGATACCCTTTGTCCTGTCTTGTGTTTCCGCCAGCTCTGGGAGCAGAATACCCAGATCGCCCTTCCTGGAGGCTGCATATCCAGGTCTGTTCCTGTTGTGTCTTGTTTCCTGAATCCCTGATCCTGGATCGGTTTCCTGTACCTGAATGTCTGAACTGTGTCTTGTGTTTCCGCCAGCTCTGGGGGTAGAATACCCAGATCGCCCTTCCTGGAGGCTTCATATCCAGGCCTGTTCCTGTTGTGTTTTGTTTCTTGAATCCCTGATCCTGGATCGGTTCCTGTACCTGACTGTCTGAACTGTGTCTGCTGTGTTATGTTCCTGAACCCTGTGCCAGTGACTGTGATTCTTTGCTATAGAACCTGAGTTCATCTTGGAAGGAGGAGTCCGGTGTGTGTGCTGAATTTCTGTTACTCCTTTGCTCAGCTTGTTATTTGGTGGAATCCTCGGCCGGCTCCAGTTCAATCCGGCGGGACTTGCACCAACCGCTTGAGTTCCTTTTCAGGTCGCTGCCAGATATCCGGTCCCTGATGACCACGGCCTGATGTCCGATGCCTGATGACCACGGCCTGATGTCCGATGCCTGATGACCACGGCCTGATGTCCGATGACCACTTCCAGATGTCCGGATCCTATCCTTCCCTGCCTGATGTCCGAGCCTGCCGATCGTTGCCTGATGTCCGGAGCCTGCCGATCGTTGCCAGATGTCCGGAGTCCGATGCCAGTGTCCCGATGTTCTGCCTGTGTTCCTGATGTCCAGTCCGTGTTCCTGAGATCCAGTCCATGTTCCAGACCGTGTTTCCTGAGATCCAGTCTGTGTTCCGGTGTCCATGTTCCTGAGTTCCAGTCCATGTTCCTGATGTCCTGTCCATGTTCCTGATTTCAGTCCATGTTCCTGATGTCCTGTCTGTGTTCCTGAGTCTGTGTTCCTGAGTTCCAGTCCATGTTCCTGATGTCCTGTCTATGTTCCTGAGTCCGTGTTCCTGAGTTCCAGTACATGTTCCTGATGTCCTGTCCGTGTTCCTGAGTCCGTGTTCCTGAGATCCAGTCGATGTTCCTGATGTCCTGCCGTGTTCCTGAGTCCGTGTTCCTGAGATCCAGTCCGTGTTCCTGATGTCCCGATGTCTTGCTGGTTCCCCGTGGTCTACCCTGTGATGACGTCTGTCCTGGGTCAGTGTCTGATGTTCTCCTGCTGCGCCTGTGCTGCGCCTGAGGCCTGAGAGAGAGGCCGTCCTAGTATGCCCGTGCCAGATGACCCTGGACTGCATCAACTGAGTGATGACCCCGCCATTGTCTGACGTTCGTCCTGGGCCGGTGTCTGATGTTCTCCTGCTGAGCCTGTGCTATGCCTGAAGCCTGAAGAGAGGCTGTCCTAGTATGCCCATGCCAGATAACCCTCGACTGCATCAACCCGTGATGACCCCGCCATCGTCTGAAGTCTGTCTGAGGTCGGTGTCTGATGTTCTCCTGCTGAGCCTGTGCTACGCCTGAGGCCTGAGAGAGGCCGCCCTAGTATGCCCGTGCCAGATAACCCTGGACTGCATCTACCCGAGATGTCCTCCTGCACTCGTCTGTAATCCTGAGACGTGTATCCTTTGCTGATGTGCGGAATCGGGAGCCCGGTATTATGTTCTGTTTATGTACTGTGCTTGTCTTCAAGTAAACTTTATGTTTCTTCATACCTGAAGTTGTGCGGTGTTGTCTAGTCTGCAGGTCGCCATCTTGCCCACATGCTCAGCTGCCATGGATCCCGTTCACTGCCCTCCCCTAGTCCTGGCAGGCCCGGGTCCCCCTCTGTGGTCCAGTGGTCCACATTCCCTTACCATCTGGGACGCATGCCTCAACGTCGTTGTGGTCTGGCGGCGTGGGAGCATTGGCTATTAGACAAGCTATGCCATGTCCTGACGCCCCGCAGCCGTGGAAGCGTTAGAGAAAGCTCTGGCCATGGACTCCGCTGACATGTGTGTGTCACGGGTGTGTCGCGGCGAAGATCGTCGCGATTTCACACCCTGACTTCGCACAGCTGAGTTTCTGGTGCTGGGTGTTTTCGGCACTGAGGGAGTTAATTCTTTCTCTCTCGGTGCTGGACTGACCAGCCTCGCCCAGCTGCGATTGATGTTTTGTTAATTAGCTTCCTCATATACCTGCTTGTCTGCTGGGAAGTTGTCGGTGAAAGCATTCATTCAGACCAGCAGAGCGGATCGTTTCTGAGAAGACTTAAGCTAAGAGTGCCTGTTGTGGTTTTTCCTCTCCTCGCTTATTGTTTATCTCCTTAACCTTTTGTGTTCCTCTGTAGTGAAGTTTTGTATGCAAGGCAGTGTTTTCTTTACCCCTTGTCTGTCTCGTTTGTCTTAGACTGTGTGTAAAGCTGTGACCTGCCCATTCCCTGTGGTGGTAATCAGGGTCCTTCTCAGGACTAGATTACAGTGGTCAGGGATCTACAGGAGACAGGGTTACGCTGGCGGCCTGGACCTCTGTACCATTAACAGTACCTCCAGGTAGAGGGACTAGTCAGGACCCCAGTTCAGGGTCAGCATAGACCCCGGTCCACCTCTATCCTGAGACAGCGTGACACTACACAGTATAGACCCACAATACATAGGATATTATGTCAGGTAAGACATTGCTGGCAGATACTATGTAAAATATGTTGATATTTTCAATTATATGAAATATAGAATGTTGTCACAATTAGATATATGTTACTATCATAGAAATATCTGTTATACGTCTGACATTTTCACCACCACACTAAAAATTCTCCCCAGCTACCATGGATCCAGTAGCCCAGTTAGCTCATATTTTGCAGAGTTTGTCCATGGAGCTGACGGACGTTAATCCAAGGTTTTGTACCCCCGGGAGCAAACCAGATCTGAACCTAAAGTAGCTCTCCCCGGACAGGTTCACGGGTGGGCGGGAAAAAATTTTTTACCTTCCGGAGGAAAGTAAATTATATTTTCGGCTATGGCCTCTGTCTTCGGGAGTGAAATCAGAGGGTGGGAATTGTCATCTCGATCTTACAAGGGGACCCTCAATCCTAGGCGTTCTCTCTTCCTCCGGACTCCCCGCTCTCCAGTCATAAATTGATTTTTTACAGCCCTGGGTCTGGTAATGATGACCCGGATCGGGTCTCCCTTGCTGAAATGAAGTTACTTAAGATACAGCAGGAAGATCGTCCGCGGAGGAATTTTCTTCTGATTTCCGTAGATGGGCCACAGATACTCAGTGGAATGACCCAGCTCTTAGGAGCCAGTTTTGTCAAGGATTATCGACAAATTAAAAGATGTGTGGCTCATATGATTCCCCCCGTCACTGGAGGCCGCTATGGCCCTTGCTATTCGCATTGATAGACGGCTTCGGGAGAGTGCGAGTAACCCGCCCCCTTGAGACTCCCCCTTTCTACTATAGTCCCTTATATTGAGGTTCCCCGGTTTGTTCTGAAGAGCCTATGCATTAGGAGGGGACATCGTTTCGAGGGAGGGGATCGGCGGTGCGCCGCAAAAACAGGAAAGGTTACTTCTGCGGGAGAAAGGGACATTTTGTTGGGGGGTGTCCATCCCGTACTTTGCTGAGCAAGGAGTCGCCGGAAAACTGTTGATCCCAGGTTGTGTGGTGGACACAATCTGGGAGTATGTATTTCTCCCCAAGTCCGTCTCAGTTTCTCGTACCAGCGGAGGTGGTGGTAGGTACAGAGCTGAGAGGATTTCTGTTCTTCTGGATAGTGGGGCCGCGGCTAATCTGGTGGACGCCGGTTTTGCCCAGGTGCAAGGTATGCAACTGAGTGTATTGGCCAAACCTATCCCTATTTTCTCTATGACCCAGGCCTCTCGGTCAAGGTAGCTTTGTGCAAGCCGTGCATAACATAGACCTTCGAGTGGGGGCAATACATAAAGAACTATTGTCTTGTTAGTGTTGGAGGGCCTTCCCCCTCCTATTGTGTTGGGACTTCCTTGGTTAACTAAACATAACCCAGTTATAATTGGCAATCCAGAGAGATAAGCCAGTGGGGTGAATTTTGCAATGTAACTGCATGAACACGGTCCTCAGTGCGGTCGTGCCTAGAACCTTACCTCCTTTTCTGGAGGGCTTTGAGGATATGTTTTCAGAGGAAGGGTGTCAAAAATTACCTCCTCATCGCGCGTATGACTGTGCTATAAAATTGCTTCCTGATGCTAAGTTACCAAAATCTAGGTTATATAACCTTTCTGTCCTGAGAGGCAAGCTATGAAGGGTTATATTTCGGAAAGTCTGGCCCAAAGGGCATAATAGACCTTCATCTTCCCCAGTGGCCGCGGGTATCTTCTTGTGAAGAAAAAAGATGAGGCCTACGCCCTTGCCTGGATTTCCGTGAGCTTAATCGGATTACGGTCCGAGATCCTATCCGCTCCCACTTATTCCTGATCTCTTCAATCAGATTGTGGGGCCCAAAATGGTTTTTCTAAGTTGGATCTCAGGGGGGCGAATAATCTGATTAGGATAAAGGAGGGGGATGAAATGGAAGACGGCGTTTAAACACTCCGAGGGACATTAAGAAACCTTGTCATGCCTTTCGGTCTGAATACTGCCCCGGCGGTGTTTCAACATTTTGTTAATGACATCTTTCCCACCCTATGGGACAGTTTGTTGTCATTTACTAGATGACATCTTAATTTACTCGCCGGATCTTGTGTCTCATCAGAGCATGTGAGACAGGTGTTGCAGATCTTGCGAGACAATAAACTGTACGCCAAATGGGAGAAGTGTTATTCGCCGTACAAGAACTTCAGGTTTAGGATTCCTGGTGTTCAGCTTCCGGTTTCCGTATGGACCCTAGGAAAGTAAGGCAGTGCTTGAATGGGATCGGGCCAGAGGATCTTAAGGCACTGCAGTGTTTCCTGGGGTTTGCTAACTACTACCGGAAATTTATTCGTAATTTCTCATCCGTTGTCAAACCTCTCACTGACATACAAAAAAAGGGACGGATTTTTCTAGGTGGTCTGACAAAGCTTGTCAAGCATTTTCCTCCTGAAAAAATGTTTTGCTTCAGCACCCATACTCATCCAAAACCTGAGCATCACAACCGTTCATTGTGGAGGAGACGCATCTGACTAGGAGGGGGTGCGGTTTACTCAAGGTCCGCCCCTGGTAAATGGCATCCTGCGCTTTCTTCCAAAAAAATTTTGTCGTCCGCCGGGGGAAATTTTAGATGTCGGAAATGGGGGAACTCTTGGGCCATTAAGTGGCTTTTGAAGAGTGCGTCACTTTTGGAGGGGGCAGTCCCACCCGGCCACCGTCATTACTGATCACAAGAACCGCGTATTTAGAGTCTGCAAAACGTCTGAATTCCAGACAACCCAATGGTCGTTTTTTTTTACCCGGGTTTAATTTTGTCGTCACTATCGTCCTGGGTCAAAAATGTAAAGGTTTGATGCCTTTTTCCCCGTAGTTTCCCGGGGGCCGGGAAACGGATGACCCTTCCTATTCTTCAGGGGGGAGTTGTGGTGTCGGCTGTATCTCTAGCTTGAGGAGGAGGTTTTTGGGAGGCTCAGGGGGACGCCCCGTAGGACCTCCAGGGAAACTTTTTGTTCCAGATCAGTTTAAGACAAAAGGTTACGGGCACATCATAATTCGCTTGGCAGGACACCCGGGAGTAAAGCAACTTAATCCCTTTCTCGCCGGTTTTGGTGGCCTAACTTAAATAAAGGGGTGGAACTTTTGTCGCGTCCTTTTGGGGTATGTCGCGCTCAAACCCCAAACCGTCCTCTGGGGCCCTTTACCGTTGAAAATCCCGGAGCGTCCATGGACCCCGTCTATGGACTTCATTACGGACCTCCCCTCCGTCTTCAGGAAAAACGTCATACTAGTTGTAGTTGACAGGTTCAGAAAAAGGGCACATTTATTGCTCTTCCTGCTCTTCCTAATCTAAAACCGGGCGCGGGTGTTCATTGGGGAGATTGTGGACTTCACGGTTGCCTTCCGTGTGGTGTCGGATGGGGGGTCTCAGTTGTTCCAAATTCTGGAAGGCATTTTTTTTCCCGCGGGGGATGCAGTTGTCATTTTCTTCGCTTTCATCCGCAACCAATGTCAGACAGAGCGCTAATCAGAGCTAAAAGACATATCTCCGTGTTTTGTCTCAGAAACCAAGAGGACTGGTCTTCCTTTCTTGCCTCTGGCAAGTTCGCTCTTAAAATGGGCGGAGCGAGTCCACTGGTAAGCCCCCGTTTTTTGGGCATATGGTTTTCACCCCCAGTTTTGTACTTTTGGGGGGGCTCTTCGGGGGGTTCCTGGGGAGGAACGATTTTCGTCCACTGCTTCAGTGTGGAGAGAGTGTTTAAAATAATCTGAGACTATGGGAACCGAACAAACGTAGGCTGATAGGAGGAAGGTCGGTCCGGACCTAAGTGTGAACGATCGGATGGTTTCTACCAAGAATAAAAAATTTAAGGTTCCCTCCTGGAAACTCGCCCCCAATTCATCGGGCCATACAGGATCAGTTCAATAATAATCGTGGCTTTCCCTTGACCTCCCTCCTACGTTTAAAATCCACAATGTGTTACACAAATTGTTGCATAAGAGGACGGGCACCAGTTAACCGTCACCTCTACCTCCTCCTCCTGTGGTGGTCAATTAATTTGGAGTTTCAGGTACCCGAAGATCATTGACTCACGCTGAATCGCCGGTCCCTTCAGACCTTGTTCATTGGAGGGGTATGGTCCAAGGAGGGGAAAGGGTTTTTGCGTCGATATTAACGCAGACCGATTGGTTCGGGCCTTCCCACACTCACACAGTACCCAGGCCCTGAGGGTCCGAGGCCCCTGTAGAAGGGGGGGTACTGTCACGGGTGTGTGCGGCGAAATCGTCGCGATTACACACCCTGACTTTTGCACAGCTGAGTTTCTGGTGCTGGGTGTTTTTCGGGACGAGGGATTAATTCTTTTCCTCTCGGTGCGGACTGACCACCCCCGCCCAGCTGCGATTGATTTTTTGTTAATTAGCTTCCCTTTAAATACCGCTTGTCTGCTGGGGAAGTTGTCGGGGAAAGCATTCATTCAGACCACAACGGATCGTTTTTTGAAAGCTTAAGCTAAGAGTGCCTGTTGTGGTTTTTTTTCCTCTCCTCGCTATTGTTTATCTCCTTAACCTTTTGTTTCCTCTGTAGTGGAAGTTTGTAGCAAGCAGTGTTTTTTACCCCTTTCTGTCTCGTTTTTCTAGACTGTGTGTAAGCTGACCCCCATTCCCTGTGGTGGTAATCAGGGCCTTCTCAGGACAATTACAGTGGTCAGGGATCACAGGAGACAGGGTTACGCTGGCGGCCGGACCTCTGTACCATTAACATACCCCGTAGAGGACTATCGACCCCAGTTCAGGGTCAGCAAACCCCGGTCCCCTCTATCCTGAACAGCGTGACACGTCACAGTAAACCCACAATACATGATATTTTGTCGGTAAGACATTGCTGCAGATACTTGTAAATATGTTGATATTTTCTATTATATAAATATAAATGTGTCACATTAGATATATTTACACCCTGAATATATCTTTTATACGTCGTGACAGTGTGGCTGCAGGACTTTCTCCAAGCCCACCTAATGTGCGAACTAGACTGCTTTGTCCCCATGTGGTAAGTGGTAGTCCGATTCCCCCCGCTGGTCAGCGTTCGGGCTTTTCGAGCTATAACTCTCCCTTTCCCTATTGTGAACTGTGGGACTTACCGCCAAACCAATGAAGTTTTTTGGGAATTTTTTTTTACTTGGGTCTTCAGAAGAGGGGCCTAGGAGGGATACTGTAATGACTATTGTCTTACTTTGTTTTCCGGCGTTACTTTGCATGTCTTTTTCTTTAACCCTTTGCTCCTTTCCCCCTAACCAGCTGGGATATGGTTGTCTGTTACCGTATATAGCCAGTTCCCAGCTCCGCTGCGTAGCCTACATCTGAGTGTCTCCGCTGCGCTGCATGACCACCCTAGTGCGGGGCCCTGCACTGCGTAGAAGCTACCCTAGGGGTTCAAGGTCCTCTGCTGGGCTGACTTACTAGGTTTAGGCTGCAGCCAAATTTCCAGGTGTCCTTGCTGTGCTGATTTGAGTCTGGCTTTGCATGGGTGCGGGCCCCCTTCCTTGCTTTTATGAGGAGGGGTGCACTAGAATTCTGCTCCACCATCACTGTGAGGCAGCTCCTAAAATAAAGTTCCCCTGCCCTGTGGGGCATTGCCAGAGCTTTGCATTGAGTTCCTGAACCCTACCTGTGTGTTTTGTTTTCACTCCGCTCTGATGCGATCACCTGGGGATGATCCCCTTTTGCCTGTCTTGTTTTTTCCGCCAGTTTTGGGCAGAATACCCGACGCTTTTCCGGGGCTGCATATCCGGCCTTTTTCCGTTGTTCTTTTTTTCCAAACCCCCGATCCTGGATCTTTCCTTCCTGATTGTCTAAAATGGTCTTTTGTTTCCCAGCTTTTGGGGGGGAGAATCCCAGATCGCCCTTCCGGAGGCTGCATATCCGGGGCCTTTTCCTTTTTTGTTTTTTTTTTCCTAAAACCCGATCCTGATCGGTTCCTTCCCGACTTCTAACTGGCTGCTGTGTTATGTTCCTGAGCCCCCGTGCCCCTGACTGTATTTTTCTATGAAACCTAGTTCACTTGGAAGGGGGGGTCCGGTTTGTTTGAGTTTTTTTTACTCTGGCTCGCTTTTTATTTGGGGGAATCCCGGGGCCCGGCTCCTTCCCAAACCGGGGGCCTGCACCAACCGCTTGATTCCTTTTCAGGCGCTGCCCCAAAACCGATGCCCCATGACCAGGGCGGCCTGTGGCCCGGCCGATGCCAGCCTGAAGCCCCATTAAACCACTCCCGATGTCCGACCACCTTCCCTCCCCAGTCCGGGGCCGCCGATCGTTGCTGATTTCCCGGAGCCGCCGATCGTTGCCCCAAATTTCCGGGGGCCCGCCCCTCGTTCCAATGCCGGGGGCCAATGCCAGTGTGCCAAAATTTTAACCGTGTTCCTGTTCCTTTTCCTTTTTCCGAACCATCCAGTTTTCCGACCGTGTTCCGAGACCATCTGGTTTTCCGGGGGCCATTTCCCCCATTAATCCCCAAATTCCCCGTGTTCCGTCCTGTTCCGATTCCGTCCTGTTCCGATGTCCCCTCGTGTTCCGAGTCCGGTTCCTGAGTTCTACCATTTTCCTGTGTCCTTTCCGTTTCCTGAGTCCGTGTTCCTGATTCCAGTCCTGTTCCGATTCCTTCCTTTCCGAGATCCCCCCATGTTCCGAGTCCTTCCGTGTTTTCCGATCCGTGTTCCGAGATCCAGCCGTGTTCCCCAGTCCCCCTGTCCCCCCGTTCCCCGGGGAACCCGTAGACGCTGGGGGCATGTCTAAGTTCCCTGCTAGCCCGTTCTGCGCCTGAGGCCTAGAAAAAGCACCTAGTAGCCCGTGCCCAATGACCCTTACGCACAACTGTGATACCCCGCCACGTTTTTCTCGCCCGGCCGGTGTCTGATGCTCCTCTGAGCCGTGCTATGCCTGAGCCTGAAGAGGGCGCCCCAGTATGCCCGTGCCAGATAACCCGGGGCGCACCCCCCTGTGATGACCCCCCCCATGTCTAAAACGTCTGAGGTCGGTGTGAGTCGACCGCCGGGGCCCTTTGGGTACCGGGGACCGAGCCCGTTAAAAACAAGGGGGGGCACGGGTAGCACAGCTTGGCCGTGCCCGGGCGCTCACAAAAGGGGGATATTTACAGGGTTTAAAGTATTTGTAAATGTTGGGACGCCACGGGGTACCGGGGCAGTGTGCCAGCGCGGGGTGTTAGATCCGCTAGGGTTTTCGGGGGAGTAAAAATTTTTAATTTTCCACGGGGAAGACGGGCGCCAGGAGATGGCGGTGTAGGGGAGGGGGGAGAAGGGGGGTTTTACCCCCGGGGGAATAATGAGACACACACACGAAAGTCTCTTTCTTAACCCCTTTTGCGGTAGTTCAGCACCCCGGGGGAACTAGCGGGGGGGATGCACGTCCCTATTCCCACTAGAGGGATGGGGGCCCCTTACTCCTGAGTGGAGTTTTCGGGGGGGCCCTTTTAAAACAAAGTCTAACTCGTCTTCACTTTACGCCCGGCTGACTTTTTTGGGGAGCCTTTTTTTTGGATAAAACAGTGTCCGATGCCGTCCTGCAGACCCCCACTTTCCGACCCCGGTTTTGTTTCAGCACTCCTGGGGCCCCGGACCTGTAGTCCGCAGGGTCCCGGTATCTCCCCCTACGTTGATGCTCAAGCTCGGACCCCCGGGGGCCGGGGTTCAGAGTAAGGAACTTCAATGCTTTTTAAACCCCCCTTAACTCTTCCCTTCCACCCCCCGCCTTTTTTCCACTTCGACCCAAAAAACACACTACAGTAGATACGATTCTTCCCCCTTTCACCCCTCAAACGCGGCACGCTGGCTCCCGAACTGAACTCAGTTGACTCGTTCGACCAGGCGAAGTGGTTTCTTTCTCCACTCGTACA
>JARQOD010000001.1:466386153-466409024 GCA_033576555.1 Oophaga sylvatica
GGACCTAATGGGTGAACGTTGGTATGGTTGTCTACCAAGAATATAAAACTTAAGGTTCCCTCCTGGAAACTCGGTCCAGATTCATCGGCCATACAGGATCAGTTCAATAATTAATCCGGTGGCTTTCCGTCTTGACCTCCCTCCTACGTTTAAAATCCACAATGTGTTACACAAATCGTGCTTAAGAGGTACGTGGCACAGTTATACCGTCACCTCTACCTCCTCCTCCTGTGGTGGTCAATGGTAATTTGGAGTTTCAGGTATCGAAGATCATTGACTCACGCGAATCGCCGGTCCCTTCAGTACCTTGTTCATTGGAGGGGGTATGGTCCTGAGGGAGGATGTGGGTTTCTGCGTCGGATATTAACGCAGACCGATTGGTCGGGCCTTCCACCTACTCACACAGATAGCCCAGGCCCTGAGGGTCCAGAGGCCCCTAGTAGAAGGGGGGGTACTGTCACGGGGTGTGTCGCGGCGAAGATCGTCGCGATTACACACCCTGACTTCGCACAGCTGAGTTTCTGGTGCTGGGTGTTTTTCCGGCACGGGGAGTTAATTTTTTCTCTCGGTGCTGGATGACCAGCCTCGCCCAGCTGCGATTGATTTTTTGTTAATTAGCTTCCTTCATATACCTGCTTGTCTGCTGGGGAAGTTGTCGGTGAAAGCATTCATTCAGACCAGCAGAGCGGACGTTTCTGAGAAGACTTAAGCTAAGAGTGCCTGTTGTGGTTTTTTCCTCTCCTCGCTCTATTGTTTATCTCCTTAACCTTTTGTGTTCCTCTTGTAGTGGAGTTTTGTATGCAAGGCAGTGTTTTCTTTTACCCTTGTCTGTCTCGTTTGTCTTAGACTGTGTGTAAGCTGTGACCTGCCCATTCCCTGTGGTGGTAATCAGGGTCCTTCTCAGGACTAGATTACAGTGGTCAGGGATCTACAGGAGACAGGGTTACGCTGGCGGCCTGGACCTCTGTACCATTTAACAGTCCCTCCAGGAGAGGGACTATCAGGACCCCAGTTCAGGGGTCAGCTTAGACCCCGGGTCCACCTCTATCCTGAGACAGCGTGACACGTACACAGTATAGACCCAAAATACATAGGATATTATGTCGGGTAAGACATTGCTGGCAGTACTATGTATATATGTTGATATTTTCTATTATATGAAATATAGAATGTTGTCACATTAGATATATGTTACTATCATAGAATATATCTGTTAAAACGTCGTACAGTGTGGTCTGCAGGACTTTCTCCAAGCTCCACCTAATGTGCGAACTAGACTGCTTTGTCCCCATGTGGTAAGTGGAGTAGTGCTCGATTCCCCGCTTGGTCAGCGGTTCGGACTTTTCGAGCTATGAACTCTGCTTCCATATGTGAACTGTGGGACTTACCGCCAAACTCAAGTGAAGTTTGTGGGGAATTTTTTTTTTACTTGGGTCTTCAGAAGAGGGGGCTGAGGGGGGGATACTGTAATGACGGTATTGTCTGTACTTTGTTTTTCCGGCGTTACTTTGCATGTCTTTGCTTTAACCCTTTGCTCCTTTCCCCCTAACCAGCTGGGATACTGTTGTCTGTTACCTGTATGGATGATGCTCAGTTCCCGCTCCGCTGCGTAGCCATACATGCGTGAGTGTCTCCGCTGCGCTGCATGACCACCCGTATGTGCGGTCCCTGGCTACTGCTGTAGAAGCTACCCGTAGGTTGCAAGGTCCTCTGCAGTGGTGCATGACTTACTAGGTGTGTTAGGCTGCAGCCATTGCCAGGTGTCCTTGCTGTGCTGATTTGAGTCTGGCTTTGCATAGGGTGCGCGGGGCCACACCTTCCTTGCTTTTATGAGGAATGGGTGTGCACTAGAATTGCTGCTCCAGCTTTCACTGTGAGGCAGCTCCTATATAAAGTTCCCTGCCTGTGGGGCATTGCCAGAGCTTTGCATTGAGTTCCTGAACCTAGCCATGTGTTTTTGTGTGTTCAGCTCCTGCTCTGAGTGCGATCAGCTTGGGAGAGTGATACCCTTTGTCCTGTCTTGTGTTTCCCCCCAGCTTTGGGGGCAAGAATACCCAGATCGCTTTTCCTGGAGGCTGCATATCCAGGCCTGTTCCTGTTGTGTCTTGTTTCCTGAATCCCTGATCCTGGATCTGTTCCTGTACCCGATTGTCTGAACTGTGTCTTGTGTTTCCGCCAGCTCTGGGGGCAGAATCCCGATCGCCCTTCCCGGAGGCTGCATATCCAGGCCTGTTCCTGTTGTGTTTTTTTCCTGAATCCCTGATCCTGGATCGGTTCCTGTACCTGACTGTCTGAACTGTGTCTGCTGTGTTATGTTCCTGAGCCCTGTGCCAGTGACTGTGATTTTTTGCTATAGAACCCGAGTTTATCTTGGAAGGAGGAGTCCGGTGTGTGTGCTGAGTTTCTGTTACTCTGTGCTCGCTTGTTATTTGGTGGAATCCCCGGCCGGCTCCAGTTCAATCCGGCGGGGCCTGCACCAGACCGCTTGAGTTCCTTTTCAGGTCGCTGCCAGATATCCGATGCCTGATGACCACGGCCCTGATGTCCGATGCCTGATGGCCACGGCCTGATGTCCGATGCCTGATGACCATGGCCTGATGTCCGATGACCACTTCCAGATGTCCGGATCCCTATCCCTTCCCTGCCTGATGTCCGGAGCTGCCCATCGTTGCCTGATGTCCGGAGCCTGCCGATCGTTGCCAGATGTCCGGAGCCTGCCGATCGTTGCAGATGTCCGGAGTCCAATGCCAGTGTGCCAATGTTCTACCTGTGTTCCTGATGTCCAGTCCGTGTTCCTGAGATCCAGTCCATGTTCCAGACCGTGTTCCTGAGATCCAGTCTGTGTTCCGGTGTCCATGTTCCTGCATTCAAGTCCATATTCCTGATGTCCTGTCCGTGTTCCTGAGTCCGTGTTCCTGAGTTCCAGTCCATGTTCCTGATGTCCTGTCTGTGTTCCTGAGGTCCGTGTTCCTGAGTTCTAGTCCATGTTCCTGATGTCCTGTCCGTGTTCCTGAGTCCGTGTTCCTGAGTTCCAGTCCATGTTCCTGATGTCCTGTCCGTGTTCCTGAGATCCAGTCCATGTTCCTGATGTCCTGTCCGTGTTCCTGAGTCCGTGTTCCTGAGATCCAGTCCGTGTTCCTGATGTCCCGATGTCCTGCTGGTTCCCCGTGGTCTACCCTGTGATGACGTCTGTCCTGGGTCAGTGTCTGAAGTTCTCCTGCTGAGCCTGTGCTGCGCCTGAGGCCTGAGAAAAAGGCCATCCTAGTATGCCCGTGCCAGATGACCCTGGACTGCATCAACTGAGTGATGACCCCGCCATCGTCTGACGTTCGTCCTGGGCCGGTGTTGATGTTCTCTGCTGAGCCTGTGCTATGCCTGAGGCCTGAGAGAGAGGCTGTCCTAGTATGCCCGTGCCAGATAACCCTGGACTGCATCAACCTGTGATGACCCCGCCATCGTCTGAAGTCTGTCTGAGGTCGGTGTGAGTCGACCGCCAAGGCTGTGGGGTACTCGGCACCGAGCCCGTTCACTTCAATGGGGGATGTCACGGGTAGCACAGCTTGGTCCGTGGCCCTGGGCGCTCACTAAAAGGGGGATATTTACAGGGGATTAAAGTATTTGTAAGATGTTCGTGACGCCACATGTGGTACCTGGTCAGTGTGACCAGCGTGCTGTGTAGATCCGCTGAGGGGTTGTTTCTGGGCAGTAAGATGTTAAGTCTTCCACAGGCAAGACTGGGTCGCTCAGGGTAGATGGCGGTGTAGGGGTGTAGACGGAGAAGGGGGCTTTCAGCCGCAGGAGCAATAATGCAGACACACACACGAAAGTCTCTTTCTGTACCTTTGCTGTTGTAGTTGCAGGCACGTCCCGGGAAGCTAGCAGGGTGGCGGATGCACGTCCAGTATTCCCACTGAGTAGGTGTTGGGCCTCCTTACTCCTGTAGTGTGAGTTTCTGACCTGTATAAAACAAAGTCTAACTCTGTCTTCACTTATACGCCCGGCTGACTTTGTGGTGGAGCCTTCTCTTGGATAGAACAGTGTCTCTGTATGCAGCGTCCTGCTAGACCCCCATCTTCCTGACCCCGGTTACGTTTCAGCACTCTGGGCCCCTGCGACCTGTAGTCCAGCAGGGTCTCCGGTATCTCCTACTAGTCGTGTAGATGCTAGCAAGCTCGGACCCGGTGTCCGGTATTCAGAGTAGAGGTAAGCTATCAATGCTGTTTCAACCTCCGTTAATCTCTTCTTCTCTTCCACTCGCCTTTCGTCCTACTTCGACCCTTAACATAAGCACACTAGCAGTAGATAGCTGATTCTTCCCTCTCTTCACCGCTCTCAAAGCGTCGGCACGCTGGCTCCCTGAACTGAACTCAGTTGACTCAGTTCTGACCAGGCTGAAGTGGTTATCTTTCTCCACTCGTACTAGCCTCCACACGTTGAACTAAGCTCAAAGCTGCAGTCTTCAGGTTACTTCATTAACTGTTGTCCTCTTTCCTTCTTTCTTTCTAATGCTCTGTCTGAAGCAGCTATCAGGACCTTCCGTCTACTGATCTGTGCACACTTCTAGGAGCTGACTCTCCACACTCCAAGAGAACTAACAGCCTCTCAACTTTCTGAGGTAACAGCAACAACAACCTACGCTTGTTCTGAGCTCTCTGCTGTCTAAGCGTAGACTCCTCAAATGTCCCAGCTAATCTAATCTGCTGTGGCTTTGATATGGAAATTTAATTAGGATAAAAATATCCTGTGTTTGCTGCTTGCCATGTCCAAATCTCTATTTAATGTCTCTTTTGAGCGCTCAGAACGAAATGAGGACTGTCCACAACGCAAGTGTCAGTATAACAGTTCGTCAAAGACATACATTTATTATTCATTCAAGGTTTTATTACGTTTACAAAAAGGGGCTGGTTAGTCAATTAACATACAATTAAAAGCTGCTAGATTATTGGCTGTTCTAGTGTAAATATGATAATTATGATAATCATGATTAAAAGAGCTGAAGTTGCAGAATTATTGTTTATATTCTCTTGACCTAGTTGTCTTGCATGACTATAATGTAAACAACAGATATCTAATAGGACATTTTGTACTTCATGCATTTGTTCCTTTACGAAGGTCTTATGAAGGCCAGATTTCTTTAAAACGACTGATTATATCTGGCCTAGAAATATGTGAGCACAGGTTTTTTAGCAAGTGAGATCTATCTAACTGTGAACTGTGAATACATATATGTGAATATACTTTGAATATATATGGAAGACATATATATTTCCATGACAGTCCCCCCTTAGATACCACTTGCCCTAAAAACCTGCTCCTGGCCCAAAGCGCTGCAACTCTTTTGTGCTGCCGGTGAGTTGAGACACCCCTAGTACATGCCTCCCCCACCGAATACAGACTTTTCGCAAATGGGCGGTCAGGAGGACTGTCCCTGTCGGGGGTTTATGTGTTTGCAATCATAATCTCATAGTTGATAGGATGTTTCATCAAGGATGTGTATTCTCAGTCTGGAGGTAGTTCGGAGATCTGGTCAAGCCAGGCAGTTCTATCCGGACTGGTGCGAGGTCCAAGATGGTGAGTGGCATCAAATTGGTTGTCTCCTGAACAGTTTTTTCCATTATCCTGCAGATACAAGGAATTACACAGCAACCAGTAATTAATGCAAAAATGAGAACCCCCATAATGGCTGTCCCAACCTGTGCCAACATTTTCTGCCACCCACTCATCCACCCAAAGTATCGATCCCATGGGTCAGTGACACCTGAGTTCTGTTTCAGTTCCTCTGATAACTCATTAAGTTTCTGTATTGCCATTGTGACTTTACCATTTGGGCCAGTGTTGTCTGGGATGTAGGTGCAACAGGTGTCTTTGATCATTTTGTAAACACCTCCTTTCTCAGCTAGAATCATATCCAAAGCCATTTTATTCTGGAATGCCATAATGGAAGTGGGGCCTAACTGTGCTGCCAAACCTTTTACAGCATCTATGGTGAAGTTAACAAATCTCTGCTGGTTATAATAGATGTAATTTATCCAATCAACATTTTTGTTTATAGTGACTCAAATCCTGCTTTAACTTGGTCTCTGGCCTTGAACTCATCAGGTAGGTCATCTGGTCATCTGTCTGGTCAGTCAGAGCATCCACGACATCCTTCATGGCTTAGGTGTCTCTCCTGGTACGGAGCTTCCTTGCAATGCGATACGTGGATTCAAACAGGCTTTCCCTCTAGTTACACAGAGGTTGATGTCATCTGGGGCTCTTGGACAGGATCATCAAATCTGGCAGTGAGGAGAAAAACTCGAGAATGGACATTAGTTTTTGACCAATTCAATTACATAAGTGTTATGATTTGGTAGCTGAGGAGAGCAGGCAAAAAAAGGCAATACACCAGAGAGGTTGGAATCTATGGGATTGCAGTACCCTGACTAACCACCACAACTAAAGGCAGCCGTGGAGCGTTCCTACGTTGGTCCTAGACGCCTCGTCACAGCCTGAGAAGCTAACTACACCTAAAGATAGAAAAAGGAAAGCTATCTGCCCCGGAGCAGATCCCCAAAGAACATAGGAAGCCCCCAAACATGTAATGGCGGTTAGACAAGAGGAAATACAGACACAGACAGAAAATAGAATGAGCAAACGCTGGGGCCCAATCTGTCTAGATAGAAGAGGATAGGAAAGGCACTTACTGCAACCCCAAAAAACCCTGAAAAGTACCAACTCTACTAATTACAAAAACACCTGAGATCACACGACCTCTACCACCTAAATTAGTTCTCTGGTGTAACAAAAACTAAACAGCAACCACTGAAAAAACTGGAAAAGGCAAGTGAACAAACAGTGGCTGAACTAAACTGAGAGAGCATAAGCCCCCCGAAGGGGACCCGGCAGACCCCCACAGAAGTGCAGGACAAAATGCAGGCACCAAAAAACTAAAAGAAGAAAATGTCTTATCTGTTAGCAGAAGATGCAGGCACGAAACAGCTTTTCTGGGTCTCTGGGAGTGTGCCTTATGCTAAACAGTGCAATAGGGAGTGTGTCATGCCATGGTTTGCGTGTCTCTTGGGCAATTTTTCAGCATTCTATTCTTAAGTGTTTCATTCAGTTTTTTCTACCTTCCTGCTGCTCTGGGGGTGGTAAGGAGTGTGTAGGCCTAAATCTGACCCTACTGCTAATCGGGTCTTGTGTGTCAGATTTGCTGTGAATGCGAGTCCCTGATCACTTTCTATCATTTCTGGAACCCCGTATCTGCACACTATTTTCCGAAAGTAGCTTCGTTGCAGTAGTCTTTGCTGACTTGGAAGGCTTCTGTTCATCTTGAAAATTCTTCTTTTGACCACAATGGCGTATTTGAATCCTTCACTTGGCGATATCTGGATGTGGTCTATCTGGATCCTTTGAAGCTGAAGACAAATGCACAAGAAAAACTGGTGTAGATGACCTGAAATATTATAATAAAACAATATACCTGTAAGTAATTAATAAAATTATACCAGTAATTCAAGAAAAACAGGATGGTAAACCATCCGAAGAAGTGAAAAAACTCTATATAGTAGATGTGGATACAGACCAGCAGACACTAAGTGAATCCAACCAATGATGGTATATAAGATAATATAAGAATTACCAATGCTATACACACAAAAAAATGTGCAAAATATAACAAATATATAAACTTTATTTGAGCAATGTAATACACAAAACAATCATAAATACGAAAAATATATAAAATACAATAATCAAATAAAATGAAATAGGCAGGCTGACAGCAGATATTAATAACCCATTTAATATTATCAGGCCCAAAATAGGGTGCTAGGAATTATAAAATAAGTCCCAACCAGATTGTGAAAAAATCCCTTTAGTGAGTGCACAAAATATGAAGGGTCCTAAACACACAGTGTAAATCACAAAAGTGAATCTGACAAACCCAAAATAAGGTGCCTTGGATTATGATTAAAGTGATAAACAAATTGTGGAAAAACACATTCATAAGTGGCAAAATTATATGCAGTCACAGACACTAAATAAAAAATACTGTGACAATAATTAAAATACAAAGTGCCAAAGTAACTCAAATGAACAAATGTATAACAGCCACAAAACGTGTTAGGAGTGCACAGGCACAGTTTTGCCAATCAGGGACCAAATTTTTATAATATGACCACTACCTGAGAGCCTGAGTGGGGTGCTGACAGCTGCAGGAGAACGCGCCCCGACGCGCGTTTCGGTATGGATAACCTTCGTCAGGGTTATCCATACCGAAACGCGCGTCGGGGCGCGTTCTCCTGCAGCTGTCAGCACCCCACTCAGGCTCTCAGGTAGTGGTCATATTATAAAAATTTGGTCCCTGATTGGCAAAACTGTGCCTGTGCACTCCTAACACATTTTGTGGCTGTTATACATTTGTTCATTTGAGTTACTTTGGCACTTTGTATTTTAATTATTGTCACAGTATTTTTTATTTAGTGTCTGTGACTGCATATAATTTTGCCACTTATGAATGTGTTTTTCCACAATTTGTTTATCACTTTAATCATAATCCAAGGCACCTTATTTTGGGTTTGTCAGATTCACTTTTGTGATTTACACTGTGTGTTTAGGACCCTTCATATTTTGTGCACTCACTAAAGGGATTTTTTCACAATCTGGTTGGACTTATTTTATAATTCCTAGCACCCTATTTTGGGCCTGATAATATTAAATGGGTTATTAATATCTGCTGTCAGCCTGCCTATTTCATTTTATTTGATTATTGTATTTTATATATTTTTCGTATTTATGATTGTTTTGTGTATTACATTGCTCAAATAAAGTTTATATATTTGTTATATTTTGCACATTTTTTGTGTGTTATAGCATTGGTAATTCTTATATTATCTTACATACCATCATTGGTTGGATTCACTTAGTGTCTGCTGGTCTGTATCCACATCCTTTGAAGCTGGTAGAGTGGTCTTTCCAGATGAGGTGAGGGGGTCTTTCTTCCATACGTCCAGGCTTGCATTTGCCGCAGGTCAGACAGCTGCTGGTGAATTTGGCTGTTAGGGTGGAGATCCCTGAAGCGAAACAGTAAGCACCAATCAGATCATTCATCTGTGTCTTTGATATGTGGATGTGGGTCTATGTACCCATTGGACCACCATAGGGTGCATACTTTGTGGTAGGCAGAGTTTGAAGTCTATTATTGATAGCCTTCCTTCTTCACGTGTTGCTTTTTTCGCATTCAGCTCTTTTCCTTTTGGAGCTTGGTCTTGTAACTTCTTGAGCAGATCCCAGGACGTCTTTTTGTCAGGTTTCTTGTCTTCAGTCGTCATGTAGTAGCCGTCCGGCTCTACGACCTCTCCCACTTCTCCATGTTGTCTTCCTTTGGCTGCTTCTTTGGCTGCCATGTCCGCCATGTTATTGCCTCATGCCTCTTCTGTTTTCAGTTTTCCATGCACTTTGATTTTTCAAATTGCCACCATTTTGGAAGTTGGAGTATACCCAGTAGGTCCCTGAAGGCTCCATGATGCTTCACGGTTGTCCCGTTTGCTGTGATGAAGTCCCTTGTAGCCCAGATGGGTCCAAAGTCGTGTGCTATGCCATGCGAGTACCTGTAGTCCGTGTAGATGTTTGCAGTCTTGCCTTCTGCCATCTGGCAGGCCTTCGTCAGCACTATCAATTCTGCTTCCTGGCTGACAGGCTAGGTGACAGACTTCTGGACCACAGGATTTCTTGATTGCTGGTCACTGCACTTCCTGTGTTGAAACTTCTTCTGGAGCCATCCAAGTATCCCCCCTTGGAGTGGGAGTAGAGTGGCCGGGCTGAGGACTGTAGGTCTGGAGACAGTGACATTATGAGACAAAGGCAATAGAGGCGCCACAAAGATGCCTGGCGGTGGAGAGATTACTGTTGGTTGAGCTTGATTGAAGATTGCCAAGATGTCGTGTGGAGTGAGAGTTTCCAGTGGCTGTCCAAGAGTGATTTCAGCAACCTTGTCCAGGAGGGTGTGTGCTGCAGATACTGCCATCAGGCAGGAGGGTGCTCTTCTTGCAACTGGATCCAAGCGGGCTGAGAGGCAGCCTAAAAGTCTCTGTTTTCCCCCGTGAGTCCGTGCCAGGACTCCAGTAGCATGACCTTCTTTCTTCCATCAGGTAGACGGAAAGACTTTTCATAGTCAGGTAGGCTTGGTATTGGCGCTGAGACTGTGGAGTTCTTCCAATCTCCTGAATGGGTTGAAGGCTGCGTCTGATAGAAGGAGCGGGGTTGCGTTGATGCAAGCGCACAGAGGCTGCATTAGGACTGAGGCATCAGGGATCCAGGTTCTGCAATATGACACTAGACCAGGGAAGGCCTGCAGCATTCTTGGAGTTGTTGGGGGAGCCATCTTCTCCACAGTGGTCTTCCAGTCTTTTGACATGTGTTTCGTCTTGTGGGCAATACAGTGTCCCAGGGATGTAACTTGCTTCTGGCATCACTGGACTTTGTTCTTCCAGACCTTGCGTTGCTGTTCTTCCAGGTAAGTAGGAGAGATAAGGAATAGGCTGTGCAGGTGTCGATGTCAACCACACAAAAGAGAAAGTCATCCACGTGTTGTAGAAGAGTGACTCTTGCATATTCTGCAATCCAGTTGACGAAGATGGAGGACATTGTCTTGGTGAAACTTGAAGGGCTTATTTTGAGCACCTTGAGGCAACATTGTCCATATGCACTGCACTGGTGCGTGAAAGCAGGCCTCCAGGTGGAGGGGAAACACTGAAGAAGGTACTGGCCAGGTTGATCACTGTGAATACCGTTGCGGTGACTGGGACTCTTGAGAGCAGAGTGTGATGGTTCAGCACTGTTGGGGTTTCAAATACCGTAGCCTCTTTCGCGGACTCTTGAGAGCAGAGTGTGATGGTTCAGCACTGTTGGGGTTTCAAATACCGTAGCCTCTTTCGCGGCCTCCAGGCCTTGCACCATTCTGAACTCAGTGGGGTTTACAGTCTTTTTCTTCACTGTGGAAAGCTGGGATTGATTCCGATGGGCGAGGCAGTCCAGTTTGGCCTTGTCCTTCAGTATGCAGCAGGGGACTCCCATCTGCTGGTGCAGAGCTGGCGGGAAAACAAGCCGTCTACTAGGATCCACATCATGAGAGATGACGACCAGCTGGCTTTCTTGTTCTCCACCAAGCTCTAAAATAAATTGCTTAGAGAAAAAAAAAAAAAAAAAAATCTCTCCAAAATCATTTAAAAATGTACTTAAAAGAAAAATTTTTTTTTTTTTTAAAAAACAAAAAGTTAGATTTAGTAAAAAACTCTAGAAAAAGTAAACATAAAAAAAATAAATTCACCAAAAAGGGGAGAAAAGAAAAACCGTATTAATCATAAAACTCTGAAAAACAACCCTTGTTACTAAAACAGCTAATTAAAAATCTCTGGAATGTCAGCTGGCTGCTTCCCCCCTCCCTTCCTTATATCTCTGCTTGCTGTCTCTATAGGCACTGAAATCACGTAACAAAAAAAAAAAAAAATAAAATTATTATTCCTCAGAATAGCAAAAAATGAATATAGTTCAGTCTGAATGCCTGATAATTCTCACGTTAAAACCTGTAGCCAAAAAACTAGCTTAAAAAAAAAAAAAAATCAAAGCCAAGAAACAGAATGCCTGATAACGTGATTAGCAGAGGAGGGGGGGTCAAAGGGTTTTCTCGCTGCTGCAGCCAGCACACTGCTCTGAATGAGTTACTGACAGAGCGCACGGAGATGTGATTTAAAGCGACAGTACCTGATACAGACAATGAGACAGACACCCGGGAGAATACGAATCCCTCTTTTGATGATCTGTGACACATACAAGCTGCTCTGGTAACTGATAACTCACCAATTGCACTGAGCGCGGCGAAGCTCAAGGTTCTATTCGCTCTGTACGTAGCCCTGGCCGGTGCGCCGGTCACAGTAATCTGCAATAGCCTTCATCAAAATTCTCACTATCCACGTCTGATTTGACTGGGATGGCCTCCCGGTGCGTGGACAATTATTGTGAGAACTTATCCAAAACAAAGCTTCTGCCCTTCACGTTTGATTTGACTCGGATGGCCTCCCAGTGCGTGA
The DNA here is from genome assembly GCA_033576555.1 of Oophaga sylvatica. Classification (NCBI taxonomy): domain Eukaryota; kingdom Metazoa; phylum Chordata; class Amphibia; order Anura; family Dendrobatidae; genus Oophaga; species Oophaga sylvatica. Next base: position 466,398,222 of record JARQOD010000001.1, read on the forward strand.
AAGTTTACTGCAGAAACTTAACCGAACAAAGCCCTCGCTTCCACAACTGGATTTTTTGGGATAACCTCCCTCCAATGTGTGAAGAATATCTGCGTGGACTTATCCAAAACAAAGCTCCCGCCCTTCACGTCTGATTTGACTGGGATGGCCTCCCGGTGCGTGAAAGTTTACTGCGGGAACTTATGCAGCAATTGTCTTTTGCTATACAGCCCCCAGAGATCAGCAAGCAAAAACACAGTCACCGTTCCAACTTTCTCCCGGTTCACATAAAACATGAAACATACAGCACAGCAGCAACCAACTCGGCTTATATCCCAGGGCTTTTGGATAAGGGTATGGACTTTTTACACAACCTGGGAATGCGGTGATGACCACGTCCGACCGGCTGGAAGTGTAGGCTAGGACTAGGCACAGGGAACATTCAGGTAAGATGACAAAGTTTTCTTACCTTACTGATGGAGCTGCAGTCTCCGTCCCGTGTGCCAAGGCCAGGGCCAACACCCCCGTCTCTCCGGTCGGCCGAGTCCTCGTGCGTTTCGTCCAATGCCCCGCGTGCAGGCGCCAACTGATATGGAAATTTAATTAGGATAAAAATATCTTGTGTTTGCTGCTTGCCATGTCCAAATCTCTATTTAATGTCTCTTTTGAGCGCTCAGAACGAAATGAGGACTGTCCACAACGCAAGTGTCAGTATAACAGTTCGTCAAAGACATACATTTATTATTCATTCAAGGTTTTATACGTTTACAAAAAGGGGCTGGTTAGTCAATTAACATACAATTAAAAGCTGCTAGATTATTGGCTGTTCTAGTGTAAATATGATAATTATGATAATCATGATTAAAAGAGCTGAAGTTGCAGAATTATTGTTTATATTCTCTTGACCTAGTTGTCTTGCATGACTATAATGTAAACAACAGATATCTAATAGGACATTTTGTACTTCATGCATTTGTTCCTTTACGAAGGTCTTATGAAGGCCAGATTTCTTTAAAACGACTGATTATATCTGGCCTAGAAATATGTGAGCACAAGGTTTTTTAGCAAGTGAGATCTATCTAACTGTGAACTGTGAATACATATATGTGAATATACTTTGAATATATATGGAAGACATATATATTTCCATGACAGCTTCACCATCCTTATATATACTCTATGTAGGGCTCCCTCTGGTGGCTCTCGGGATTGGTGAAGCTGTGAATGAATATCAGGTCACTTGTGGGTGTTACATTTGGTGCATCCTCCTGTGAAATGTGGCTCCAAGCGCAGCTGGGCTACACATCTGTCTGATGTTCTCCTGCTGAGCCTGTGCTACGCCTTAGGCCTGAGAGAGAGGCCACCCTAGTATGCCCGTGCCAGATAACCCTGGACTGCATCTACCCGAGATGTCCTCCTGCACTCGTCTGTAATCCTGAGACGTGTATCCTTCGCTGATGTGCGGAATCGGGAGCCCGGCATTATGTTCTGTTTATGTACTGTGCTTGTCTTCAAGTAAACTTTATGTTTCTTCATACCTGAAGTTGTGCGGTGTTGTCTAGTCCTGCAAGTCGCCATCTTGCCCACATGCTCAGCTGCCACGGATCCTGGTCACTTCCCTCCCCTAGTCCTGGCAGGCCCGGGTCCCCCTCTGTGGTCCAGTGGGTCCACATTCCCTTACCATCTGGGAGCATGCCTCACGTCGTCGTGGTCTGGCGGCGTGGGAGCATTGGCTAGTTAGGCAAGCTATGCTATGTCCCGACGCCCCGCAGCCGGGGGAAGTGTTAGACAAAGCTCTCTATGCTACAATAGGTCAAGAAATATTTAAAAGGGTTTTCTGGGCATATGATATTGCTGAAATTTCCTTAGGTAGTTCATCAATATCAGATAGATCGGTATCCAAGACCAGGCACCGCCATGATCAACTATTTTAGCTTAGACTGCAGCCAGATGTACACTTTGAACAATAGCGCAACAATTCAGCACCATTCAATGTGTAGTGTCTGCTGCTGAGAACTGAAGATCAGCTGTTCATGAGAATCAGCGCTGATCTGCAGTACCTGGAAGTGGCTGCTACACTTTGAATGGAGCTGAGCTGTTCAGTTTTGCTCAGTGTTTGCATCCACCCTGGAGCTGAAAACAACTGATTGGTGGGTGAGCCGGGTGTCGGACCCTCACCAATTTGATAGCTCGAAAGCCATTTTAACACTATGATAAATGATGCTAGAAAGCACAGTAACTCTGTGTATTTTTATTCTGCAGTTGTACTCCTTCTATCTTTCAACTACTGCATTTAAATGGTCAGTGCATTTCAGACAACTTGTTCTCATTTGATAGATATTGTGATACATTGAATCGTTAACCTAAAAATATATTTAAAAATGATGTTTTATTACCCTTGAAATATCACATCAAACCATCAAGGGGTGACTCTCAATTGTCTATTGCCTTTTGGCATGTGTAATTCATTTGGCGCAACAGAGACAAAGAGATTATCGGAAGTGGGGTGGGATTTTATCTCTTTGCTCTTTTTTTCCTTTCTGTAAAAAGACAGAAGTGTAGCAGAGAAGCAATCTTTCTGTTCAGGACAGATAAGTCTTTGGAAGCATTCTTACTCTGACATGCTAGGCCTGGCATGTCACTCAACAAGAGAAAACATTACCCCTTACATCCCAGTCTTAAGCTTCTCACTTAACCCAATCAGATCTCATACTTTGCACTGACGAGGGCAATGCCCCAAAACATTGTGTCTGCATATTGAGATTTTAATTTGGTGTTTGTACTTAGTCAGGTAGTAAGGCTCGATAAAGGACCAATAAAGACGTGTAGAATTACTACTTCCAATATGTGGCACTAGAATTAATTTTTCTCTTCCTCTTTGAAGGGGCAGTTTGTATATTTCATTTCTCAAGCCAGCATGGCGTATAAGCCTCCTCACTCTGACATGCCAGGCCTGGCATGTCACTCTCCACAAGGAAAAACGTTACCTATTAGATCCCAGACAGGTCCTTGGGTTAAATGAATAGTATTGAAGCATTCTGAAGTATGGGATATTCACTTACACCTAAATTTATACTTCCTTTATTACGCTTCCCTACACAACATATAATAATAATAATAATTTTTATTTATATAGCGCCAACATATTCCGCAGCACTTTACAGTTTAACAGTTTCAAAACACAAGTCATAAGTAACAACGTTAACAATACAATAATTAAAGCAAAGTAAGACGACTCTGCTCGTGAGAGCTTACAATCTACATAACTACAACGGCAAACGTGACTAATATCATGACGGGCTATTTACCTGCCAATGGTAGATTTGTATTCCGACTCATCGTGGAGATAATATCCCAGGTTTTTTTTCACCAGTTAAATAAAAAAAGAAGTATACGTGTTTGGTATTATTGTAATCATACTGACCCCGAGAAGCATGTTGCCTGGTCTTTGTTGCCACACAATGAACTGTAAAATCAAACCCCCCAAAAATTACATTGTTTCTCCTTTCCACCAGATTTTTTCCCCATTTTCCAGTACATTATTTACTACAATGAATGGTGTCATACAAAACTTCAACTCGTCCTGTAAATATCACAAAAATCAAGCCTTCAAACAGCTATGACGGTGACAAAAATAAATTAAGTTATAGTTCGTGTAAGAAGGGTAAGGAAATGCAAACACAAAAAAAAATTGTTCGATCCGGAACAGGTTAAAGGATATGAAGCTTTCGGAAGCAAATTTTGTTGTTAATTCAATGTATATGAAATATAAATTCATTTTGCAAATATTGGTCAAGATAATGTTGAGCGAACGTGCTTGGATAAGGTGTGATCAGACCATGCTCGGGTGCTATCCAAGTTTCTTCGGCATGCTCGAATAATACCGTATGTTCGAGTCCCAGCAGCTGCATGTCTCACGGCTGTTAGACAGCGGCAACACATGCTAACAAACAGGAAATCCCTGTATGTGTGGCGACTGTTGAACATCTGCCACATGCAGCTGCGGCGTACTGAACATATTATTCGAGCACGCCCAAGAAACTCGGTTAGCACCCGAGCATGCTCTGATCACACCTTATCCAAGCACACTCGCTCATCACTAGTCAACAATAATTGCAAATATTAATCAAGAATATTTGCAAAGTTGAAATAAACTTTGCAAATATATTTGATTAAAAATGATCCACCCATTAATGTATACAGCTTCTATGTAGACTTATGTATCTCTATTGTTACAGACCACAAAATAACCACAACCTACAAAGGTACTATGTCCTATCTAGCCAAAATACTGCACTATAAAATAATAACGAAAATAGAAAGGACTGTATATAACATATCTTGGTCACTAATAAGAATAACTCCATAATTATAAGTGCCAAAAAAAGCAAATATGCAATAAAGGGCAATAGTATTAGTAAATAGGTGAAGACCAATACAGCCTGTGAGTCTATGTGAATATTTACTATCCCACAAATATGACATCACGAATGATTATACTTAAAGGGGTATCTCAAGTTTGGAAGTTACCGCTTCCAATATTATGAGGCCAGGGGAGACAGGGAATAACTTTGCGATCACTTCCCCTAATGCTGCAGAGAACTGGGAATTTTCACCCCATGTGTAGTGGTAGTTAATCATGCAAACTGCCACTCCATTCATTCTAAAGAGACTACTAAAGACGAGCCTAGCGCAGCACTCGGCTATCTACAGCGGTCCCATAAGAATGAATGGAGCGGCATTGCACATAATCAGGATGGCTCAGTGGTTAGTGAGTCGCCCTCCAGAGCAATGGGAACTCGGATCTGAGCCTATAGACTTCTATGGGGGATGTCACGGCAGCACAGCTCAGTCCGTGGCTCTGGCGCTCACCCGTTAAATGTGGGATATTTACAGGGGAATTGAATGTTGGTATGGGGATTCGTGATGCCACCTGTGGTACCTGGTCAGGGTGACCAGCGCTGCAGTGCAGATCCACTGAAGGGTTGGTGTTGTGCAGCTATAGGTGTTAAGCCTCCCACAGGTGAGGCTGAGTCCTTCAGGGCAGGTAGATATGTAGGAATGCAGGACAGAGGGGATCCCGGCAGTAGGGGTAATAAGGTAAACACACACACAAGTCACTTTGGTACCTTTACTGAAGATGTTGCAGGCACATCCCAGAGCACTGTAGGGTGAAGGGTGCACATCCAGAGTCTCCCACTGAGTAGGTGTGTGGCCTCCTGTTCCTTGCCTTTTAGTAATGAAGTCCTGGCCTGCATGTAGCTGGGCCTAACTTATTCTCCGTCCTGCACCTGGCTGACCTTGTGGTTGGACCTTCTCTTGAAGTACAGTACCTACTTGCAGCGTCCAGATTTCCGGACTTCTCCTGGCCCAGTTACGTATCAGCTCTGTGGTGGTCCTGGGACCTATAGTCCTCCAGGAACTCCGGTGTTCTCCTAATGGGTCGTGGAGATCCCTATAGGCTCGGACCCCGGCATCCGGTAAATACTTGTTGAGGTGAGCTATGAAGGTTCCTCTGCCTCATTCACTTCTCTTTCCACTTGCCTTCGGCCTACCCGGGCCCTCACACGATTACACACACTGGCGGTTGGTGGGCCGCCTCTTCGCCGCTCTCTGAGCGTTGGCACGCTCTTGGCTCTCAACTTGAGCTCTGGAGTCCCTTACTGCGAACTCCACTCGTTTGCTCTGTCTGCAGACTACTCGCTTGTTTCAGTTCTGACTAGACTGGAATAGATTCACTTCCACTTTACTAGCCTCCACTTTGCTGAACTGAACTGCAGCCTCTCTAATCTCAGCTCTGCAGACTGACCTCTCTTTCAGAAAGCTCCTTCCGACTGCTCTGACAGAGCTAACTGAGCTCTCTTTCCTGTCTTCACCCTCCTTTTATATAACTATCGGAGCTCCCTCTGGTGGTCTTAGGGATGGGTGAAGGTTTGTGCATGTATATTGAGACCTCTAGTGGTGAATTCCTTTTGTGCACCCTTTCAGGAGATGTGGGAATCTCAGCACAGCTGGGCTCCACATTAGCACTGCAGCCTTGCAGCGCTGGAGTCCTGGGTTCAAATCCCACCAAGGAAAGGAGTTTGTATGTTCTCCCCGTGTTTCCTTGGGTTCTCTGGTTTCTTCCTACACGCCAAAGACATACTGATAGGGAATGTAGATTGTGAGCCCCAATGGGGACAGTGATGATAATGTCTGTAAAGCGCTGTGGAATATGATGAGCTTCAGTTCTCGCGATCGTTGGAGGCCTCAGAGATTGGACCCATTGGACCCATCCAATCCTGTGAATACCCTTCTAAAGACAGCCGGTCAAAGGTGGGCAGTTTTTCCCTTATTTTATTTTTATTCCCCTGAATATTATATATATATATATATATTGTAAGGTGGCAGTGTTCACACCGTACAGTAACTGAGGCTGTGACCCAAGCAAGTCCAATATAAACAGCTTTTATTCAGCAACTCACGGGTTAAACAGAAAAGTCCTCCGGTACGCACCCGGGTTAACATCAGTCCATAAACAATGGTTGCCGGGGACAACGGCCGCGCCGGCCGAACAGAGCCTGACTGGTGCAGAGCCGCGCCAGGTGTGGGTTCAGCTACACACAATTCCTGTGGAGCTTTCCTGCTATGCTCCTAGCAGGGTCCAAACATAGAACCACATAATCCTTAGTGCAGGAGTTTTAAAGACCTGTGGCAAAAGCCACTGGAAAACCCGGGTTGGAGGGAGGAGGCCCCCCACTGCCTCCTGTGACCTCCTCCAAGGAATGAAGGCCCTGCCGGACTTTACTTAATCTGCCTTAGCCAGGTAGTCTGACTAGGTCACTGCTCACCTCATTCCTGCATTGCAGCCGCAGCTGTGTGTGTGATTGCAATGCACTCCAATGGTTCTAATAGGACTCTGTACACATTCTGGGGGAAATATAACGTCCCTCGTAAACGATCCCGGTCACTGCCTCACAATATATATATATATATATATATATATATATATACACATTAACAGTAATTTGCGCCAAAACTTTTACATGTCACTGTACATATATATGTGGTCCTTACAAGTGTGCGGTCTGTTTAGGCTGTTCTGCAATATTACTCTGTGAGCACTACCCCCTTAATAAAGAACATAAATATTAGCCCTAAATAAAAAGGCCCATACCAATGGAATAATATGGTGGATAAAAAATATATAATACTCATGGTAATAGCAGGAGTAAAATAAGAGTATTTTGACCTGTGACAGGGCTTCTCTAAACACAGATCAACAGGATATTCCATATCTGTCCGATAGATGAAGACCATGGGATCCTGACGATGGTGGTCTGGATCAAAAAAAAATACAAAAATATGAGTAATTTATTCTCCTTTGGTCCTGTGAATACAGGTACATACTCAATTTCCTCCCTTCATTCCCCTCTGCCGTCCATGACTCTAACATCCTCGGTGTGAATCAGCAGCATTGATTTCTGCACTCAGCAGCAGAGCTCAGAGCACCTATAAATAAAATATAGTTCCATAAAGAAGCTGTAAACCTCACTCTCTCATCTGTGAGAATTATGGATATTTATATTACTGTTGTCAAAAATGCACTTTCTAGAATTGAGAAACAGTCATTGGCCGGGGGGAGATTTTACCAGCTAATATCAAACGGAAGTAAGGCAATGAGAAACTCAAAGTGGATTAGAGATATGGAAGCGGCGATCTCGTATTCATTATTCTACGTGCCGCTGTTTGTGGGTTTTATACCAGGTACACAGTAGTGTATGTGTCCACGTCAGCCTGTGATCGCTGCTTATGCATGTCTGTGTGTAGCCCTGGTACACAATACCAGGAGGATGAGTGGAGAGGTAACAGTTAAGGTCTCTTCATGACATCATGTACACTTCTGACACACCCAGCAGGGGTGTGGAAGGGAGTGATTTTAGTCAGTCAGTTTCCTGTCCTTGGACAGAGTAGACGTGTCCAGTTTGAGCCTGTCATCAGTTCAGAAAGTGGAGGCTGGTACAGGTGGTCTAATTCACCTTAGCCTAGTCAGAGCTGTGCCCCACTGGAAGAAAGACTGAGCTAACTATTAAGAGTCGAGCAAATCGAAGGGCAAAGTGGAAGGAAGATAATTGGAAAAGTGCTTTTGACTTGGAAAAGTCCTGCACATTGCTACCGGTTACTGGGGACCGAAGGATCACTATTAGCTACAAGCATAGTGAAGAGGAAACCAGAGATTTACCGGACCCTAGGTCGCGGCAAACAAGCCCCTTATAGTCAGTACGTAACTGGGGTCAGGGAAGTGAAGACTTTGAGTTTCTGCAGGACAAAATAAGAATTCAGCTCCCTCATAGAAAGACTCCTAACACTAAATTGACTGGGAAGCACAGCTTTGGATAAGCTGGAATCATAGAGGGGACTACGCTTCAGGCTGGTCGTACTCATCTTCATTGGACAGTAAAGGAGGCCCCTAACTTGCTTAGCTGTTGCCTCAAAGCTCATCCTCCATCAACCCCATCAGCCTCCCTGGGACCTGCTTGAACATCTTACAAGTAAAGGTATGGAAAGACGCTGACGGTGTGAGACTGAGTTATTATTGCATGCCTGCACAATCCCTACCTAACTACCGACCTGAGGGAAGAGTCCCACCTGTAGGGGACCCGACATCTAGCTGCCTCACCATCCCCTCAGAGATCTACAGCAGCGCTGGTACAAATTACCAGAATACTACAGGTGGCGTCACGAACTGTATATAAACCTATCCCCTGTAAATATATCCCCAACATACGCCAGACCGCCAGGGCCACAGACCGAGCCACCGCTACCTGTGACAAACCCCATAGACTTCCATGGGCTCGGCTCTGAGTACCCCATTGCCCTGGTAACCCACAATTGTGGTGGCGGGTCGACACAAAAATTTGGCGTCACGAACAGGATACGAAACTTGCAGCATTGCGAGCCCTGTGTGCCTGTGGAGTGTTTTTGTGAAAAAGGACTGTTTGCACTTTTGGCGCCAAAATCGCCATTTTTGTCGCCATATTCGCGCCCTAAGGCGCTGGAGAAGAAGGTGGGCGTACCTGAAAGAGCGCGCAAGTCTTGGACACGCCCCCGGCTCTGACTCATCGGCAGGTCCTGCAACAGGAAGTGAACGCTCTGACATCAGAGCGCCAGCGACGAAGGTCCTGTTCCCACTGCGGTGCCTGTGAAATAGCAGCATCTGAAACCGGTAGGCTCCGTTTAACCAAGGGGGCGCTAAGATGTCACAACAACCGGCTGACAGTGCGGCCCCAGCCGGAGGCCCCAATCCCGCACCGTCTGGTATTGTAGCGCCAGATGGGGGCGCAGGCCCTGCACCCAGTCCGGTAGTCCCGATCATGCCACTAACGCTCCCATATATGCCTGGGGCGAAATGGCTTCCCCAATACAGCGGTGAGCCAGGCACATTAGCAGGCTTCAAGCGGAAGTTATGCAGCATCCTAGAAATGTACTCCATGCCTGAGAGACAAAAAGCTGCTGTGCTAATAGGGCAGCTAACTGGCGCTGCTGAGAGGGAAGTGGAGACCTGGGATACCGTTGATCAGGAGTCGGTACCTGCGATCTTCCTGAAGCTACATGCCATATTTGAAGACCGCACAGAAACGGATCTCCGGATGGCCTTCTATCACTGTTCACAACAGCCAGGTGACAGCATCCGGGACTATGCTTGCCGACTACAGGGAGCCCTGAAAGCACTCAAGCAAATTAACAATTTAAATGCTATCGACGAGAATAAAATGTTGAAAGAACAATTTATACAGGGATTGAGATCCCCAGAGGAACGCAGAACTGTGAATTGGTGGTCCTTAGATCATCCTGATGCTACCTTTGATGCCCTAAAGGACATGGCAATAAAAGGGCTGCGGCCCCTGGGCAAACCTGAGGTGGCCACCCAACATCATCAGGGTGAAGTCACTCTGGAACCGGCAGTAACCCCCTGTTCCCCGTTAGTGGCTGAAGCCAAAGCGCAGGTGACACCTCCTAGTGAATTGGACTGTCTGCGCTCAGAGGTGCGCCAGCTGACTAAAAATCTGGCTGCTGTAATGAGTGCCCTACAGCTGCGGAAAGAGGAGGAAGGGAAGATCTTGTTAGCTGACTGCCCAGAGGACGTTCCGTGGATGCACCGGAGAAGAAAGAAGACGTCGCCCCCCCAGAGGAGGACAACGCCACCCCAGGAGCAACCTCTGATCAACACCCTCCTCGTCGAGAGATCATCTGTTACCGCTGCAACCGGAAAGGTCATCTGTCTACACAGTGTCCTTTAAACGGGCAGAACCTGGGTCCAAGGGCCAACACCCAGGAGAATACCCGTCAGGCCCCCTAGACTGGAACCGCAGGTATGTGGGCGGGCGACCCTACCTGTCTATTATTCTAGATGGTATTGCTGTTCCAGCATTGTTAGACACTGGGTCGCAGGTGACCCTAATACCTGATGCTCTATATACCAAGTACTGGTCAATGGACAGTCTTAAACCTCCGAGCCTTGACTTTACTGTGTATGCTTCGAATGGTCTTCCTGTAGAAGTACTCGGAACAAAATGTGTAGATGTAAAGGTGGGCAGAGAGGAGTTGAAAGACCAAGGGCTTCTGGTAGTAAAGACTGTAAATGAGGAGAACGGTTTAAATATCATTTTGGGTACTAACATTATCGGTAATTGTTTGGGAGAAGTTGTGTTCTTACTCCAACAGCTCGCTGAGATTGCCCGACCAAGGCAGAGAGGAGTAATCCAAAGAGAGATCCGGGCCCTGGTGTGTCAGCAGCAAGCGAAGCTTACCGACGGCGAAATTGGTAATGTACGGGTCACTGAC
>JARQOD010000001.1:466409124-466491971 GCA_033576555.1 Oophaga sylvatica
TTCCTGGTTTTCTTATCACTATGCTTGAAACAGTAGTGATCCTTTGGTCCCCAGTGACCGGTAGCAATGTGCAGGACTTCTTCAATCCGTAAGCACTATTCCAATAAACCACTGTGCCTTTCGCCTTGTCCTCGCTGGTAACATAAGCACTCACACTAGCCAAGGGTCGAGCAGTCACTTCTTTCTTTTCCTTCACTTCAAAGTTAGTTACAGATGCTCAGTTTTCAATAGGCAGGAGCACGTCTCTGAACCTTATACCGTCCTTTAGACAGGATACTGAAGACTTTCTGCACTAAACTTCTTCTTTCCTTCCAGTGTATGCTGATGAGGTACAGCTCTGACTAGGCTAAGGTGAATTAAAGCACCTATACTAGACTCCACTTTCCGAACTGATGATAGAGCAATCTGGACTGCTTCCTCCCTCCAGACGTCTTCTCTCTCTGAAGTCAGGAACTAAACTGACTAGAAATCACTCTAACACATACACCTTGACCACTCCCTCAAGAGTAAACTCCACTACCCTAAGGGTGTGTCTAGTATATGTTGAGTGAATGAATATTTAGCATTAAACTGCTGTCTCGCCACACACTCTCCAGGGTACTGCGTGTGCCTAACACCAGGGCTACACATATATATATATTATATATATATATATATATTGTGAGACAGTGAGAATATGTGGGTTAGATGGGGTGTATATTTCACCTGGGTGCTTTGCTGACTGGTATAAGGGAGGTGTATGGCTTTGTAGACCTGGTGGTAGAGAAAGGTCATTACACCTTCCACTCAGTGCATACTTGCAGCTCAAACCTGTAACCACTCAGCTGTTAATTAAGAAGCCAGAAATAGGTGTCTGGAAACACAGTCAGAGAGAGCTAGTTTAGCCTGGACACAGGGAGGTGTCCTGGCACAAGAAACAGTCTCCAAGAGTGTTAGAGCTGTCTTTAGCCTGGACACAGAGAGGTGTCCTGGCACAAGGAAGCAGTCTCTGTGAGAATGCATGCGGATAAGCTACTGAAGAGGAGGAGAGCCGTCTCAGTCTGGGTTAGATGTACCCCGGACACAGGAGTGTCTCTGTGAACCTCCATGCTGATGATTACTGAAGAGGAGGAGAGCCGTCTCAGTCTGGGTTAGATGTACCCCGGACACAGGAGTGTCTCTGTGAACCTCCATGCTGATGATTACTGAAGAGGAGGGGAGCCGTCTCAGTCTGGGTTAGAGGTACCCCGGACACAGGAGTGTCTCTGTGAACCTCCAGCATAATGACTACTGAATAGGAGTGGATCTCTCTCAAGTCTGGACGTCGGGTGGACCTTCAGACATAAGGAGGAGTATCTGGGAAACTCCATACTGGTAACATATATCATATGTGTTGTTTTGGGCACAGACTGATAGAGTCTGGGTTCCTGATAGAAAGGGACATTACATAAGTGTAATTAGTGGCTAGACAAGCCTAGGTCTTTTGTTTATGCTTTGTTTTAATCTGTTTGCTGTGGACTTTAATAAAGCTGGTTGCGGCCAGTTTTGCACCAGAACTGCTGTCTGAATGAACTGTTTTCATGCCGTTCTGTCTACCCAGACAGCGATCCTAGAGCTAAATCCCCTGAATGTTACAATTGGTGGAGAATGCTGGGGCAGCGCAGGGCCTGGTACAGTTAGTGCTGGAGTGTGCATGCAGCACAGTGGCAAGAGACAGCATTAAAGGTGAAGTCTATTGAAATAGCAACAGAGGAAAAAAAAAAAGTGTGTCAGCAGAAACGTCTATTGGAAGCAGTCTTAAAGAGACAGTAGCCCTAATAGACTTTGCAAAGAAAAAAAAAAAAAAAAAGGGTGTTTGCACAGCAAGCTGAATTTGTTGTAGAAATGACTGTGGTGTGTGCTGTGGCTCGTGGGGTCACGAAGGTGACAAGCGGCTGGCTGTGACTCATGGGGTCACGAAGGTGACAAGCGGCAAGACAGCGCAGCGTGCAAGTCTTCTCGTGGGAGGAGCTACAGGGACTTGCAGCAAGAGGTTCCGCAGGAGCTGCAGTAACAGCCACAGCGGCTTATGAGCAACATCTGAAGGTGTTGGTGGTTGTGGCTGCAACGGGAGCGGCGGCAGTTTCAGCCGGAGCTGGTGTGGTGCAATCAGACAGTGTGAACCAAGTCACACAGACTCTTAAAGGGCCAGTAACAGCCCAAAAGAGATAAACTTGTACTGGGTGGTTTGTGCCTAAAAAAGCTGTGGGGGAGTCCACAGGGTGTATCCCGGAGTGGGGTGGTGTCCCTAGGGAGGGGGCGTGGCCTAAAAGGGCGGTAACACACCCGCAGGGATGGTACGCAAAAAGGGGGTGGAGTGTCCCAACAGAAAAGGGGAGGTGCTGACAAACTGTTGCCCGGCGCAAATGGGTTATCGGTGTCCAGTCTGCCTTATGAATTATCCACCAGGCACACTCCTAAGGGGGTGTGCCTTACAGATAAACACTGAAGACGCGGTGGGTCTGGTCGACTCGGAAAGCCCGGTGACGCTAGTGAGGGGTATACCTGAGGGATGGCAGCTGACCGGTAGAAAGATCGGGGTCACTTGCATCCATGGGGACACTAGGGAATATCCAGTGGCCAGACTGATCTTTGATGTTGGCTGCGACACTGAGGTACAGGATGTCGCTGTAGACCCAAATTTGTCATGTCCAGTAGTTATAGGTCAGGACTTTAAACTACTCTCCGGTTTATTGGACAGAGGAGTTTCTAAGCAGCAAGAGGGAGGCCTTGCTACTGTTGGGGTGGCAGAAAGTGGGACAGTGACTCCTTCCCAAACTGACGGATCTAACCAACTCGGTGACATAGCAGACGGTGACACCAGAAGAAAGGGTGCGTCTGCCCAACTTACTGACATGTCACCTGAAGTGTATGACAGACGAACTGATAATAATGTGATAGTTAACATGTCTGGAACGGACACCCAGTTAGAGGGTAACTGGGGGATTAACGATACAGGGGGATGTGACTTAGACTCTGCAGGTGACTGTGACTCTAATGGAGAGAGGGAGTCCAGTAATGAAGGGCCCCACAAGGAGAAGAAGTCCTCCCGTCGCCGGAAACGTAAAGGGCGCAAAGAGCGTGAGCCCCTTGCACCCAGTAAGGAGGTCAATGAGGAAGAACCTCTTGAGAAAAAATTAGAGTGTGTGGAGCTCTCTGAAGATACAAAGGACAGTGGTAATGATGGTGTGTCATCTGATGACAATAAAGCAACCAGTGCAAATGAGGAAGGCACGGTAGCCGAGAAGATTGAGAGTCCTGAGAAGAAAGCTGATGCGGACCTTACAGCCGGACAGAAGATGGCATCTGAAGATGTTTTACAGTTGGCCAATGCCCTGGCGAAGACTAAGGTGAAAGAAGAAGAGCTGAGCTTTGAAGGCAGGACTCTGACACTAAATACCGCACAAGGAGGTGCTGATGAAAATGAGAAGCTATTAATGTATCGTGGGGGTCTACATCAGGCTGAAATAAAGACCCTGAGAGAACATGTGGAACAAGAAAAGGCTCTGAGACAAACTGCTGAGCAAAGAGTGGATGAGCTAGAGAATGAAGTCTCTGAGCTCAGAGGTCACTTGGCAAAGTGGCAAAGTGTGAATAAGACCATAAGGGAAGATGTGGAAATGCTCAGAGAAGCAGTAAGAGGTCTTCTGCAGAAGGAGAAGTTGCGGGTTGAAGACGCAAAGCGGCCATGCCCATGTGATGATCAGGCGGAGGTGCCAGTATCTATCTTGGCAAGGAGCCTTGAAGAAGCTAAAATTCAGGAGGGTCTTGAGCAAAGAACTGAACAAGACACTCATCTGGTCGTGGTAGATGTCTTGGAGGAACGGTCCGAGGTAAACCAGGAAGAGAAGGAGACTTCACTCTTCAAGTGTGTGGTACAAGTACCTGAAGACATGCGAGAAGCCTGTGCCAGTGAGGGTGTGCATGAGGCCTTTAAGAAGGCAGTAAAAGCCTATAGTGTGAATTGGGCACCAGAGACGAACCAGTTGGTGATCCTGGCAGAGGGAGAAGACACAGAGAAGCTGGTGGCTCTCCTGAAGGATATGCATCTGCAGTGTCTTCACGCAAAACAGATGATTATGTTAAGTAACATGAAAGCCGCTCACCGTCTGGAGCAGGCCAAGGAAGATCAAAATCGGCTGGGTTTGGCAGAAGAGGTAATTCCGGTACCCAGAAATTTGGTGGGGAGAATCGTCGGAAGACTTGGAAAAGTGATGCAGGAAATGGTGGATAGATCCGGTGTAAGGAGAATGAGGATTCCAACTGATGGCGAGATCAAGGTGGCTGGAGAAGATATGGTTCCGTTCATTAGTGTGGGCTCGGTGGAGAGCCTGAAGAACATCCGAACGCTCCTGGAGTATCGAATAACATACCTACGAGAAGTAGAGCAGCTGATTTCAGTAAGAAAGCAGATAAAGGAACAGCTGCATGAGTTAAAACGAAGATGGCGACTGCTTCCAGCCCAAGATATAGAGAGACAAGAGGCCTCTCTAGGGACTGGTAGTAGACGGGCTGAAGCACTGAGGGGTAAAAATGACGATCCGGTTAGCTCAGGGCTGAGTGACCTATGTGTAAGACCCGGTGGAGGACGAAAAGACAGAGAGTCAGACTCAGAACTACCAGTAAGTTTGACTGGACGATGGACTCGTGACCGCAACGACGGTAGGAGTCAGTTCGGGAAAGAAAGGTCGGGTGAGGTGACACCGACACAAGGACAAGGCCAACGTTCTGACCGCTGGGGGCGGGAGAGGTCTAACAAAGAGGTGATATTGCATAGTGCCCAAAATCAACTGAGACGGGGTGACTGGCAGAGACGACCGAG
Organism: Oophaga sylvatica; assembly: GCA_033576555.1. Taxonomy (NCBI): domain Eukaryota; kingdom Metazoa; phylum Chordata; class Amphibia; order Anura; family Dendrobatidae; genus Oophaga; species Oophaga sylvatica. Next base: position 466,413,965 of record JARQOD010000001.1, read on the forward strand.
AAGGATCTCTGGTCGGGTAACAAGTGTTCAACCCCACAAGTTTGAACAGAGGGGGCACTGTGTATGGCCCTCGGGATATGCATGGAGGCATGTGATGGATGGACGGTATGTATCGCAGAGGTGGGTGGCCCTGTGATGGAAGCCTGGATTTGTTTTGGTTCAGCAGATCTACTGCTGAGACTTGTGCATATACGTTGGGAGGCTTCCAGGTGACTTGGAGAGCTGGGCAGGTCCAGTCACCTACAAACCCACCTAAGGGGTATGTGTCTAAATACCTAGGATAAAGCTGTATGCAGAGGGGACGGATGGGTAATGCAGCGTTGGCTGGCATTCATTTAATGGATCAGTATGTATGTTTTGACTGTCCATGTTCCTTCTCCTCAGTTGACTGGTCACATGACTGTGACATCACACAGTGTGTGTGTGTGTGTGTGTGTAAGGGTATAGAAACCCTGCTTAATGGAAGATAAAGATGAAGATGATGTGGGCCATGACTTGAGCTGTGTTCACTGTCTCTTGAGGTTTGTTGACCAGTCCTCCGGTCTGGATGACCAGCCCTCCGGTCTGGAGAAGAGGGGGGGGATATGTGAGACAGTGAGAATATGTGGGTTAGATGGGGTGTATATTTCACCTGGGTGCTTTGCTGACTGGTATAAGGGAGGTGTATGGCTTTGTAGACCTGGTGGTAGAGAAAGGTCATTACACCTTCCACTCAGTGCATACTTGCAGCTCAAACCTGTAACCACTCAGCTGTTAATTAAGAAGCCAGAAATAGGTGTCTGGAAACACAGTCAGAGAGAGCTAGTTTAGCCTGGACACAGGGAGGTGTCCTGGCACAAGAAACAGTCTCCAAGAGTGTTAGAGCTGTCTTTAGCCTGGACACAGAGAGGTGTCCTGGCACAAGGAAGCAGTCTCTGTGAGAATGCATGCGGATAAGCTACTGAAGAGGAGGAGAGCCGTCTCAGTCTGGGTTAGATGTACCCCGGACACAGGAGTGTCTCTGTGAACCTCCATGCTGATGATTACTGAAGAGGAGGAGAGCCGTCTCAGTCTGGGTTAGATGTACCCCGGACACAGGAGTGTCTCTGTGAACCTCCATGCTGATGATTACTGAAGAGGAGGGGAGCCGTCTCAGTCTGGGTTAGAGGTACCCCGGACACAGGAGTGTCTCTGTGAACCTCCAGCATAATGACTACTGAATAGGAGTGGATCTCTCTCAAGTCTGGACGTCGGGTGGGCCTTCAGACATAAGGAGGAGTATCTGGGAAACTCCATACTGGTAACATATATCATATGTGTTGTTTTGGGCACAGACTGATAGAGTCTGGGTTCCTGATAGAAAGGGACATTACATAAGTGTAATTAGTGGCTAGACAAGCCTAGGTCTTTTGTTTATGCTTTGTTTTAATCTGTTTGCTGTGGACTTTAATAAAGCTGGTTGCAGCCAGTTTTGCACCAGAACTGCTGTCTGAATGAACTGTTTTCATGCCGTTCTGTCTACCCAGACAGCGATCCTAGAGCTAAATCCCCTGAATGTTACAATATATATATATATATAGATAGATATAGATAGATAATAGATAGATACCATATATACTCGAGTATAAGCCGACCCCCCCTAATTTTGCCACAAAAAACTGGGAAAACTTATCGACTCGAGTATAAGCCTAGGATGGAAAATGAAATTATGCCCCATATGCTGCCCCATGTATTATGCCCCACAAGATGCTCCATAGATTGTGCCCCATATTCTGCCCATGTATTATGCCCCCATAGATGCTCCATAGATTGTGCCCCCATAGATGCTCCATAGATTATGCCCCCATAGATGCTCCATAGATTATGCCCCCATAGATGCTCCATAGATTATGCCCCCATAGAAGCTCCTTAGATTATGCCCCCATAGAAGCTCCATAGATTGTGCCCCATAGATGCTCCTTAGATTATGCCCCCATAGAAGCTCCATAGATTATGCCCCATAGATGCTCCATAGATTATGCCCCCATAGATTATGCCCCCATAGATTATGCCCCCATAGATGCTGCCCCCATAGATTATGCCCCCATAGATGATCCACAGATTATGCTCCCATAGATTATGCCCCATAGATGCTCCACAGATTATGCCCCCATAGATGCTCCAGATTATGCCCCCATAGAAGCTCCATAGATTATACCCCCATAGATTATGCCCCCATAGATGCTCCACAGATTATGCCCCCATAGATTATGCCCCCATAGATTATGCCCCATAGATGCTCCACAGATTATGCCCCCATAGATTATGCCCCCATAGATGCTCCACAGATTATGCCCCCATAGATTATGCCCCCATAGATGCTCCACAGATTATGCCCCCATAGAAGCTCCACAGATTATGCCCCCATAGATGCTCCACAGATTATGCCCCATAGAAGCTCCATAGATTATACCCCCATAGATGCCCCATAGATTATGCCCCCATAGATTATGCCCTCATAGATGCTCCACAGATTATGCCCCCATAGATTATGCCCCCATAGATGCTCCACAGATTATGCCCCCATAGAAGCTCCATAGATTGTCCCCCCATAGATGCTCCATAGATTGTGCCCCCATAGATTATGCCCCCATAGATGCTCCATAGATTATGCCCCCATAAATGCTCCTTAGATTATGCCCCCATAGATTATGCCCTCATAGATGCTCCACAGATTATGCCCCCTTAGATTATGCCCCATAGATGCTCCACAGATTATGCCCCCATAGATTATGCCCATATAGATTATGCCCCATAGATTATGCCCCATAGATGCTCCACAGATTATGCCCCCTTAGATTATGCCCCCATAGATGCTCCACAGATTATGCCCCCATAGATTATGCCCATATAGATTATGCCCCCATAGATTATGCCCCCCATAGATGCTCCACAGACTGTGCCCCCATAGATGCTGCATTTTATAGGCCCCTTTATGCTGTCGCAGCTGCTGCTGCTGCAAAGAAAAAAGACATACCTCTCGTCGCTGGGGGCCAGGTGCTGGTGTCACCGCTGGCTCAGGGCCCCGGCACCTGAGAGATTTACCTGTCACCCGCTCTACCGCTGAGCGCCACTGTCTTCGGGTCTTCCGGCAGTGAATGCTCAGGCAGAGGGCGCGGCGCACACCACGTCATCGCGCCCTTTGCCTGAACATCGCAGCAAGAGGACCCGAGGACACGGCGGTGGAACGGGACAGGTAAGTAATGATATTCACTGCTTCCCACGCCCATGTGGGCGTGGGAAGCAGTAAATATTCATTTCTCTTTAGCAGCGGGGACAGGGGCTCCTGCCTCCTGTCACCCGCTGCTACTCCGCTTGCACGGGGCCCCCATGGCAGCTGCGTGGTGTGCCGCTATTAGCGACACGCCACCGGCTGAGGGCCCCTGGAGCAGCGGGGGCCCTAGGCAACTGGCCCCTGTATGCCAGCAGGTGCCAGGACCCCCCAGATGCCAGGGCCCACCGGAGAATCCTCCGGTTCTCCAGTGGGCCAGTCCGACCCTGTTCCAGGATATACTGTAATACCACCAGGTATGGACTGGGGCTAAAATTCAGCCCTGGCATTTGAAATCACACAGGCCCATGCTGTCCCCGTCCCTAAGCACCAGATGGGATATATTACTAATATTACCCTGGATGCAGGAAAGCAAGTTTTACTACAAGACCAATATTTCTAATGATCCCTGTGGCCTGCTGGGGTAAGTGACAGAAAAAGCTACTTTGTGCTCAGTCACAACTCTTAACAGTATGGGTGTCTTGAGAACACTGATTCTGTTAACAATGTAGCAGCCAAGTAGCCCACAACAAGACAGGCCCTTCTGGCATTTGCCAGAATTGCCTGATGGCCAGTCCGGCCCTAAATACAACACAGATTCAATGATGCTGGGATCAGGGCTCTGTGGGGGACAGATCGTCACTTCCAGGACTTCTTGTTCTTCTATACTCTGAAGATCGTTCCTAATGACATTGGTGGTAAGTTTGGGGTCATTATCCTGCTGCAGAATAATTTTGGAGGCAATCAGACGCCTCCCTAATGGTACAGTATGATGGACAAGTATCTGCCTGTATTTCTTGGCATTGAGAACACCAAAGATGGGCAGCGTTGAGGACTGTAGACACAGTGGTTGGCCAAGAACACTTAGTGCAGCAGATGAAAGACATATCATGTTTCCTTCCCTTCAGAAATTGGAAGATGTCCAACAGTGCCATCAGCTCAGGACTGGCAGCAACCAGTGGGACCTACCTAATCTCATTTATTGTTTGGAGAAGTGTGGCCAGAAAATGCCTTCATGGAAAAATTGTGGTCACAAGCCAGGCCTTCCAAATGACTCAACTATACACAAAAACAATAAAATTTAAAAGGATTGTCCGGTCCAAACCGATAAGTCTGCAGTCACTGCGTGACTGCAGACTTATGAATCCCCCCAGCAAACGCACTGTGGGCTGCCTGGATTTGCCGGTTTCTGAGTCAGGATTGGAGGGTATGTATTCTTTGAAAAGAGAAAAAAGTGAACTGCAACCGGAATGGTCTTATTCACATTTTGCCTTTAGTGCCGTATCTTTTAAGTAAACTGCATGTATACACAGCATATTCAACTGGTGTTCGGTGCTCAGCAAAGAAAGAACATTACTATAGTCAATACAAAAAAGAAAGGCTTGTGGCACTCACCATGTTGAGAAGGATATCAAAGTTGTTTTATTTCATCAAAAAACTTTGATGAGGACATGCAAGCTTAGGAGGCATGAGAGGAGTGCAGGGGTGGACGACGGTCGTTTCGCGTGAACCTGGACCATTGAAGCAATGAAATAAAACAACTTTGATATTCTTCTCAGCATGGTGAGTGCAGCAAGCCTTTCTTTCTTGTAGGTATGTATGCCTTAAACATACTCCCGGGCAGAAGCCGTCTAGTGGGCGTGGCCTCGTTCTCCATATACTTGTATTGCACGAGGCCACGCACCATCTAGTGACATGGCTGACTAGAAGGCGTGGCCTTGCTCCATACAAGTATATGGAGAACGAGGCCACACTCACTGGCTGGGAATTTGTATAACTTATACATACAGTCCAGTCCTGGAAACCGGCGAATCCCTGCAGCGCACAGTGAATTCTCTGGGGGGGGATTTATAAGAGTGACCGCTGACTTATCGGTGTGGATCAGACAACCCCTTTAAATTGTGAACCCCCATAGGGCAATGATGATAACGTCTTTAAAATGCTGTGGAATATGATGGAGCTATATAATTGAGTAAAATAAATACATAATATATATGTATCAGGTAATTTATATATAGGTTTATAGTTGTTATTCTTATCTACCAGCTCCAGGAGGATCGTGAGGAATTATGGAGTGATTATAACCTTCTCACGTGTATCTTGCACATATAGCAGGTCACATTGTATTTTATATGTCATCACAAACTTAGAGAGCCGTAAAAGCTCAGTTATTTCAGACTTGTATGTACAGTCCCATCAGTGATCACATTTACAGGTTATATTCTTCACAAGTGATTACTAGTAAAGATGGATTTTATCTTTCAAATTAATAATTTTTTTCCCTATATAGTTTGACTGGACATTAACAATTAAAAGTACATTTCTAGATGATGCTTTCAGTTGAGCAATCAAAGGTGGTCTTTATGGAGGTATACAATGGATCTGTTTAAAGGGCTAAATTCTAAGAATTCTATCAGTATATCCAACATCATTTCTATAGACAAGTGAATGGACGGTCTTGGCTACTGATGCTCACTTATTAGATGCAGTAATATCAGAACTCCGTCTATTATATTACATTTTTTGCGTGTTATTATATCATAATGATATCACTGAGAGAGAAAAAGCAGCCGTACTTGCCATATCATGTCCAGAAGACACAAATGTACAAACAGGATGAAACGAGTCCCCCAAGATATAGGGGGGTAGCACAGAGACAAAACACTGAAAACAAGCCACTTACTAACCCACCAAACGTCCGTGGGGCGACTGCCTAGCATTTCAATTGCACACATGTCTGCATAGGGTGTCGTGAGATGCACCTCTATCTATATAGCAGCCTATTACCGAAGCCACTCCTATTACATCAGGCGTGCTGCCAATACCATATGTGCACCCACAGGCTAAACACCCCACATTACCCAGCCACCACTGGAAAGACCATGCCTCCATCCTGTTTGTTCATTTGTGTCTGGACATGATATTGCAAGTATAGCCGGGGTCACACTTGCGAGAAACTCACACGAGTCTCGCACGAGTCTCTCGCCTCAATACCCGGCAGTGCCGCCGGCACTCGGGACCGGAGTGTGCAGCTGCATGTATTTCTATGCAGCCGCACACACTGGTCCAAGTGTCGGCGGCAGTGCCGGGTATTGAGGCGAGAGACTTGTGCGAGTTTCTCACATCACACTTGCAAGTGTGAACCCGCAGGGCATATCGCTGTTTTTTCTCTCTCAGTGATATTGTTAATTTTCTTTTCCTCTCTCAGTGAATTTTTTTCTATTATATCACAATGAGACAATCAATTGTTTCAATATTCTCTTCTCCATTCTTCTAAATTTCCAACCTAATGAGAAATTCTCAACTTTTCAAATTTTAAAAAGAATGGTTGCAAAAATGAAAAGTCTACTGTCTACCTGAAGTGGCACTCGCGCATTGGACCAGAACCTATAAAACCAAGATATGGACTTTGGCACAGCAAAGTAAAAAAAAAATGCATTGAAATGAGAAGAGGGAAGATGTGACAGCTCCAGGGACCCCCTCCCGATCTTCCGCATAGAACTTGCAGAGCAGCTGTTCTTTAGGACGCAACGATTAGCGGGCTGGTAATAAGGATGCAGCAGCTTGCAGGCATCCAGCGATGGATGTGGGTAATTATAAAGATCCCCCGAGAAAATAATGACACCAGACAGACACATTTCTGCAAACCGCAGGGGCTTAATTAAAGCAGTGGGGGCATTTTATAATGAGGGGGGTAAAGATGGGGGAAATGATACATATATGAAAGAGACATAAGGTCGATATGAGAAAGAGTGATGGCATCCAACATACTGTATGGAAAGCGTCACTGGAAAGTTCTGCTGAAACATCTAGGGGGTGGTATCTGAATCCAGTATCAATAAAGATCAATATGTCTATTAGTCATCTGACCATATCAATTCCTGATTACAATGTATCTCAAATTATATATTTGACAAAAGCATTAAAAAAAAAGTTCAACAATTCCAAACTCTCCAAACTGCTGCCTATCTTTTGCAGAACATGGAGTGAGAAGATTTCTCATGTTTTCACGGTCAGCGGGGGCTTTCAGCACCGCTTCTCCAATATGTGCCAAGCAGCTGGAGATCAGATGATAAATCGTCTCCAGCGCCACTGTATATGTATGTCATAACGGGGTGCGGGACAGTATCCAACATGACCTCTCCAAGATGGAATGACATGAGTGTGGCATCCCGGGATGAGACATACCGCCCCATGCTACTTCACAGGCAGATTGTTTTTTTGACTGCTCAGTATTAGGAAGGGACAGCCCCAGGCAATGTTAATTCCTATGTAATGAACAGTGACCTACTGAGTGCACAGTGTCCAGATAAAGCCTGACAATGATGGCTTAATCTCTATTTGATGTATAATAAATACTCGTTGCACATATGGGCTTTGTATGATGTATCGCGTGCATCTACTTCATTTGCATCAAAATGGTTTGCAATTACTTTGAAGCTAATAAAATCCAAATTCCTAATCCCAGTTTTGCACCATGAACTATTAATCTACCCATAAATGCGCCTGCACTTTTTCTGTACCATCATACCGGGGTCTTGCTTGTCATTTCCTGGACTATGAAGCCCATGCTGCTTGTTATAATCATCTTACTTCCAATGAGCAAGTAGAAAAGAAGCCTCCGCGTGGAGATCACGGACATCATACATATGCATTTTGCAGTGTGTGATGTCATAAGTGACCACATACATACACATTTTGTAGCATATCGTCATGTTGACGGCATTTGACCTATTATGACATGCGTGATACATTACATCATGGGTGGGCCTTGGCACTCATTGCCGTATATTCAGAGCAGGTCTATTAGTTCACTTTAAATCATCTCCTACGTTTTGATCTGTTCATTTTAGTAATTGGTGGGATCTCAGCACTTGATCCATTCCGACCAATCGAAACCTCTGTGACCGGTCAAAAATTTCTGAAAGTGCAGTGGCACTTCAAGGCTTAAAAGAGTCAAATCTTTAAGGGGATTAATTAATTAAACCATGCACCATGCCAAACACTGCGCATCTTTTATACTGTGCAACAAAGTTTTATATTATATATTTTTATTAAAAATTGTTTTCATATTTTTTTCATAGTATAGCAAACAGGTAGGCAATGGAGAAGTCAAATTACTTAAGGTACATTTTTTGATTCATGTGGAGTCACCTACATGATGAAAATGTGTTATAGAACGGAACCAAGTACATAACAGTGATAATTAATAGTGTTAAGGTTATGTGCACACAACGTTTCAGACAGGAGAACCCACTGAGTTTTTCAAAAGGAAGGATACATACTTAGATTTTTTTCCCCTAAATCATATTTTTCGTGAGTTTTTTTTTATATGTCCTGAGTGCGTCTTTGATGTTTTTGACCATCATCAGTTTTTTTTTTTAATGTGTACTGAGGGCTTATTTGATATTTTTTTTACAATTGTCAGTTTTTTTCAATGTTTTTTTGTGTGCCTTCTTACTGGCTTTTTCTGGACTTTTTTTTCAACTCTATTCAACAATGGATAAATTGCTAGCTGTCCTTCAAAACGCTAAAAAAGATGCTTGGATCACTTCCGGGCATCATTTGAGCCTATGTGTAGCCCTGGTACACAATACCAGGAGGATGAGTGGAGAGGTAATGGTTAAGGGCTCTTCATGACATCATGTACACTTCGGACACACCCAGCAGGGGTGTAGAAGGGAGTGTGAGCAGTCAGTGTCCGGTCTTCAGAGAGAACGGTCTAGCCTGGACTTGAGGAGAGGAAGAGATCCAGTCTGAGCCTGTTTAGCAGTTCAGAAAGTGGAGGCCAGTAAGGGCGAGATATAGATCACCTCAGCCTGGTCAGAGCTGTGCCCCACTGGAAAACGGACTGAGATATCTATTAAGAGTTGAGCAAATCGAAGGGCAAAGTGGAAGAGAACAGAGAAGTGCCATAGGTATAGGATACCTGCACATTGTAACCGGTCACTGGGGACCGAAGGATCACTATAGCTTCAAGCATAGTGGTAAGAAAACCAGAGGCTTACCGGACCTTAGGTCGCGGCAAGCATCCCTGAAGAGTCAGTACGTATCTGGGGTCAGGGAGAGTGAGAACCTTGAGCCTGATCAGCAAAAATAGGAACTCAGCTCTCTCATTGGAAGGCTCCGACCACAAAACTGACTGGGCAGTACAGCTTTGGAATAGCTGGAATTATAGAGGGAACTACGCTTCATGCTGGTTGGACTCATCATTATTGGACAGTAAAGGAGGCCCCTAACTTGCTTAACCGTTGCCTCAAAGCTCATCCTCCATCAACCCCATCAGCCTCCCTGGGACCTGCCTTACCATCTTACAAGTAAAAGGTATGGAAAGACGCTGACGTGTGAGACTGAGTTATTGATTTGCATGCCTGCACAACCCTGCTTTAACTACCGACCTGAGGGAAGAGTCCCACCTGTAGGGGACCCGACATCTAGCTGCCTCACCATCCCCTCAGAGATCTACAGCAGCGCTGGTACAAATTACCAGAGACTACAGGTGGCGTCACGAACTGTATATAAATCTATCCCCTGTAAATATATCCCCAACATACGCCAGACCGCCAGGGCCACAGACCGAGCCACAGCTACCTGTGACAACCCCATAGACTTCCTTGGGCTCGGCTCTGAGTACCCCATTGCCCTGGTAACCCACAATTGTGGTGGCGGGTCGACACAAAACTTTGGCGTCACGAACAGGATCCGAAACTTGCAGCATTGCGAGCCCTGTGTGCCTGTGGAGTGTTTTGGTGAAAAAGACTGTTGCTGTTGTTTGGCGCCAAATACCGCCATATTTGCCGCCAGATTCGCGCCCTAAGGCGCTGGAGAAGAAGGTGGGCGTACCTGAAAGAGCGCGCAGAGTCGTGGACACGCCCCCGGCTCTGACTCATCGGCAGGTCCTGCAACAGGAAGTGAACGCTCTGACATCAGAGCGCCTGCGACGAAGGTCCTGCTCTCACTGCGGTGCCTGTGAAATAGCAGCGTCTGAAACCGGTAGGCTCCGTTTAACCAAGGGGGCGCTAAGATGTCACAACAACCGGCTGACAGTGCGGCCCCGGCCGGAGGCCCCAATCCCGCACCGCCTGGTATTGTAGCGCCAGATGGGGGCGCAGGCCCTGCACCCAGTCCGGTAGTCCCGATCATGCCACTAACGCTCCCATATATGCCTGGGGCGAAATGGCTTCCCCAATACAGCGGTGAGCCAGGCACTCTAGCAGGCTTCAAGCGGAAGTTATGCAGCATCCTAGAAATGTACTCCATGCCTGAGAGACAAAAAAGCTGCTGTGCTAATAGGGCAGCTAACCGGCGCTGCTGAGAGGGAAGTGGAGACTTGGGATACCGTTGATCAGGAGTCGGTACCTGCGATCTTCCTTAAGCTGCATGCCATATTTGAAGACCACACAGAAACGGATCTCCGGATGGCCTTCTATCACTGTTCACAACAGCCAGGTGACAGCATCCGGGACTACGCTTGCCGACTACAAGGAGCCCTGAGAGCTCTTAAGCAGGTTAATAATTTAAATGCTATCGATGAGAATAAAATGCTGAAAGAACAATTTATACAGGGATTGAGATCCCAAGAGGAACGCAGAACTGTAAACTGGTGGTCCTTAGATCATCCGGATGCTACCTTTGATGCCCTAAAGGACATGGCAATAAAAGGGCTGCGGCCCCTGGGCAAACCTGAGGTGGCAACCCAACATCATCAGGCTGAAGTCACTTTGGAACCGGCAGTAACCCCCTGTTCCCCGTTAGTGGCCGAAGCCAAAGCGCAGGTGACACCTCCCAGTGAATTGGATTGTCTGCGCTCAGAGGTGCGCCAGCTGACTAAAAATCTGGCTGCTGTAATGAGTGCCCTGCAGCTGCGGAAAGAGGAGGAAGGGAAGATCTTGTTAGCTGACTGCCCAGAAGACGTTCCGTGGATGCACCGGAGAAGAAAGAAGACGTCGCCCCCCCGGAGGAGGACAACGCCACCCCCAGGAGCAACCCCTGATCAACACCCTCCTCGTCGAGAGATCATCTGTTACCGATGCAACCGGAAAGGTCATCTGTCTCCACAGTGTCCTTTAAACGGGCAGAACCTGGGTCCAAGGGCCAACACCCAGGAGAATACCCGTCAGGCCCCCTAGACTGGAACCGCAGGTATGTGGGCGGGCGACCCTACCTGTCTATCATCTTAGATGGTATTGCAGTTCCGGCATTGTTAGACACTGGGTCCCAGGTGACCCTAATACCTGATGCCCTATATACTAAGTACTGGTCAATGGACAGTCTTAAACCCCCGAGCCCTGACTTTACCGTGTATGCTTCTAATGGTCTTCCTGTAGAAGTACTCGGGACAAAATGTGTAGATGTAAAGGTGGGCAGAGAGGAGTTGAAAGACCAGGGGCTTCTGGTAGTAAAGACTGTAAATGAGGAGAACGGTTTAAATATAATTTTGGGTACTAACATTATCGGTAATTGTTTGGGAGAAGTTGTGTTCTTACTCCAACAGCTCGCTGAGATTGCCCGACCAAGGCAGAGAGGAGTAATCCAAAGAGAGATCCGGGCCCTGGTGTGTCAGCAGCAAGCGAAGCTTACAGACGGCGAAATTGGTAATGTACGGGTCACTGACTCGGATCCTATTGTGATACCCCCAATGAGTGAAATGATCATCTGGTGCAGGGCAGCCATAGGTCTGAGAGGACAGAACTACCAAGCTGTAGTAGAACCCCACCATTCAGAACATAGACCTACACTTATGACTGCTAGAGGAGTAGTAGAAGTGGTGAATGGAAGAGTACCGGTACGGCTTCTCAATTGGGGAGATGATGAGGTAAATTTACCCCGTTATGCAACCATTGCTAAACTTCATGCTGTCGACAATAATTCTATTCTCCCGGCTGAGTCCTTAGACTCCTGTCAAATAGCGGAGGACAATGACTCAGCAACCCAGGTGGCGGAATGGTGTCAGCAACTCCATGTTGGGACGGACACCACTCCCGCTCACCAGAAGCAAGGGGTATTACGGGTGGTGCAAGAGTACGCCCAAGTGTTTAGCAAGAATCCACTTGATTTTGGGATAATTAAGGGAGTACAACATCATATCCCTACAGGCAGTCATCCTCCCATCAAAGAGCGGTATAGGCCCATACCTCCAGCTCATTATCAGAAGGCTAAAGAAATGTTGAATGATATGAAGAAAGCCGGGGTGATAAGGGATAGTTGTAGCCCTGGGCAGCCCCTCTAGTTCTGGTTAAAAAGAAAGATGGTAGTATGAGAATGTGTGTGGATTACAGGCAGGTGAACCGCATAACACACAAGGATGCATACCCGCTACCACGTATAGAGGAATCATTAGCTGCTCTGAAAACGGCTAACTACTTTTCTACCCTCGATCTGACTAGTGGTTACTGGCAAGTGGCTGTGGCTGAGGAGGATCGTGAGAAAACGGCTTTCACCACCCCAATGGGGCTCTGTGAGTTTGACAGAATGCCGTTTGGGCTCAGTAGTGCCCCAGGAACATTTCAGAGAGTGATGGAAAACTGTCTGGGACATCTCAATTTTGAAACCGTGCTGCTATACCTAGACAACGTTATCGTGTATTCCAAGACATATGAGGATCATCTGAAGCACCTGGCAGAAGTATTTGAATCCCTGTCCAGGTACGGGATGAAGTTGAAACCCTCAAAATGCCATCTACTCAAACAGAAGGTACAATACTTGGGGCACATCGTCAGTTCGGAAGGAGTAGCGCCGGACCCAGAGAAAGTCACCGCCATCCAGAAGTGGTCGGAGCCGAAAAACCTTAAGGAAGTGCGACAGTTCCTGGGACTAACGGGTTACTACAGAAGGTTCGTGAAAGATTACACGAAGAAGGCAGCTCCTTTACAGGACCTCCTGGTAGGACAATCCTTAAAGAGCAGAAACCCTCCCTTTAACTGGGGTAAAGAACAGGCTGAAGCATTCCAAAAGATGAAAGAGATCCTTACAGGTGATGAGATCTTGGCTTATCCTGATTACAGCCAACCGTTCCTGTTGTACACCGACGCCAGTAATGAAGGTTTGGGAGCAGTTTTCAGTCAGAAGCAGAATGGCCAAGAAAAAGTCATCGCATATGCCAGCAGAAAACTCAGGCCAACTGAGAGGAATCCGGAAAATTATAGCAGCTTCAAGCTGGAGTTTCTGGCGCTGGTCTGGGCCATTACTGAAAGATTTAAGCATTATCTGGCCTCTAATCAGTTCACTGCGTTTACAGATAACAACCCGTTAACGCACCTGGAAACTGCCAAGCTGGGTGCCATGGAGCAGCGATGGATGGCTCGGTTGTCCAATTACCAGTTTACTATCAAGTACCGGGCAGGTCGAAAGAATGCTAATGCTGACGCGTTGTCCCGAAGGCGCATGACTCTGACACGGAAGAAGAATCGGACGACCTGGAAGAAATTGAGCTCCCTGCGTTCCATCGAAATGGGGTAGTCCACGAGCATCGAGTCCACAGAAAGCAGTATGGTGCAACATTAAATCCTTTACCCCATCACAGTTGGAAAGAGACTCAGGACAGCGATCCAGTGGTCAGCCGTATCAAGGAGTTGTTAAGACAGGAAGGTTCCTCCTTGGAAAAGGATGCACCTATGTCAGCAAAGCTCCTGTGGAACGAGAAAAGCAGGTTGTTCCTATACGTGAGAAGTTGTGCAGGAGATACGTCAACCCCAGGACCCACGAGATGGTCTGGCAGATAGTGGTCCCCAAGGCAGACGTCCCAATGGTGTTGGAAGCATACCACGATCAAGCAGGACACTTTGGCTGGAGAAAGCTGGAGACCCTGTTGAGATGCCGGTTCTACTGGGTAGGGATGCGCAGCTCCATCGAGAGGTGGTGTCGGAACTGTGGACCCTGTGGTCTCAGAAGAAAGGACTACGGTAGTCAGAAGACACCCCTGCAACCTATCCGGACGACTCGTCCCCTGGAGATTGTGGCCCTGGACCACGTCAAATTGTCGCCAAGTAGATCTGGATACTCATACGCCTTGACCATGGTGGACCATTACTCCAGATTTCTGGTGGTTGTTCCAGTTAAGGACCAGACCGCAGTGACGGCAGCGAAAACCTTTCAAGCAAGCTTCTGCAGACCGCATGGGTATCCGGAGCAAGTATTAACCGATCAGGGACCTGCTTTCGAAGCCGATTTATTCAAGGAATTCTGTCACATGTACGGGTGTAAGAAAATTAGAACAACACCATATCACCCTCAAACCAACGGTCTTTGCGAAAAAATGAACCATATTGTCCTTGATTTGTTGAGATCCATACCGTTGGAAGATAGGAATCGATGGCCGGATTTACTACCTGATTTGGTTGATTTGTATAACCATATACCTGTAAGTTCAACTAACTGCACTCCAGCTTATCTTATGCGAGCAAGGCCCGGAAGACTACCAATGGATCTAGAACTTGGAGTGGTAGAACCGGAGGCAGACGACGCCGTTGAAAACTGGGACATCAATCGGCAAGAGCAGTACAGACGAGTGCAAGTCTGCGTAGAGGAAAGTCTCAACAAGGCACGGGGAAAACAGGAAGATGTTTACAACAGAAATGCTCCTGCCAAGCCTTTGATGCCTGGAGAGGTAGTATTAAAAAGGAAAAGGAAGATGCACAAATTGGATAACCAGTGGGAGCAAGAACCCTACGTCGTACAAAATTCTAAATATGACAACAGAAAAGTTTGTATCATCAGTAAGGACGGAGGAAGAACAATAACCACTGTGTCCAGAGACCATTTGAAATTGTGTCCAGAACCCTTAAAGCGTTGTGAAAAGAACCCTGTCATCAATCAAGAAGAAAGAAAAGAAGAGGTCATACACACGGATCTGGGAGATTTTCCTGCGGATTGGCCTAGACTGGGAGATGCTGTAATAGTTCCGGTGTTGCAGTTTTATCAGCCACAAGAGGAAGTTCTACCTCCAGTTGTGCCCGTGGTGCCAGTTGAGTCCGTTCAGGAGTTACCCATTCCAGCAACACCTCAACCTATGGAATCTCAAGAAGGATCATCAGAAGCAGCGCCCCATACTATGGGATCCCCTGGTGAAGCTGACTCACACCGCCCAGCCATCAGTACGCTTGCCAGATCCATAGAAAGATTGAGGCAGTTCTATAGTTTGCCGTTACGCAGTGCAGACAGATCACAACTTAATATACCTGAGGCTACTCCACGTAGATCAGAGCGAACCACCAAAGGGAAGTTACCCATTCGATACCAGCAGTGATTATAACGAATTAATGTGAATATTGTAAAAAGTCTATATATATATATATGTGTTTTTCCCTATTATGTCTTATAATGGACTCAGAGGCTGAGGACTGAGCCAGCCCAAAAACTGTATCCTGTAAATAGTTGCACTAAGGTGCCTTTTAATGGTTTCACACGAAGTCTTGACTTACCTCTGAACAGAAAACCCGTGTGGTGTGGCACTGAGTGAGGTCTGCATCCAGATGTCCTGCAGCCCACCCAGGACCCACGTTGAAGGTTTGGTGCGGGTCCTTCACAAGAATACTGTGTATTTATTGAACGTTTTGATGCCTTAATACTTTTTGTATTTTTCAATATTCAATGTGTTGTTTGCAACGTTCAAGATATCCTTACCTCCCGGATGGGACGAATTAATGTTTAATGTTGATGTTTGAAGCATAAACAAAATTGTCTCTTTGTATTTTACAGCCCGGGAGTGCTGTCTTTTACCATGGGGGAATGTGTAGCCCTGGTACACAATACCAGGAGGATGAGTGGAGAGGTAATGGTTAAGGGCTCTTCATGACATCATGTACACTTCGGACACACCCAGCAGGGGTGTAGAAGGGAGTGTGAGCAGTCAGTGTCCGGTCTTCAGAGAGAACGGTCTAGCCTGGACTTGAGGAGAGGAAGAGATCCAGTCTGAGCCTGTTTAGCAGTTCAGAAAGTGGAGGCCAGTAAGGGCGAGATATAGATCACCTCAGCCTGGTCAGAGCTGTGCCCCACTGGAAAACGGACTGAGATATCTATTAAGAGTTGAGCAAATCGAAGGGCAAAGTGGAAGAGAACAGAGAAGTGCCATAGGTATAGGATACCTGCACATTGTAACCGGTCACTGGGGACCGAAGGATCACTATAGCTTCAAGCATAGTGGTAAGAAAACCAGAGGCTTACCGGACCTTAGGTCGCGGCAAGCATCCCTGAAGAGTCAGTACGTATCTGGGGTCAGGGAGAGTGAGAACCTTGAGCCTGATCAGCAAAAATAGGAACTCAGCTCTCTCATTGGAAGGCTCCGACCACAAAACTGACTGGGCAGTACAGCTTTGGAATAGCTGGAATTATAGAGGGAACTACGCTTCATGCTGGTTGGACTCATCATTATTGGACAGTAAAGGAGGCCCCTAACTTGCTTAACCGTTGCCTCAAAGCTCATCCTCCATCAACCCATCAGCCTCCCTGGGACCTGCCTTACCATCTTACAAGTAAAAGGTATGGAAAGACGCTGAGTGTGAGACTGAGTTATTGATTTGCATGCCTGCACAACCCTGCTTTAACTACCGACCTGAGGGAAGAGTCCCACCTGTAGGGGACCCGACATCTAGCTGCCTCACCATCCCCTCAGAGATCTACAGCAGCGCTGGTACAAATTACCAGAGACTACAGGTGGCGTCACGAACTGTATATAAATCTATCCCTGTAAATATATCCCCAACATACGCCAGACCGCCAGGGCCACAGACCGAGCCACAGCTACCTGTGACAACCCCATAGACTTCCTTGGGCTCGGCTCTGAGTACCCCATTGCCCTGGTAACCCACAATTGTGGTGGCGGGTCGACACACCTACCCATTGACTTGCATTATTTATATTTAAGTACTGATAAAGTTTGATGCTCTCTCGTATATTTTCGTTGACCAGTTTTATTTTGCATGTAATCTTTCTTATCTATTTAAATTGCTATTTGTCTATGTAAATGATGTACTAGAGCTCATTCCTTCTAAATTTCTAGGTCCTTTGATTGACAGCTGTACTGTTTTAGCAAAAAAGGATTTTGCAAAGGAGCTGCAGACAGAAGAAATGGAAGAAATGGAAAAGCCTTGGAAGAAAGCTAGCAAGTGAGGAGTGAGTAGTGTCCTGTAATGTGAATAATGCTAAAGCATGGAAGCGTACCTCTGCCTGGCACATTGAGCAGTTAGAAAAAAATCATGGACGGTCCAGCTTTAAGTAAGAAAACATCGGAAATTAAAATCCATTATTTATTGGTTGCATTTAAAACATGGTGATACAGTGCACGTACAAAAGCAACGCAGTTCACTTTTTTAATGTTGACAAGATTAAGAACGCTTTACATCTGAAACGCGTTGCTTTTCTATGTGAACTGTATCACTATGTTTTAATCGCAACCAATAAATAACAGATTTTAATTGCTGATGTTTTCAAACTTGAATCTGGACCATAAATATTTTTTTTTCTATTTGCTTGCCAATCGGTAATCCACCCCAGGTAGCTATCTAGGTTAAAAGAGGAACGTATAAGAAGCTCTATTGTGCACAGTCAGAGGAGAAAGAGAATTGCTCTCCTGAATAAGTGAGCCACCATTACAGAGAGAGGACAAGGATTGCCAACAAGGAGCAAACAATAGAGGATTATCCCTGTGAGTGAAGAGTGTACCCGACAACAAGGTAAAGTCTTACCATCATAAAATCGAACATTAGATTCAGCAGAGAGGGGCATAGAGGTTTATTCCTACTTGTGAGGATTGCCAGACAAGAGTGTGAATAGAATTACTTCATCAGAGACAGAAATAAATGCCTGTGTATGAGGAACTGTAACGCCTTAACTGAGTGAGAAGGCTGCAAAAGTGTGTACGTTGCCAGACAAGAGCTACTTCAAGGTATTAGTTATGAGAGATGACGATAAGAAGGGGTTGTGAAGAACACTGTAGATGTGTGCTGAGCAGTACTATTAAAAAACACTGAAAGGTTGTGCACTGAAAGAAACTGCTGCTGAAGTGTTTGCAAGCAGACTGTCATAGGTATGTGAAAAGTGTTGCAGTGCTTGCTTGTGGTTGTATATCAACCGTTCAGCAGGTTAAACTTGTTATTGTAATGCTGCTGCAGTGCAGTATAGTGCAACCTCCACCAGAGGGTGCTGGTGCGGGAAGAGAGGTTGCACAAAGACTGTGTAGCAACACTGAGCAGCAGCACAGGTGTAACAGATAACGAAAGAGTGGTCAAACAAGCCGAGTCATACACTGTCAGGAGCAGAAGTACCAAAGGTCACAGCAAAGCACGAAGTCAGAGACAAGCCAGAAGTCAGAGCCTAACAGGAACGTGGTATCCAAAATGTGAGACGTAAGACGTAGTCTGGTTATAAGGCCAGGATAACATATGCGAGAAACACGGACGGGTCTCGCATGTGAAATCCCGGCACTGCCGCCGGCACTCGGGAGCGGAGTATACGGTTGCATGTATTTCTATGAAGCCGCTCGCTCCGCTCCCAAGTGTGTTATGTTTCGGTAACTGAGGAGAAATAGCAAAAAATAGCAAAAGCGGTAATACACCAGAGAGGCTGGAACCTATTGGATTGCAGTAACCTGAACTAACCACACAACTAGAAGTAGCCGTGGAGCGTTCCTACGGTGATCCTAGATGCCTCGTCACAGCCTGAGAGATAACTACACCTAAAGGCAGAAAGATGAAAGCTATCTGCCCCGGAGCAGATCCCCAAAGAAAATAGGAAGCCCTCAAACATATAATGGCGGTTAGACAAGAAGAAAGCACGGACACAGACAGAAAATAGAATGAGCAAACGCTGGGGCCCAATCTGTCTAGACAGAAAAGTACAGGAAAGAATTCTGACTGCAATCCAAAAAAACCCCTAACAAAAATACCAACACTTCTGATTGCCAAAAAACCTGAGATCACACGATCTCATCCACCTAAATCAGATCTCTGGTGTAACAAAACGCTATTCAGCAAATAAAAAGTAACAAAGGAGCAAAGCAAAAGTGCAGACACAAACGGAGCACAATTGCAGCGCCATACCCCCAAAAGGGGACAGGCTGCAGTCACTGCAAGCAGCAAACCAGCAGAGAATAATCAAGCAGAGGAAAAAAAAACAGCAAACACTTATCTGAAGGAGAGCAGGAAACTAGCAGTGCTTCAAGCAAGACCAGAAGGAACAATTGATAACAGGCAAGGCTGCTGGGAACTCAGGCCACTTATATCCTACCATTCAGCGCCAGCTGAAGGCCATTCAGTAATCAGTTCATTACCCTCATCAACCCCCGGAGGGAGCCCCAGCTCAGAAGCCGCCTCCAGCATATTCACAACAGTACCCCACCCTTGAGGAGGGGTCACCGAACCCTCACCTGCGCAACCAGGCCGATCAGGATGGGCTCGATGATAGGCACGGATAAGTCTCCCAGCATGAATGTCCGAAGCAAACACCCAAGAATTGTCCTCCGGACCATAACCTCTCCACTTAACCAAATACTGGAGTTTCCGTCTAGCAAAATGAGAATCCAATATCTTCTCAACCACATACTCCAAATTGCCCTCAACCAAAACAGGGTCAGGAGGCGCAGCCATAGGAACCACTGGTTCGACAAACCTCTTCAATAAGGACTTGTGGAACATGTTATGGATCTTAAATGTCCCTGGAAGAAGCAAACGGAAGGAAACCGGATTAATAATTTCCATGATCTTATAAGGTCCAATGAACCTTGGCTTAAATTTTGGAGATGCAACCCTCATAAGGATATTCCTTGAAGACAACCAAACCAAGTACCCCACTTTAAAACGAGGACCACCAGTCCTATGCCGGTTGGCAAACCGCTGGGCCTTCTCCTGAGAGAGAGACAACCTCTCCACCACCTGGTCCCAAATCTGCTGCATACGCTGCACAATAGAGTCAACCCCCGGACAGACAGAAGGGTCCGCCTATCCTGAAGAAAATCGAGGGTGAAACCCGGAATTGCAGAAAAATGGAGACATCAAGGTGACAGAGCTAGCTCTATTATTAAGAGCAAACTCAGCCAAAGGCAAAAAAGAGACCCAGTCATCTTGATCAGCAGACACAAAACATCTCAAATAAGTCTCCAAGGTCTGGTTTGTTCTCTCGGTTTGTCCATTGGTCTGAGGGTGAAATGCAGAGGAGAAAGACAACTGAACACCAAGTTTAGAACAAAATGTCCTCCAAAATCTGGAAACAAACTGGACTCCTCTGTCAGACACAATGTTCTCCGGAATGCCATGTAACCGAACCACATGCTGAAAGAACAAAGGCACCAACTCGGAGGAGGAAGGCAACTTAGGTAATGGCACAAGATGTATCATCTTGGAAAACCTATCACAGATTACCCAGATAACGGTCATTCTCTGAGAGACAGGGAGGTCAGAAATAAAATCCATAGAAATATGGGTCCATGCAGGGCCGGCTCCAAGTTTTTATGGGCCCCGGGCGAAAGAGCCTCAGTGGGCCCCTTTAACACAGACCACGATTCATGATGCACAGATAAAGCAGAGAAATATAGGTGTATAGTACAATGCCAAATATTTCACTTCTTCCATTACATGAGTGATATCTATTGTAAATTGTACAATAGCTCAAAAACCGCCAAATCCTCACAGCGCCCAGAACAGACTGGACAGTACAGTCCTCCATACAATATTATGGGCACCACAGTCTCCCCCTCATCACCCATATAATACCCCATGCAGGATGTCACCCCCATATAATGCTCCATACAGAATACTGGACCCAAAATAATGCTCCATACAGAATACTGGACCCAATATAATGCTCCATACAGGATACTGGTCCCCATATAATGCTCCATACAGGATACTGGTCCCCATATAATGCTCCATACAAAATATGGAGCTCTCCTCTGCGCTGTACTGCGTTCTGCACTGTTACGGCTCAGGAAAGGGCGCTGTGGAAAGACTCCCCATTATCATCATGATTGTCTCCCCATCATCATCATTGCCTCCTTATCATCATCATTGTCTCCCCATCATCATCATGGCCTCCCCATTATCATCAATGCCTGCCCATCATCTTCATCTCCTCCCCATCATCATCAATGCCTGCCTATCATCATCATCTCCTCCCCATCATCAATGCCTGCCCATTATCATCATGGCCTCCCCATCATCATCATGGCCTCCCCATTATCATCAATGCCTGCCCATCATCATCATCGCCTCCCCATCATCATTATCGCCTCCCCATCATTATCAATGCCTCCCCATTATCATCAATGCCTGCCCATCATCATCATCGTCTCCCTATCATCATTATCGTCTCCCCATCATCATCAATGCCTCCCAATCATCATCAATGCCTCCCCATTATCATCAATGCCTGCCCATCATCATCATCGCCTGCCCATCATCATCATCGCCTCCCCATCATTATTATCGTCTCCCCATCATCATCAATGCCTGCCCATCATCATCTCCCCATCATCAATGCCTGCCCATTATCATCAATGCCTGCCCATTATCATCATCTTCTCTCCCATCATCATCAATGCCTCCCCATTATGAGCAATGCCTGCCCATCATCACACACAGACAGCACCACAGCACACAAGCACTCTCTCACATACATACACACACACACACAAAGCACCGCACTACATACACACAGACAGACACAGAGACACACACACACGTCTCACCTGTCCAGCGTCCGCGCTCTCTGCCACAGCCGGCCGCTGAATGATGACGTCATTCAGCGGCGCTGCTGTGAGAGGAAGCGCCGGCGCCCCCTGGAGACCGGAGCTGCGGCAGCGGAGGCACGGGGGAGAGGTAAGTATTGTGCCAGCTGATGCCGGGGCCCTGAGCTAGCGGGGGGGCCCAGTGGCGGCGCTGACACCGCTCTCCTCTGCTAACGGGCGCGGGGGTGCCAGACGGCGAGTGGGCCCCCCCGCCTGATCAGGGCCCCGGCACTTGCCTGGGTGTGCCGGGTGCTGACGCCGGCCCTGGGTCCATGGCCTCTTGGGTACAGGTAATGGCATTAACAAACCACTAGAACGAGAGCAAGGCTTGGAAGGAGAGCAAGTCCCACAGGACTGCTCAAAGTCCCTGACGTCACGAGACAAAGTAGGCCACCAAAAGGAGCGACTCACCAAGTCTCTGGTACCAAAAATCCCGGGATGACCAGCCAACGCGGAACAATGAATCTCAGACATCATACTCTTTTTCCACTGGTCTGGAACAAACAACTTCCCAACAGGGCAGCGCTCAGGTTTATCCTCCTGACACCCTTCCAGAGCCAGTCTCAAATTGGGCGAAATGGCGGAAAGAACCACACCCTCTTTCAAAATAACAGCAGAATCAGATAACTCAGGAGAATCTGCAAAGAAACTCCTCGAGAGGGCATCCGCCTTGACATTCTTAGTGCCAGGAAGAAAAGAAACCACAAAATTAAAACGTGTGAAAAACAAGGCCCACCTGGCCTGTCTAGGATTAAGTCGCATGGCTGATTCGAGATAAACCAGGTTCTTATGGTCCGTGAGGACCATCACCTGATGTTTGGCTCCTTCCAGCCAATGTCTCCACTCTTCAAAGGCCCACTTCATGGCCAATAACTCCCGATTACCCACGTCATAATTACGTTCAGTTGGAGAAAATTTTCGAGAGAAAAAGGCACAAGGGTTACTCTTAGAGGTCTCTGGATCCCTTTGGGACAAAACGGCACCTGCCCCAATCTCAGAAGCATCAACCTCCACCTGAAACGGCAGAGAAACATCAGGCTGCCGTAGAACAGGAGCAGAAATGAATCTCTGCTTAAGTTCCTGAAACGCAGAAACTGCCTCAGGAGGCCAATTCACCACATCGGAACCCTTTTTGGTCAAATCAGTCAATGGTTTAACAATACCAGAGAAATTACCAATAAATTTACGATAAAAATTGACAAAACCCAAAAATCTCTGAAGAGCCTTCAATGAAGTAGGTTGAACCCAATCACAGATGGCCTGAACCTTGACTGGGTCCATTTCAATAACAGACGGAGACAAAGTGAATCCCAGAAATGAGATCTTCTGTACGCCAAAAAGACACTTTGATCCCTTCACATACAGTGCATTCTCTCTCAAAATCTGGAACACAGTCCGAACATGTTTCACATGAGAGTCCCAGTCATTGGAAAAAATCAAGATATCATCCAAATAAACAATCAGAAATTTATCCACAAAATCCCTGAAAATATCATTTATGAAGGATTGGAAGACGGAAGGGGCATTAGTAAGCCCAAAAGGGATCATTAGGTACTCGAAATGCCCCTCTGGGGTATTAAACGCCGTCTTCCATTCATCCCCGTGCTTAATGCAAATAAGGTTATACGCCCCCCTGAGGTCAAGCTTGGTAAACCAACTAGCACTTTTCACTCTGGTAAATAGGTCAGAAATCAAAGGTAACGGATATTGATATTTAACAGTGATCTTATTCAGGAGGCGATAATCAATACACGGCCTCAATGAACCATCCTTTTTGGCCACAAAGAAAAAAACGGCGCCCAAGGGTGAAGAGGATGGTCTGATATGACCCTTCTCCAATGACTCCTTGATATAAGATCGCATAGCATCGTGTTCAGGTACAGATAAATTAAAAAGGCGACCTTTAGGAAATTTACCACCAGGCACTAATTCAATAGCGCAATCATAGCTCCTGTGAGGGGGCAAGGATGCAGATTTACTTTCACTAAACACATCAGAAAAATCAGTCAAAAAGTCAGGGACATCCTGAGACTGGGGAGAGGCAGAAAAAACAGGAGTGTCAGTATTAACACATTGGCAGCCCCAACTGGTCACAGACACAGATTTCCAATCCAAAAGAGGATTATGAGTCTGTAACCAAGTGAAACCTAGTACAATAATGTCATGCAGATTATGCAGCACCAGAAATTTGCAACTCTCCTGATGATCTGGTTCAACCCTCATTATCACCTGAGTAGAAAACTGGGGTTTATTCTCCGCCAAAGGGGTAGAATCAATGCCCAGTAGGGGAATAGACTTCCGCAGGGGTATCATGGGAAACCCACAACGTTTGGCAAAGTCAAAATCCATCAGGTTAATAGCTGCTCCTGAATCAACAAAAGCCTGAGCAGAAAATGTGGACAGGGAGCAAATCAGGGTAACAGTCAACAGAAATTTAGTCTGAACACTACCCAAGACAACTGAGCGTGCAAAACGTCTTCCCCGCTTAGGGCAGACTGAAATAGCATGGGAAGCGTCACCACAGTAGAAACATAACCCATTGCACTTATGAAACTCATGACGCTGAGCCCCAGAAGTCACTCCATCACACTGCATGGGCTCAGGAGCTGGCTCACAAGGCAACATTATCTCACGCATACCTCTGCGCTCACGCAAACGTCTGTCAATTTGAATAGCCAAAGACATAGAATCATTGAGACCAGAGGGAACAGGGAATCCCACCATAACGTCCTTTACTTCTTCTGACAGACCCTTTCGAAAAAGGGCTGCCAAAGCATCATCATTCAATTTGGTCAGGACTGCCCACTTTCGAAATTTCTGACAGTACAACTCAGCGTCTTCAAGACCCTGATTTAATGCCAACAAGATCTTTTCAGCTTGATCAGTGACATTAGGTTCATTGTACAATAACCCCAGAGCCTGAAAAAATACATCAATATCATTCAAAACAGGATCCCCAGGTGTCAGGGAAAAAGCCCAATCCTGAGGGTCGCCGCGCAGCAGGGAGATGACAATTTGAAGCTGCTGTGCCGCGTTCCCTGAGGACTTAGGCTTTAAGGCAAAAAACAACTTACAGTTATTTTTGAAATTCAGAAATTTAGATCGATCCCCCAAAAACAAATCTGGCATGGGGATCCTAGGTTCCACAACTGGCAATCTAGTGATATAGGCAGCAATATTCTGAACCTCAGCGGCGAGCCGCTCAACACGGCCAGACAACTGCACAATCTCCATTGAGGACAAAGAGAAATTCCTCCTCAGCACCCAGAGAAAAGAGGAGAAAAAAATGCAACAAACAGAGTTTCCTTATTACGATTTTCCCCTTCTGTGAGTACCATACAATTTTCAGTTTTTGGGCCGGTTATACTGTTATGTTTCAGTAACTGAGGAGAAACAGCAAAAAATATCAAAAGCGGTAATACTCCAGAGAGGCTGGAACCTATTGGATTGCAGTAACCTGAACTAACCACACAGCTAGAAGTAGCCGTGGAGCGTTCCTACGGTGATCCTAGACGCCTCGTCACAGCCTGAGAGATAACTACACCTAAAGGCAGAAAAATGAAAGCTATCTGCCCCGGAGCAGATCCCCAAAGAAAATAGGAAGCCCCCAAACATGTAATGGCGGTTAGACAAGAAGAAAGCACGGACACAGACAGAAAATAGAATGAGCAAACGCTGGGGCCCAATCTGTCTAGACAGAAAAGTACAGGAAAGAATTCTGACTGCAATCCAAAAAAAATCCCTAACAAAAATACCAACACTTCTGATTGCCAAAAAAACTGAGATCACACGATCTCATCCACCTAAATCAGATCTCTGGTGTAACAAAATGCTATTCAGCAAATAAAAAGTAACAAAGGAGCAAAGCAAAAGTGCAGACACAAACGGAGCACAATTGCAGCGCCAGACCCCCAAAGGGGACAGGCTGCAGTCACTGAAAGCAGAAAACCAGCAGAGAAAAATCAAACAGAGGAAAAAAAAACAGCAAACACTTATCTGAAGGAGAGCAGGAAACTAGCAGTGCTTCAAACAAGACCAGAAGGAACAATTGGTAACCGGCAAGTCTGCTGGGAACCCAGGCCACTTATATCCTACCATTCAGCGCCAGCTGAAGGCCATTCAGTAATCAGTTCATTACCCTCAGCAACCACCGGAGGGAGCCCAGCTCAGAAGCCGCCTCCAGCATATTCACAACACGAATGCCAGCAGCAGTGCTAGGAATTCACATGCGAGACTTGTCCGTGTTTCTCGCATGTGTGATCCCGGCCTAAGCCAGAGAGTCAAAACCAGTCGGGGAACACGGTATCAGGAACGGAAAACAAGAGAGATCAGGCCGAGTCATACACAGTGTGGGAAGTCAGTGTCACGTTGTGACAATGCATGTCTGTGTCCCTAATTGAGCTGGGATACTGTTATCCGTTACCTGTATGGATGCTGCTCAGTTCCCAGCTCCGCTGCGTAGCCGTGCATGCGTGGGTGTCTCCGTTGCGCTGCATGACCACCCGCATGTGCAGTCCCTGGTTATTGCTGTGGAAGTTACCCGTAGGTCAAGGTCCTCTGCAGTGGTGCATGACTTACTACGTGTGTTTAGGCTGCAGCCATTTCCAGGTGCCCTTGCTGTGCTGAATTGTGTTTGGCTGCATAGGGTGCGCGGGCCACACCTGCCCTGCTTTTATCAGGGTTAGTGTGTGTACTTGAAATGCTGTCCCCAGCCAATTGCTGAGGGGCAGCTCATATATAAAGGCTCCATGCCCTATGGGCGGGGCCTTAGCTACTCACATAGCTTCTGAATCTTGCCATGTTTGTTGTGTGTTCCTGTACCTGTTCCTGCGCCCATCCTAGAGGCGGTAATTCTAGGCTTTGAATCCCTGATCCTGTACCCGTCCCTTCGCCTATCCTGGAGGCGGTAATTCCAGGCTTGAATCCTTGATCCTGTACCTGTCCTGTACCTGACTGTCTGAACTGTGTCTGCTGTGTTATGTTCCTGAATCCTTCTGTGTCCTGAACCCTGTGCCCAGTGACTGTGATCTTTTGCTAACTGACTTCCTTTGATACAACCTGGGTTCATCTTGGAAGGAGGAGTCCGGTGTGGGTGTGCTGAGTTTCTGTTACTCTGTGCTCAGCTTGTTTTTGGTGCAATCCCCGCCCGGCTCCAGTTGAGCCTGGCGGGGCTTGCACCAGACCGCTTGGGATCCTTTTTAGATCGCTTCCAGATGTCCGGATCCGATCCTTCCCTGCCTGATGTCCGGAACCTGCCGATCGTTGCCAGATTTCCTGAGCCTGATACTGCGGCTTCATGTCCGGAACCTGATGTCCGCAGGCCGATGTCCGGAACCTGTCGATCGTTGCCAGATGTCCGGAGTCCGATGCCAGTGTTCTGATGTTCCTGAGATCCAGCCCGTGTTCCGGTTTCCGTGTTCCTGATGTCCAGTCCGTGTTCCTGATTCCATGTTCCTGTGTCCATGTTCCTGAGGTCCAGTTCGTGTTCCTGAGTTCGTGATTCTGATGTCCTCATGTGTCCTGTCTACGTTCTGATGACCTCGTGTACCCTGATGTTATGCCTGTGTCCTGATGTCCCACCTATGTGTGCCGCAGTGATCCGTTGGTACCTTGGAGTCCTCTGGGTGATACCCTTCTGAAAGGTGTGGAATCGGGGACCTTGAATAGTCATGTTTGATTTATGTAATATGTGTCTTCACTTATTTACTTTAGTAAACTTTACTTCCCTATACCTGAAGTTGTGCGGTGTAATCAAGTTCTACGTGACTCTTCCTTGTCCACATGCTCAGCTGCCACAGAACCCCGGTCTCTGCCCTTCCCTAGTTTGGGTAGGCCCGGGTCCCCTCTGCGGTATGGAGGGTCCATATTGCGTCCCCGGGGACGCCCGCCCCACGCCATGGTGGTCGGTCTGCGTGGAGGCGATTATGGGCTGGGCCGCTTCTCGGCGGCTGCAGCAAATCGTGACAGTCAGAGGCAGAAAGATCACAAGGGTATACGGGTCAATGCTCTAGCCTGGTAGCATGAACTATAGCTGACGCTGGCCTGCAGGCTGCAGAGGACTGAAATAGCCTAACCAGCTTCAAGACGAGGCAGATGGGATTAACCCCCCCATGTCCAGTCCAGAGAGAAGATAGCAGCAAACAAACCTTGGACTGGATCATGACAGTTATCTCTTAAAAAAGATTTTGTGACCATCAAGCTTAGCAGTAAATAAATATTACTTAATCTGTGTCAGTTACGGGTCTGAGGTCGAACCGTCCCCTGAACCTAAGGTTCCCCTACCAGAATATTTTTTTCTGGAGATCATTCTTTAATTTTCGTGAAAGCTACAAATTATATTTCCAGCTTAGGCCCATTTCATCGATCTCTGATAGCTGCCAGTGCGCAGGTGCTGGCAGCCCCATCTTGCTAGAGAAGAAAAAAAAGAATGTCCTTCTCCAAGATGGCGCCACTGGCACCTGCGTACTAGAAGCTATCAGTGTATATAGAGATGATCTGATAGCTGCTATTGAGCAGGTGCCGGCTGCGCCATCTTGGAGGAGGACATTTTTTTTCTCTAGCAAGGTGGAGCCAGTAGCAGCTATCAGATCACCTCTATATACACCGATAGCTGCTACTGCGCAGGTGCAGCGGGCACCATTTTCAAATGGATTTTTTTTTCTAGCTAAATAATATGAAGAACAGGTATTATTGGCACATGAAAGATGCGATTATGCTGCAGAGCAGGTGCCACGGCTTGCACCTGCCTGCAGAAGATTTTTAAGTATGTACAGATATTCATTATGTAAACTAGGGGCAGGTCAGTGAGGGATCAGTGACCTTTTAGAAGCCAAAATGGTGAATACCTAATCAAAACACCACATGAAGACCCTCACACATCCCGCCCCAGGGCACGAGCATATCATTAACTCAAAACTGAAAATAAAGATTAAATAACAACCACAAGACGAATTTCATCAACCAACGAATCATTGTAATCAGTATAACGGTGCCAACCTAACACTGTCTTTAGGTTACTGTGCACAATCCTGCTGATAGGTTCCCTTTAAGGCTCTTCAAAGGTTCTTGGGTTTTGCTAACTACTATAGAAGGTTCATTAAGGGGTCTTCTATGATTTTCAAACACCTTATTGATTTCAGAGGCAAGGGAGCAGATGTGTCTATGTGGGGTGTTGAGGCTGCCAGGGCATTTTCCTGTTTCAAGGAAGCGTTTTCTTCAGCCCCTGGCCTAGTTCAGCTCGATCTCAATAGACTGTTTGTTGTGGAAGTGGATGCATCAGTAGTGGGAGTTGGGGCGGTATTGTCCCAGGGGTCTTCTTCTTTCACCCACCTTCGGTCTTGTGCCTTTTTCTCTAGGTAATCATCTTCCACAAAAATTAAATTACGATTCAGGTAATCAGAGGGCGTTGTTGCCATTAAATGGGCCTTCAAGGAATGGAGGCTAGTGTTGAGCATTCCGATACCGCAAGTATCGGGTATCGGCCGATATTCGCTGTATCGGAATTCCGATACTTAGTTCCGATATTTTCCCAATATCGTATACCGGAATCGGAAGTTCCCATAATTCTTTGAGAGGCAATGTGATTTTAGTCAGCCAATGAGGAATCTTATGAAGTGTGGGCACATCCTGTAATGCTGCGGTCATCTTAACTAATGGCATGGCTGTGATTGGCTGCTGAAATGATGTCAGAATGCAGTATAAAAGGCGCCGCCGCCATTTTAGCGTCACTGTGCTGTGAACTCAGTTAGGGACAGAACGCTGCTCTGCTGACTCTGAGGGACAGTTAGATATTGCGATTTTGTGTACTGGGCTTTAGGCAGGCTAGTTTACCAACCGCTGTGTAAAGCTTCCTTTTGCCAGTGTTGTTTTAACAGCTCTGTGCAAGGTGTGTGTGAGAGTGCAGGTGACGCTGCAGTTTGCTCTGCATGCAACGCTGTCTGTAGGCATCTGCACGTGTCACTCACAGACTCTTTTTTTTTCTTCAGTGTAATTCTTGCTGCTCCATGCAATTTAACTATTAGTGTGACGCGCTTCCATCCGTATCCAATACATTGGTTGCAAACACTATAGAAGTAGACAAAGGAGTAGCCTTTCACAGATTGTGAACAGTTGTGTTTCAGTGTTCACTTCAGTCTGTGTTTTTTATTTTTTGAGTGCATATCACGCTCCAGTTACTTGTTCAAGCACTGCTGCTTGTACTCTGCTGAGCGTGTCTCAGTGCCTCATCCTTTTCATTTCTCTCCAATTGGTGCTGCTCCATTATATTTGAAAAAAAACTAATCTATTAGTGTGACGCGCTTCCATCCGTATCCAATACATTGGTTGCAAACACTATAGAAGTAGACAAAGGAGTAGCCTTTCCCAGATTGTGAACAGTTGTGTTTCAGTGTTCACTTCAGTCTGTGTTTTTTATTTTTTGAGTGCACATCACGCTCCAGTTACTTGTTCAAGCACTGCTGCTTGTACTCTGCTGAGCGTGTCTCAGTGCCTCATCCTTTTCATTTATCTCCAATTGGTTCTGCTCCATTCCATTTAAAATCTAATCTATTAGTGTGACGCGCTTCCATCCGTATCCAATACATTGGTTGCAAACACTATAGAAGTAGACAAAGGAGTAGCCTTTCCCAGATTGTGAACAGTTGTGTTTCAGTGTTCACTTCAGTCTGTGTTTTTTTTTTTTGAGTGCACATCACGCTCCAGTTACTTGTTCAAGCACTGCTGCTTGTACTCTGCTGAGCGTGTCTCAGTGCCTCATCCTTTTCATTTATCTCCAATTGGTTCTGCTCCATTCCATTTAAAATCTAATCTATTAGTGTGACGCGCTTCCATCCGTATCCAATACATTGGTTGCAAACACTATAGAAGTAGACAAAGGAGTAGCCTTTCCCAGATTGTGAACAGTTGTGTTTCAGTGTTCACTTCAGTCTGTGTTTTTTATTTTTTGAGTGCACATCACGCTCCAGTTACTTGTTCAAGCACTGCTGCTTGTACTCTGCTGAGCGTGTCTCAGTGCCTCATCCTTTTCATTTATCTCCAATTGGTTCTGCTCCATTCCATTTAAAATCTAATCTATTAGTGTGACGCGCTTCCATCCGTATACAATACATTGGTTGCAAACACTATAGAAGTAGACAAAGGAGTAGCCTTTCCCAGATTGTGAACAGTTGTGTTTCAGTGTTCACTTCAGTCTGTGTTTTTTATTTTTTGAGTGCACATCACGCTCCAGTTACTTGTTCAAGCACTGCTGCTTGTACTCTGCTGAGCGTGTCTCAGTGCCTCATCCTTTTCATTTATCTCCAATTGGTTCTGCTCCATTCCATTTAAAATCTAATCTATTAGTGTGACGCGCTTCCATCCGTATACAATACATTGGTTGCAAACACTATAGAAGTAGACAAAGGAGTAGCCTTTCACAGATTGTGAACAGTTGTGTTTCAGTGTTCACTTCAGTCTGTGTTTTTTATTTTTTGAGTGCACATCACGCTCCAGTTACTTGTTCAAGCACTGCTGCTTGTACTCTGCTGAGCGTGTCTCAGTGCCGCATCCTTTTCATTTTTCTCCAATTGGTGCTTCTCCATTATATTTGAAAAAAATCTAATCTATTAGTGTGACGCGCTTCCATCCGTATACAATACATTGGTTGCAAACACTATAGAAGTACAGAAAGGAGCCTTTCACAGATAGTGAACAGTTGTCTGCAGTGTTCACTGCAGTCTCTGAGGAATAACCACACTTAGGCCTTATAACTTTTCTGACTTTCTTTATCAATCTACCAAGATGAAGAAGGCAGGGAGTAAGGCACGTGGTCGTGGCCATGGAAGTTTCAGCAGGGAGAGGACGTGGGGATTCTGTGGCTGCTGCCGCACCCAGTGACACAGCATCCACCAGTTTTCCCCGTGAGCGTTCCTTTATGCGCACTTTTGTAGGAGCTCAGCGTACCCCCTGCTGCGGGAAGAACAAATTGAAGCCGTTGTTGGTTGGATGGCAGCCAATGCATCGACTTCAATTCCTTCCACCTCCTCTCAGACCACAGCACTGTTGAACAACCATCTGTCTCTTCACCGCCTGCCAAATTGCCCAGGCAGTCAGAGAGTTCTGAACTGGAGCCAGCTGAGTCTCTGCTTCTGTTCTCAGAATCTGTTGGCTTGCAAACAGGGGCCCAGCCAAGCAGCATTCTGGAATGTGAAGAAGAGGCAGTATGCAGTGATGCGCAACAGCTGTGTCTCTCTGAATGTGAAGAGGCGGGTGAGCCAGTGCCGATGGTCAGCACACCGCAGAACGCATCTGATGATGATGAGACTCAGGTGCCATTTTCTGTTGAGCATGGTGCTGGCCAGACCACCCAACAGCAGCAGGTGTTGGAAGAGGGTAGTGGAGATGATGAGGTCCAAGACCCAACATGGCGTGAGGAACAGGAAGGTGGTGGTAGCAGCTCTGAGGAAGAGATTGCCCCAACGGTCCAAACAGTAGGGAGAGGTAGGCTGCAGACTCGGTTGCCTGTAGCCTCCAGTTTGGCACCCGTTTGTAGCAGTTCTCTTCCAACAGCCAAAACGGGCGCTCCCAGGACTTGCACTGCGTGGTCCTTTTTTGACACACTTGCAGATGATATTTGCTATGTCAAATGCAAGCTGTGTAATCAAAAAGTAAAAAGAGGTAAAAATGTCAGTAACCTTAATACCACAAATATGTGGAAACATGTGCGGTCAAAGCACGTGGTTGAGTTCCAAAGACACACTGGAGATGTAGGCCAACCTACAGCAGCACCTACATCTTCAGCTCGTGTTGGAGCCTCTTCCTCCAGCTCACACACAGCTGGTTCGGCTTCCTCACAGGATCGCCATGGAAGAACCTCTGTCACTGTTGTCCAGAGACCCAGTGTTATTCCACCCACAGCTGCAAGTTCCCTGTCATCCTCACACTCCCAGGCCACAAAACAGCCATCGGTAGCACAGGCATGGGATAAAAGACGGCCATACTCGGCAAACCATCCACGAGCACAGGCTCTGAATGCTGGCATTGCAAAACTCCTGTCCCTTGAAATGCTGTCATTCAGGCTGGTGGAGACTGACAGTTTCCGTAACTTAATGGCATTGGCAGTCCCACAATACAATGTGCCCAGCCGATTTTATTTCAGCAGGCAAGCCGTCCCTGCTCTGCAAAAGCATGTTGAGGGAAAAATTAAACAT
Organism: Oophaga sylvatica; assembly: GCA_033576555.1. NCBI lineage: Eukaryota > Metazoa > Chordata > Amphibia > Anura > Dendrobatidae > Oophaga > Oophaga sylvatica. The sequence goes on from JARQOD010000001.1 coordinate 466,447,155, forward strand.
GCGCTACTAAACGCCGTCAGTAGCAAGGTCCACCTGACCACCGATGCGTGGACCAGTACCCATGGCCAGGGACGATACCTTTCCCTCACTGCCCATTGGGTCAATGTTGTGGAGCCGGGTACAGATCTTGAAAGTGGCGCTGTACGTGTTCTGCCAACTCCAAGGATTGCAGGAATCAAGTCTGTCCACATTGACTCCTCCTCCTACTCCAGTTCCTCAGAATCATCGCTGCAGAAGCCGTCACGGTCTACCTCCACATAGACCCGTGAACACTTACCTGATGCGACCGATATGAGCACAGCCGTGGCCAAACGTCAACAGGCCGTCCTGAAATTAATTTCCATGGGGAATCGAAGCCACACAGCGCAGGAGCTCTGGAATGCCATCAAGCAGGAGAGCGACGTGTGGTTTTTGCCAGCGAATCTCCAGCCAGGCTTGGTAGTGTGTGACAATGGCCGAAATCTGGTGGCAGCTCTGGGCCTTGGCAACCTCACTCACATACCATGTCTGGCACATGTGCTCAACTTGGTCGTGCAGAGTTTTTTGAGGGACTATCCGGATCTTGATGCACTGCTGCACAAGGTCCGCCTAGAGTGCGCTCACTTGCGACGTTCCAGCATGGCCAGATTGCGCATTGCAGCTCTGCAACGCAGATTTCGCCTTCCTGAACATCGCATCATATGTGACGTACCCACCAGGTGGAATTCCACGTTACATATGTTGGAGCGGTTGTGTGAGCAGCAGCCAGCAGTAATGGAGTATCAGCTGCATCAGGCGCAATCAACTCGCAATTTGCGCCGTTCACACTTCACCACTACTGAGTGGGCCTCTATGAAGGACATCTGCCACGTTTTGCGTGCGTTTGATGAGTCAACGCAGATGGCGAGTGCAGATGATGCACTAGTCAGCCTGACTGTCCCCCTTATCTGCCTGCTTCAAAAAACACTGCAAGCACTAAGGGATGAGGTTTTGGAAGAGGTGGAGGATGAGGAGTCACAAATTCCATCACCTTCTGGACAGTCAGCGCAACGTGGTTCCTCACAAAGGGCTGGGCAGGGCTCACTTTGTGAGGAGGATGAGGAGGAGTCAATGGAGGAGGAAGACATCGCTCCAGAGTGAGGTACACAACGCTCTAGTCAGTATGTAGAGCGAGGGTGGGGTGATGCAGAGCAGGCAGAGATGACGCCTCTTGCAGGGGACAGCGTTTGTTGGCCAGTTGGGAGTCTGCAGCACATGGTTGATTTCATGCTGCAGTGCCTGAGAAACGACCGCCGCATCGCCCACATTCTCACCACGTCTGATTATTGGGTGTACACCCTCCTAGACCCTCGCTACCGGGACAACTTACAAAGCCTCATCACACCGTTGAACCGGGAGCGTAAAATGCGGGAGTACCAAGACACACTGGTGCAATCCATAATGTTCTCCATTCCAGCCGAGAGCACTGCTGCTGCTACTGCTTTACAAAGCAGCTCTGTGCGTCGAGGCAGTGGAGACAGCTCTGCAACAAGAGGGAGCACAAGCAGCGCCTCTGCACAGGGCAAGACCAGTATGTTCCAAATGTGGCGAAGTTTTGTGGCAGCGCCACAAATGTCTACACCATCCGAGACGGCTCCAGTCAGCAGGAGGCAACGTTTCCGTAAGATGGTGACAGACTACATGTCTTTCCCTCTCAGTGTACTCCCAGATGGCTCTTCCCCATTCAAGTTTTGGGTCTCTAAGCTGGATACATGGCCAGAGCTTAGCCAGTATGCATTGGAGGTGCTGGCTTGCCCTGCTGCCAGTGTATTATCGGAGCGCGTCTTTAGTGCTGCAGGTGGTGTACTAATGGACCGTCGCATGCGACTATCCTCCGATAATGTAGATCGGCTTACTTTTCTGAAAATGAACAAGGCATGGATCTCGCCAGAATTTGTCTGTCCGTTTTCAGATTAAATAACTGGTTCGCAACGTTATCCATGTCTCCTGTTATGTTCATCTTTCTACCACCTGAACTCTACTCCCTGGGCTACAACACTGGCAGTTGCTGCTCAGAAGTGTCGTGTCCACAGACCAATACACAAGCTATAGTGTTACTGGGGTTCAGTAATGTCAGCTGTTCCCCTGCTGTGTGAACGGCAAAAAGTCATGCTGCCTCCACCCTGTTGTCTTCTCATTCCTGGGCTTCAACACTGCCAGTTGTTGCTCGGAAGTGTCATTGGCACGGGTACTCACTCCTGCCCAGACTGGTTACAGCACGCCATCTGTTTCCTGTCAGTGTAAACGTCACTTAGCCTCCAATAAGTTGTCCTGTCGTGTTGCGGTCGGGTTAGCCGACTCTATGGTGCTTGGAGTTTAGGTGCTTCCTATGTGTCCTGCGGGATATGCAAATAAAGGCTGTTTCCGTTGTGACAATAGGACAATCACCCACTGTAGTACTGTGGGATTCGGTAACTGCGGCCGGCTCGCGGCCTGTCAACTTAAATTTCCATGGGTACCTTCTGCTACCCGTCCGGGTTCCAGTACCGTCAGCTGGTTCTCCGCAGTGCCTTTGGCCTAGGTGCCTCCATCTCGGTATCCGAGTTCCAGCAACGTCTGCTGGTCCTTGGTAGTGCTTTGGAGCACAGGTACCTCCTGCTTAGTAACCGTGTCCCAGTAACGTCAGCTGGTCCTCGGTTGTGCCATTGGCTCTTTTCCTTCTGCTGCCCCTCCGGGTTCCAGCACAGTCAGCTGGTCCTCGTTACTTGCATTGGCTCTTGTACCTTCTGCTACCCGTCCGGGTTCCAGTACCGTCAACTGGTTCTCCGCAGTGCCTTTGGCCTAGGTGCCTCCATCTCGGTATCCGAGTTCCTGCAACGTCTGCTGGTCCTTGGTAGTGCTTTGGAGCACAGGTACCTCCTGCTTAGTAACCGTGTCCCAGTAACATCAGCTGGTACAAGGTTGTGCTACAAATACAAGATACAGAACAAGAGACACAAGAACCATAAGCAGAAGATCTAAAAGCAGAAGAACATGAAGTATAAGACCAAAATGAAGAGCAAAATATATGCTCTAAATTATAAGCAGAAGAAGACTAAGCAGTGTATGGGGGTGAGTCCGTTCCTCCTCGTGGTGCCCCTGGAAAATGCCTGCTGCTGCTGCAGGCTAAACTGAACACGGACAAATACTGTTGTAATTTAAATCTTTTGTGACAGCAAGAACGGAAGAATGAAAAATTCATACTTTGACAGATTACAAGTACAGGATTCTCTGTCACAAATAAGAATATGATGAAGAAGATGAAGTACAATATGAATTAGAATAATAGTTTAATAAGAAGAATATGAGTAATGTTAACAAAAAGATGAATAGCAAGAAGTTTAAGAAGAAGATAAAGAAGGTGAAGATGAAGAATAATTTGATGAAAAAGATGATGCTGCTGAAGATTATGAAGGAGAAAGTGTGTCAAAAGTTAAAAAGGTGAAGAGCATGGAAGTTGTGAAATATACATATTTGCCAAAATAGAAAAAAGGTTAACAACATTGTCAATTTCTTCGTCAATCCGAACATCTTTAAAAAAAAAAATATTTATGCTATTCCATTTGATTGGGTTAAACATCTATGCCTTTAATGTCTACTCAACCTTCCCCAATACATTCTACATTACTCTTTGTTGTTTTCCTTCATGTACAATTAAATAAACAAGGCAAGAATGGGTTTTTTTTAATTCCGATATTTTGTTCCCATAGACTTACATTGGATTTCGGGTATCGGTATCGGGTATCGCCGATATTTTTGGGGTATCGGCGATACCATTCCGATTCCGATACTTTTGGATATCGGAAAGTATCGCTCAACTCTAATGGAGGCATTTTTCGAGGGGGACAGAAATCCATTCATTATCCTTACAGACCATAAAAATGTAATTTACCTGGAAAATGCCAAGAGGCTTAATCCCATGCAGGCTAGGTGTGCCTTGTTTTTTTCACAATTTAATTTTTACATTTCTTATATTCCTAGGTATAAAAATACTCGTGTGGATGCACTTTCTCGAAGCCTGTTCCCCATCAAGTAAGAGGAGCTTAGTCCATCCCCTATTCTCTCCTCGGAAATGGTGGTTACTACCACCAATGTCGAATGAGAAGTAGTCAAATCACAATGTATGACCCCTACAGACACCCCGCTGGATAAGTTGTTTGTGCCTGTTAACCTTTAGGCTCTGTACTATACAGAGCTGTCATGATTCTGTTTTGACTGGTCACCCAGGTGTAATGGGAACCACACATTTGGTTAGACGAGGGTACTGGTGGCCTTCTTCACATCAGGACTTTGAGGCATTTGTCCAGTGATGTGAAATGTGCGCCAGAAATAAGGTACTGCTGTCAGCTCAAGCTGGTAAGCTCCCCCCTTTTCCTATCCCTGACCGACACTGGTCGCACATTACAATTGATTTCATTATGGGTCTCCCTGCCTCTGGAGGTATGACCATTATCTGGGTTAGTGTTGACCATTTCTCCTGACAGTGTCATCTTATCCCTCTTCCTCGGTTGCCTTTATCTCATAATATAGTAAATATATTTATTAATAATGTGGTTAGTTTACATGGTGTCCCTGTTAATGTTGTGTCCAAACAGAATACACAGTTTATTTCCAGTTTATTTCCAGGATTTGGAAGGTCTTTTGTGATCGGATTGGGATGTAATTGTCTTTTTCTTCTGCATACCATCTTCAGCCTAATGGTCTCTCTAAGAGGACCAACCAGTCATTGGAAAGTTATCTCAGGTGCTTCTGTTCTCATAACCAACTTGAATAGGGGGCTTATTTACCATTGGCAGAGTTTGCCCTTAATAACAGACACAGGGGATTCTGAAACCACCAATACATTGAAGAGAATATGGGAGGGGATTCGCCAGCAGCTCCAGAAAGCAACATTCAGTCAGCAGGTTACTGCTGATAAACATCAGTCTCAGAGGGAAAATCTGGTGGTTAGGGATTTGGTATGGGTGTCTTCAAGAAACTTAAAACTTAAAGGGTTTTCCTATGAACAAAGGTACATTTTAATTATTATATCTTGGAATAATAAGTTCCACAGTTGTATGTCTTTAAATAAAATGTTCCTGTGCTGAGATACCTTATAAATGTGCCCCTGCTGTTTACTGTGTAATGTCTGTGTCTGACAGTTCAGGAACATTTTGATCATACCACATCTACTGGGCAGGGGAGAACGCAAAAGTGTATACAGACACTACAGCACGAGATCACAGCTGATTCTTTCTTTGAAGTAAAACATTGTTTAAAAACAGGCAGCGAAATACTGCACCTCACAAAAAGAATCAGCTGTGATCCCATGCTGTAATGTCTGTATACTCTCTTTTGCATTCTCCCCTGCCCAGGAGATGTGGTATGATCAGACCATGTTCCTGCACAATCAGACACAGCCATTACACAGTACACAGCAGGGACACATTTATAAGATTATCTCACCACAGGAACATTTTACTTAAACACATCCAATTGTGGAAATTATTATTATTCCAAGATTTATTGATTAAAATGAACTTTTGTTAGTGAGAAAAATCCTTTAAGGCTTCCTGCTTTAAGCTCGCCCTCAGGTTTATTGGACTTTTTCCTATTCTAGAGGAGGTTAATTTTGGTTGCTTTCCAATGATCTCTCCTTAAGAAAGCCCAGAGATCTTCGGTTTCTCATCTCCCTCCCAGTCCTGTCTTGGTCAATAATCAAGAGGAATATGAAGTTGAAATAATCATTGATTTCAAAGAGTTCCAAAATAGCATCCAATATTTCATTCACTGGAAGGGTTATGGGCCAGAGGACAGGTTGTGGGTCCCAAAGAGGTGCATGCTGAGTTTCATTCCAGGTTTCCTGACAAACCAGGTGGTGAGAGTCCAGAAGTCTCTTCTCAAGAGGAGGTACTGTCAAGCAGCCGGTAAGGTGTGAGGTGTTGCCTTTGGGGCAGGGCTGGTGCGGGACCCTGCCTTGCCTGTGTACTCCTTTTCTGGGGATCGGCCTCAGGATGTGGTGTGGTTGAAAGGCGGAATGCTGTTGCTTTCAGCACTAACGCTATTCAGCGGTCCCGTGATGCCAGGGTCCCCAGCATCAACTGCTGGTAAGAGACATGGAACGCTATGTCTTCTGGTCCCAGTATGTGGTGGGAGGTTTCCGTTCTCTCCACCGCTCTCACCCCTTCTTCTGTCTTTCTAGGCAGAGGTTGGAGATTGAGGGTTACCTCAGTGGTGTTAGGTGATCCATGAGAGGATCTAAACCTGCCATATCCACTTGCTGCTTATTTGTTATGTTTCGGTAGCTGAGGAGTGCAGGCAAAAAAGGCAATACACCAGAGCAGTTGGAATCTATGAGATTGCAGTACCCTGACTAACCACAACAACTAGAGGCAGCCGTGGAGCGTTCCTACGTTGGTCCTAGACGCCTCGTCACAGCCTGAGAAACTAACTACACCTAAAGATAGAAATAGGAAAGCTATCTGCCCCGGAGCAGAACCCCAAAGATAATAGAAAGCCCCCAAACATGTAATGGCGGTTAGACAAGAAGAAATACAGACACAGACAGAAATAGTATGAGCAAACGTTGGTGTAATGTGTGTAGTACAGTTCATATAGCGTCTTGTGCTTGGGTACGATGAAAATACATGAGACACAGGTTTGATATAGAAAGTCTTGTATTACTTCATACAAGTTGGCAAAAATAGTCACACAGTTTGCAGACACAGAAGCAGGAGACACAGCAGGCCAGAGTAATCTAAGCTCAGCAATAACTCTCCACAACAGGTTCAGGATCTTCTTCTCTGTTACCGTAAGTCCATGCAAACGTGGGTCTTTCAAAGAGCAGGGTTCAGAGTCCACAAGTGCTTCAGAGTTCCTCAGTAGGAATAGCTGGAGTACAAGGTCCAAGGCTTCAGGAGTCAGGTCACAGGTTCACTGCAGGCTAGATTCTGAAGCACTGATTGCTCAGCTGTGGCTGCTTAAGAAGCAAGAGGAGAGAATCAGGGCGGGAACATGCAAGCTGGAAACTCCATATTGACCAAGGGCAAGATAGCTGCAGCAAGACAGAAAGTAAAATGGCTGACGAAAAAACTGAGTTTCAGGAACATGTACACAGAACCTTACATTACTCCCCCTTAGGGACAACCTCCGGATGACCTCAGACCAGGCTTGTGTGGGTACCTCTGATGAAACTGACGGAGCAAGCGAGGAGCATTAACGTTATTGACTGGTTCCCATGAGTTGTCCTCCACTGGGTAGCCCTGCCATTTAATCAGATATTGTAACTGATTTCTATACAACCTGGAATCTAAAATCCTTTCCACCACAAATTCTTCCTGACCATCGACTAGCACTGGGTCAGGGCAAGGAGAAGAACGTCCAGGAAACGTATTGGGTGTCGCAGCCTTTAGTAGGGATACATGAAAGACAGGGTGGATTCTCATAGTTCTGGGCAGTTGAAGACGACAAGCAACGGCACTTATAATTTTATGATTTTATAGGGTCCAATGTACTTATGTCCCAACTTAGACGATGGAATCCTTAACTTAAGATTTCTGGTTGACAGCCAGACCAAATCTCCTACCTTGAAAGCTGGTGCAGGTTTACGAAATTTATCTGCTGCTTTCTTGTACCTTTCCTGAGCCGATTCCAGATTCTCCTTTAGAAGATCCATATTCTTCTGTAAAGACGTGATTCTTTCAGCCACTGCTGGTAAAGGCGTTTCTATGGGAAATCGTGGTAGAATGTTAGGATGATAACCTAGATTAGAGTAAAAAGGAGACTGCTTAGTGGAGGCACTCTGAGAGTTGTTATAAGAGAACTCAGCTAATGGAAGTAGATCCACCCAATCATCCTGTAGGTGGCAGATAAAGCAGCGGAGATACTGCTCCAGGGTTTGATTGGTTCGTTCGGTCTGTCCATTAGTCTGGGATGAAAAGCAGAAGAAAGGTTTACTTTAATGTCCAATGCTGTACAGAAATTTTGCCAAAACCTAGAAGTGAATTGCACCCCTCGATCCGAAATAACCTCATCCGGTACTCCATGTAAGCAAAACACATCTTTAATCATCAAATCTGATGTCTGTTTTGCAGTGGGTAAGCCGACACAAGGGATAAAATGAGCTGCCTTTGTTAGACGGTCAACCACCACTAGAATGGTGTTCTTCCCTTGAGAGATTGGTAACTCCACAATGAAGTCCATAGAAATGGATCCCCACGGGCGGGACGGGGTGGGAAGAGGCTGTAACAGACCAGTTGGTGAGGAGCGAGGTGTTTTGCATCTTGCACAGACTTCACATGAAGTGACATAGTTTAAAACATCCTTCCTGCAAGTGGGCCACCAAAAGAAACGAGAAAGAAATTCCTGTGTCTTTAGAATTCCTCTATGCCCAGCTATCTTGGAATCGTGAATGAGTTGCAATACTCTCAATCTGACTGTTTCAGGAATATACAGGCGTTGTCCCTGAATCCACACACCATTCTTAAAGACAAGACTTACGTCCCTTGGGGGTTGTGCCAAAAAGGAATCCGCATGGTATGCTTCCTTGATGTCCTTAAGTAGGTCTTGATTATGAATCACTCCCAGGAATCTAGAGTCAGGAAGAATAGTCTTAGGAGGAGTAATTGGACGTGTCTCTGCTGAGTAAATCCTAGAGAGTGCATCAGCCTTTCCATTGCGCGATCCTGGTCTATAAGAAATGATAAAATTAAATTGGTTTAAGAAAAGATTCCAGCGAGCCTGGCGAGGAGTCAGGCACTTAGCCGACCTGATAAATTCAAGGTTACGATGGTCTGTCAGGACGACTATTTGCTGTGCAGCTCCTGAAGAAGGTGTCTCCATTCTTTGAAGGCGGCAATAATGGCCAACAACTCTCTATTGCCCACATCGTAGTTCCTCTCAGCCGAAGACAACTGCTGGGAAAAAAAGGCACAGGGATGCAAGACATTCTTCTCACCTGTTCTCTGAGAGAGTATAGCTCCAACGGCACAGTCTGAAGCATCCACCTCTATTATGAAGGCAAGCTCGGGGTTGGGATGTATTAAGATAGGTGCAGTGGTAAATTTATCTTTTAGATGGGAAAATGCTTCCTGGGCTTGGGGAGTCCAGGAGAACCTAGACTCTTTCCGGGTAAGTTGGGTGATAGGTGACACTACCTCAGAGAAATTCCTAATGAAACGTCTATAGAAGTTGGCAAACCCGATGAAGCGCTGTACCTCCTTCACATTTCTAGGACTTGGCCAATCCTTGATGGCTTGGGTTTTGCTTCCATCCATACTAATTCCTTGTGTAGACAGTACATACCCCAGAAATTGAATTTCGGTCCTATGGAATTCACACTTTTCAAGTTTGATGTAAAGATGATTTTGTCTTAGACGTTCCAAGACCATTCTCACATGTCCATGATGTTCCTCTGTGGAGTTAGAAAAAATTAGAATATCATCCAAATAAATCACCACGAATGTATCTAGGAGATCCCTGAAGATGTCATTCACCAAGTGTTGGAAAGTGGCTGGGGCGGTACTCAGACCAAAAGGCATAACTAGATATTCAAAGTGTCCATAGCGTGACCTGAATGCAGTCTTCCATTCATCCCCAGGTCTAATACGGACTAAGTTATAGGCCCCACGAAGATCTAGTTTAGAGAAAATTTTGGCATGTCGCACTCTCTCCAATAACTCAGGGATTAAAGGCAATGGATAACGGTTTCGAATAGTAACCTTATTGAGTTCCCTATAGTCTACGCAGGGTCTCAGAGATCCATCTTTCTTCTTTACAAAGAAGATGGGTGCACCTGCAGGAGATGAAGAGGGGCGTATGAAGCCCTTGGCTAGATTTTCGTCTATGTAATCCTTTAAAGCCTTTAAGCTCGGGCCCCGCCAGGGGGTAGATCTTACCAAAAGGTATCTCTGCTCCAGGCAATAATTCAATTGGACAATCATATGGACGGTGAGGAGGAAGCTGGTCAGCGTTCTTTTTGTCACATAAATCCACATAGTCCTGGTATACAGCTGGTAGTTCAGGGACTGACATGGTTCCTTTAGGAACAGAGCAAGCTGAAACTTTTGGACTCATCTGTTTCTCTGGAAAGTGTAATTCCTTGGTCTCCCAGTTAATGGTAGGATTCTGAGCCTGCAGCCATGGTAGCCCTAGAATAATGGGAAAGTGGGGAGAAGAGATAAGCATAAAGGACAGTTTCTCTTGATGATCTTTACCCATAAGAACCCTCAAAGGCTCTGTTTCCTGATCCACTGGTCCAGAGGTCAGCAGGGAGCCATCCACAGTTTCCATCTGTACTGGAGTAGCCTTCTTCACTGAACGTATCCCCTGTTTCAGAGCAAAGGAGACATCCATAAAATTTCCACTTGCCCCTGAGTCGATCATAGCAGAGCTAGACACCCAAGCTGAGTCAACCCAGAGTTTGATGGAAAGAAAGCAATGAGAATTGTTTTTCTTACAACTCAGCTGGGACACCGCTGAGGAAACTTGAAAAATTGCAGCGTTTACACAGTCAACGTCCTCAGAGGTAACGGAGTTTAAGTCCGAGAAATCAAGATCTGTTGCTGCAGATCTCTCTGGAGCCTGAGGCTCGGACCTGACAGATCCCCTCTCACAACACTCACAGTGAATGAGTGCTGCAGTAGTCTTACGAGAACGGCTGGGACAGTTTATAATGAAGTGCCCTGACTTACCACAATAGAAACATAGATTCTCCTTAAAACGATGTTCCTTGCGTGCATCACTAACCCGTCGTTGTAAAGAGTCTACCTGCATGGGTTCAGGTTCAGGTTCCCGTGTAATCCTACTCAAAGGTTCCTTAGCTGGAGAGGAAGGTAGGAAAAGGTTAGTGCGATTGCTTTCGAACCATCTCTCTTGCCTGCGTTCAGTCAGACGAGTATCAATACGGATGCAGTAGTTAATAAAGTCACCTAACGCAGTGGGAGGGTCGGCACGAGCAAGTTCATCCTTAATCAGTGGAGATAACCCTTTTCGAAAAATAGATTTTTTGGCGGAACTGTCCCAGGTGGTATCAAGGGCCCATCTCCTGAAATCCAAGGCATATTCAGCTACCGAGTGCTTACCTTGGCGCAAAGCTAACATGGCTGCTTCAGCTGTTGCACCTCGATTGGGGTCATCAAACACCTGCCCCATGGCTGAAATGAAAGCATCAAGATGATCCAAACATTCATCCTCAGTCTCAATCAGAGGGTTTGCCCACATCAAAGCCTTGTTGGTAAGCAACATAATTATAGTAAGCACCTTAGATCGTTCAGTGGGAAATTGTGAAGCATGTGCAGAAAAAAAAAGATTGCATTGATTAATAAATCCCCTGAATTTCTCACGTTCACCGCCAAAACGAAAAGGGGGCAACTTGGGAATCCCAGAACTCGGGGCTACAGCAGGAGCCTGGACTCGCTCCTCTAGAACCTCAATCCTGGCTCGCAAATCCTGGGCAGTCTGTCCAAACACTTGCAAATTGTGATTAGTGAGGTCCTGTAGGTTTGTAAAACGGGTCTTTATATTCTGCAAATCTGCAAGGATATTATCAGTCACTCCGCAAAGTTCCTTTATGCGGGCCTCCATTTTCCAGATCTTTTAAGACAGGAGTACTGGAAGGAGAGGAGAGGAGAAAAAAAAAAACAATAGTGTTTACCTGTGGTAACACTGCAGAGAGAAAAAAAAATTAAGGGAACTGCTCACCTGGAATGGTTGTGAGAAGTCACAACCACTATCATCACAGAAAGTTCAACCGGACATCTGATATCCACAGTTACAGCAGACACAAAAGAGGAAAGAAAAAAAAAAAAAAACAATAGTGTTTACCTGTGGTAACACTGCAGAAAAAAAAAACTTAAGGGAATTGCTCACCTGGAATGGTTGTGAGAAGTCACAACCACTGTCATCACAGAGAGTACAACCGGACGTCTGATATCCACAGTACAGCAGACACAGCCTTTCCAGACCCAGCAGACACTAACGTTTGGCTTCAGAATCTTGTAATGTGTGTAGTACAGTTCATATAGCGTCTTGTGCTTGGGTACGATGAAAATACATGAGACACAGGTTTGATATAGAAAGTCTTGTATTACTTCATACAAGTTGGCAAAAATAGTCACACAGTTTGCAGACACAGAAGCAGGAGACACAGCAGGCCAGAGTAATCTAAGCTCAGCAATAACTCTCCACAACAGGTTCAGGATCTTCTTCTCTGTTACCGTAAGTCCATGCAAACGTGGGTCTTTCAAAGAGCAGGGTTCAGAGTCCACAAGTGCTTCAGAGTTCCTCAGTAGGAATAGCTGGAGTACAAGGTCCAAGGCTTCAGGAGTCAGGTCACAGGTTCACTGCAGGCTAGATTCTGAAGCACTGATTGCTCAGCTGTGGCTGCTTAAGAAGCAAGAGGAGAGAATCAGGGCGGGAACATGCAAGCTGGAAACTCCATATTGACCGAGGGCAAGATAGCTGCAGCAAGACAGAAAGTAAAATGGCTGACGAAAAAACTGAGTTTCAGGAACATGTACACAGAACCTTACAGTTGGGGCCCAAACTAACTAAATAGAAAAGGATAGGAAGGGTACTTACTGCAATCCCAGAAAACCCTGAAAAGCACCAACTCTACTAATTTCAAAAACACCTGAGATCACACGACCTCTACCACCTAAATTAGTTCTCTGGTGTAACAAAATCAAAACAGCAGCCACTGAAAAAACTGGAAAAAGCAAAGGTACAAACATCAGTGGCTGAACTAAACTGAGAGGGCAAAAGCCCCCGGAGGGGACCCTGAAGGCCCCCACAGAAGTGCAGGACAAAATGCAAAAATCAAGCACAAAAACAAAAAGAAGAAAATGTCTTATCTGTTAGCAAGAGATGCAGACACGACACAGCAGGCTACAAAGGAAACAGGAATCAAGGATTCAGACCAGAACAATTGATCACCGGCAACCCTGATGGGAAGGTGACTCCCTTATATAAGACCAGTCAGTAACACCTGATTCCCAATCCTCACAATCTTCACAATCTTCACTGGACAGACCAGCACCGCTTGTAACCACCAGAGGGAGCCTCTGCTCAGAACTCATCCCAAGCCCACTTACAACATTATTCAGTTGAACTTCAGTGGTACAGTTGGTTTTTCTTGATGAGTGTTTCTTTGGTTTGTCTCTGGCTGTGGTGTATTGTGCCCTCTGGGGCCTACATACCTGTTTATGTTCCCTGACCTTCCAAGTTTGATTTCCTAGATTTGTCTCTGCTTTACCTGTATATTTTATTGGTGTATTTGACCCAAATGTAGTCAGTGTGCCCAGCAACTAGCCAACACGCTTTTAGTACTTGGGAAGGACTCTGCAAAAAATCACTCTCCCTTTAGTGGCCTTTAGTCTGGTCATCTCACCAATACTCGAGTGTTACAGTCTGTTGCATAATCACTGAAGACTTTTTATGTGTGTGCCTGAATATTTAGTAGCTTTGTGCAGGGCCGCCATCAGGGCATTACAGCCCTTACTAATGTATGGGGCCCGGTGCTTTAGGGGGGCCCGCCCGCCGCCTGCCGCCCGCCGCCTGAGCATGCTGGCAGCACGGTCCGGCAGCAGGTGCAGCACTTCGCTGCTTTATATTCCCCACTGTCCCCAGTCCTGACCTCCTGGCTGGCAAATTAAATGGGCAGGCACTGTAGCTTTAAGCTACAGCCCGCCCTGATGCATCATGGTCCAGCCGTGACGTCACACGCTGCTTTGCTCCACTTCCTCATTCTGGAGCAGAGCGAGCAGCGTGTCACCTTGGTGTGCTGTGCCAGACACACACTGCCACGTGGCTGGGAGCGGCGGACCGGACCGGGTGCAGGCGGCAGGCGAGCTCAGCAAGGTGAGTAGTCTGTCACAGGGGGGGCCCGGCCAGGACAGCCGCAGCGCCAGCATCCACCACGCACCACCAACAGGGCCCAGGGCAGGAAGGGGGGGCCCATCATCCACCAAATGGGCCCCCAGGGCAGGCGGGGGGCCCGCAGGCGCAGCATCCAGCAACAGGGGCCCTGTTGGATTGCTGCGTGTGGCCGCCCCCCCTGCCTGCTCATCATATGGGGCATAAAATCTATGGAGCATCATATGGCGGCATAATCTTTGGAGCATCATATGGCAGCATAATCTATGGAGCATCATATGGGGCATAAAATCTATGGAGCATCATATGGGGGCATATACATCTATGGGGCATCATATGGCGGCATAAAATCTATGGAGCATCATATTGCGGCATAATCTATGGGGCATCATATGGTGGCATAATCTTTGGAGCATCATATGGCGGCATAATCTTTGGAGCATCATATGGCGGCATAATCTGTGGGGCATCATATGGAGGCATAAAATTTATGGAGCATCATATGGAGGCATAATCTTTGGAGCATCATATGGTGGCATAATCTTTGGAGCATCATATGGCGGCATAATCTATGGAGCATATGGGGCATAATCTATGGAGCATCATATGGCGGCATAAAATCTATGGAGCATCATATGGCAGCATAATCTGGGGCATCATATGGTGGCATAATCTGTGGGGCATCATATGGCGGCATAATCTATGGAGCATCATATGGGGCATAATCTGGGGCATCATATGGTGGCATAATCTTTGGAGCATCATATGGCGGCATAATCTATGGAGCATCATATGGGGCATAATCTATGGAGCATCATATGGGGCATAAAATCCATGGATCATACGGCGGCATAATCTTTGGAGCATCATATGGCGGCATAATCTGGGGCATCATATGGTGGCATAATCTTTGGAGCATCATATGGCGGCATAATCTATGGAGCATCATATGGGGCATAATCTATGGAGCATCATATGGGGCATAAAATCCATGGATCATCATATGGCGGCATAATCTTTGGAGCATCATATGGCGGCATAATCTATGGAGCATCATATGGCGGCATAATCTTTGGAGCATCATATGGCGGCATAATCTTTGGAGCATCATATGGCGGCATAATCTTTGGGGCATCATATGGCGGCATAATCTTTGGAGCATCATATGGCGGCATAATCTATGGAGCATCATGTGGGGCATAAAATCTATGGAGCATCATATGGGGAATAAAATCTATGGAGTATCATATGGCGGCATAATCTTTGGAGCATCATATGGCGGCATAATCTTTGGAGCATCATATGGCGGCATAATCTGTGGGGCATCATATGGAGGCATAATCTTTGGAGCATCATATGGCAGCATGATCTATGGGGCATCATATGGCGGCATAAAATCTTTGGAGCATCATATGGGGCATAAAATCTATGGAGCATCATATGGCGGCATAATCTTTGGAGCATCATATGGCGGCATAATCTATGGAGCATCATATTGCGGCATAATCTTTGGAGCATCATATGGCGGCATAATCTATGGAGCATCATATTGCGGCATAATCTTTGGAGCATCATATGGCGGCATAATCTTTGGAGCATCATATGGGGCATAAAATTTATGGAGCATCATATGGGGGCATATACATTTATGGGGCATCATATGACGGCATAAAATCTATGGAGCATCATATGGGGGTATATACATCTATGGGGCATCATATGGCGGCATAAAATCTATGGAGCATCATATGGGGGCATAAAATCTATGGAGCATCATATGGGGGTATAAAATCTATGGGGCATCATATGGGGCATAAAATATATGGAGCATCTTATGGGGGCATAACTTTTATGGAGCATTATATGGGGCCCATCATTAACTGAATACAATAATCTGCAATCAGAAATACAGTGTGTGTGTATATATATATATATATGATTTCAATTAGTTAAAAAAATTTGTGACACATTCCCTTGAAGAAAGATAATTAAAATATACAAAAAAAAAGTTACCAAATGTTTAAGAGGTTAGAGTAGAGTAGGGCCCTGCCAATAGAGTCTACCTTGTCGTGGTAGGAAGAGCAAAATTCACCGCACACTACAATTGATTACTATGCAGAAAAATATTTTTATTTGAAAAATTATCCAATCCAAAAGAAGAAAGTGCCAGTGCCGTAATAATAATATGTACAATATACAGATACCCAACGTTTTGACCCTCCCGGATCTTAATCATGGGGTACTAGAGAAAAATAGAAGAAACATAGTGTGAGGCAATTATATACAGTGATTACATATATAACATATATACAGATATGCGCTGGATCATATATAATTGATTGCGAAAAATGTCATGTAGATAATAATCCAGAAAGTAGAATATATCGTTAAAGTACATATGGAGCCTCATTATACAATCTCAACATGGAGATATATAGAGTTACGATTTATATAATCATAGTAGAACAAAAGCACAATGATATAAGAAACAAAGAAGTAGCGCATTTCTACCTTGTAAAATTAGTACAACAGAGATATGGCACATAGTAGAGGCAATAAATTCCTTGTAAATTCCCTTATAGCAGAGCCAGATGCTGCAGATAATATCAAAATGATTAATTAAATAAATATAGGGAAATAGGCGTCACCATCATTGAAATGTCAGAGATTACCTGCTGTGTACAAAGAGCAGGAGTTAAATGTATCCAGACTAGGGTAAAGTCTGTCCTGAGTGGCGTCCTGATAGCCTGTACAGGGCAAATGGAACACAAATTATAGCCCATTATAGTGGCAGATGGAGTGGACTATTTACATGAAAACATACCTTTGGAGGTGGATGAAATGAGAATATAGGCGGCGCACCTGCCGTGTACAGAAAGTAGGGGTTAAATGTGCCCTGGACGGGGTTAAAACATGTCCTGGATGGTGTCCACAGAGCCTACATGGGGTAAATGTGGCATAAGTTGCAGCCCAGAGTGATGGCAGATGGGGGGAACCGCTTTGAATCTAAGACATACCTTAAGAAGCGAATGTACAGATTTACAGACGGCGCTCCTGCGCCCTGCCTTGTCTACTGGGTGACCAGGTGTATGGGAAGGGAGCAAATGGGGGTTTAAATGCGGCGCCGTGTACCGCCGGACCGGAAGTGCATCATCCGGACCGGAAGTGACACGGCGCAACATGATCTGATGTAATCGCGCATGCGCGATAGCGGTAGCGGCCGCCATGTTTTCGGTGGGAAAAGGCAAATATAAGCAGGACTATGAGAGACACTAATCTGTATAGGAGACAAAATCTAGGGGGAGGAGACTAGAGGCCTGCATGTGGCGCCGTGTCACTTCCGGTCCGGATGACGCACTTCCGGTCCGACGGTACACGGCGCCGCATTTAAACCCCCATTTGCTCCCTTCCCATACACCTGGTCACCCAGCAGACAAGGCAGGGCGCAGGAGCGCCGCCTGTAAACCTGTACATTCGCTTCTTAAGGTATGTCTTTGATTCAAAGCGGTTCCCCCCATCTGCCATCACTCTGGCTGCAACTTATGCCACATTTACCCCATGTAGGCTCTCTGGACACCATCCAGGACATGTTTTAACCCTGTCCAGGGCACATTTAACCCCTACTTTCTGTACACGGCAGGTGCGCCGCCTATATTCTTACTTCATCCACCTCCAAAGGTATGTTTTCATGTAAATAGTCCACTCCATCTGCCACTATAATGGGCTATAATTTGTGTTCCATTTGCCCTGTACAGGCTATCAGGACGCCACTCAGGACAGACTTTACCCTATTCTGGATACATTTAACTCCTGCTCTTTGTACACAGCAGGTAATCTCTGACATTTCAATGATGGTGACCCCTATTTCCCTATGTTTATTTAATTAATCATTTTGATATTATCTGCAGCATCTGGCTCTGCTATAAGGGAATTTACAAGGAATTTATTGCCTCTACTATGTGCCATATCTCTGTTGTACTAATTTTACAAGGTAGAAATGCGCTACTTCTTTGTTTCTTATATCATTGTGCTTTTGTTCTACTATGATTATATAAATCGTAACTCTACAGTCATGGACAAAAGTTTTGAGAATGACACAAATATTAATTTTTACAAAGTCTACTGCTTCACTTTTTCTAATGGCAATTTGCATATACTCCAGAATGTTATAAAGAGTGATCAGCTTAACAGCAATTACTTGCAAAGTCAATATTTGGCAAGAAAATGAACTTTATCCCCAAAACACATTTCAACATCATTGCAGCCCTGCCTTAAAAGGACCAGCTAACCTCTTTTCAGTGATTGCTCCATTAACACAGGTGTGGGTGTTGATGAGGACATGGCTGGAGATCAATCTGTCATGATTAAGTAAGAATGACACCACTGGACACTTTAAAAGGAGGCTGGTGCTTGGCATCATTGTTTCTCTTCTGTTAACCATGGTTATCTCTAAAGAAACACGTGCAGTCATCATTGCAATGCACAAAAATGGCCTAACAGGGAAGAGTATCGCAGCTAGAAAGATTGCACCTCAGTCAACAATCTATCTCATCATCAAGAACTTCAAGGAGAGAGGGTCCATTGTTGCCAAAAAGGCTTCAGGGCGCCCAAGAAAGACCAGCAAGCGCCAGGACCGTCTCTTAAAAGTGTTTCAGCTGCGGGATCGGGCTACCAGCAGTGCAGAGCTTGCTCAGGAATGGCAGCAGGCAGGTGTGAGTGCATCTGCACGCACTGTGAGGCGGAGACTCTTGGAGCAAGGCCTGGTCTCAAGGAGGGCAGCAAAGAAGCCACTTCTCTCCAGAAAAAACATCATGGACAGACTGATATTCTACAAAAGGTACAGGCAGTGGACTGCTGAGGACTGGGGTAAAGTTATTTTCTCTGATGAATCCCCTTTTCGATTGTTTGGGACATCAGGAAAACGCCTCATTCGGAGAAGACAAGGTGAGCGCTACCACCAGTCTTGTCTCATGCCAACTGTTAAGCATCCTGAAACCATTCATGTGTGGGGTTGCTTCTCAGCCAAGGGAATCGGCTCTCTCACAGTCTTGCCTAAAAACACAGCCATGAATAAAGAATAGTACCAGAATGTCCTCCAAGAGCAACTTCTCCCAACCCTCCAAGAGCAGTTTGGCGATCAACAATGCCTTTTCCAGCATGATGGAGCACCTTGCCATAAAGCAAAGGTGATAACTAAATGGCTCAGGGAACAAAACATAGAGATTTTGGGTCCATGGCCTGGAAACTCCCCAGATCTTAATCCCATTGAGAACTTGTGGTCAATCATCAAGAGACGGGTGGACAAACGAAAACCTAAAAATTCTGACAAAATGAAAGCATTGATTGTGCAAGAATGGACTGCTATCAGTCAGGATTTGGTCCAGAAGTTGATTGAGAGCATGCCAGGGAGAATTGCAGAGGTCCTGAAGAAGGGTCAACACTGCAAATATTGACTTGCTGCATTAACTCATTCTAACTGTCAATATAAGCTTTTGTTACTCATATGTTTGCAATTATTATATTTCTGTCTGTGATAAAAACAAATGTCAAACACACATAAAAACCAGAGGGCAGCAGATCATGTGAAAATATTTGTGTCATTCTCAAAACTTTTGGCCATGACTGTATATATCTCCATGTTGAGATTGTATAATGATGCTCCATATGTACTTTAACGATATATTCTACTTTCTGGATTATTATCTACATGACATTTTTCGCAATCAATTATATATGATCCAGCCATATCTGTATATATGTTATATATGTAATCACTGTATATAATTGCCTCACACTATGTTTCTTCTATTTTTCTCTAGTACCCCATGATTAAGATCCGGGAGGGTCGAAACGTTGGGTATCTGTATATTGTACATATTATTATTACGGCACTGGCACTTTCTTCCTTTGGATTGGATATTTTTTTCAAATAAAAAATTTTTCTGCATAGTAATCAATTGTAGTGTGCGGTGAATTTTGCTCTTCCTATATTTGTTGGTGCCGCTTAGGACCAATTCACCAGCATCTCCTGTACACTAGACTTGAGTGCACACCATTTCACCCATATTACCTTGTCGTGGTGGCAGGCTTAAAAAAATCTTTTGGTCAAAACAAAAGCTGATGGCTATGCATGTGATTTGATGTTAATGTGTCATTGGTGAGGGCGTGGTGCAGAAGTGGAGTTTTTCCAAGAAAAGGCAGAGGGATTTTGGATGGTTCGTGTGGTGGAGGCGGAACTGGGGTGGAGCCTGGGTGGAGTCTCAAGGGGGGCCCCATAAATTTTGCCAGTATGGGGCCCTGAAATTCCTAGTGGCAGCCCTGGCTTTGTGTGGCTTTGGAATTTGCCCATCCAATTCTTTCTCACTGGAAATCATTTAATGAATCCTTATGTGGCTTCAACAGTCTACATTTACTTCCTGGCCCAGATTTACAACTAACTCTTCATCTGCAATCAGCATACCAAACTCATCTCTGTACTTGTTCACACTATAACAGTGTTGTACCAAAGTGTATTGCTTTTACAAACAAAATTGACTGTTCACTGCTTTCAGCAGCTATCCGTTTTTTTCTTGTTTCCCCTTCCTCTTCTGTAAGCAGAACAAACTTTTCTCTGGAGCTATTCACACTACTAACACTGTTGCAAGTTTTGAAATGACTTTTTCATCTTTAGCTCCTGCATGTGTGTCACTCCTGCCTCTGTGTCTTCTGGTGTTCCTAGCTTCAGTTGTCTGCCTGCCATCCAACAAACCCTGCTGTACTAGCTGTTTCATCCAGCAAATATTACAGATTGTACCATCCCGTTCTGTCCATGTTCACTATCCAGATCTGAGACTTAGAGAATGCACCTCATCAGGTGAGACAATAACACCAAAAAAACCTACTTTATCCATACAATGTATCCCTTTCAGGATGCTAAGGGTGTACAAGTTGGAGAGAAGACCAAAATGAAATAGCCAAATTTAATTGAAAAATGTAGGCAATGGTAACTGATCCAGTTCCATTAAAATATGGATAGAAGTAGAAAATCCAAAGATCCATTCACTTTTTACCAGGATCAGGTGTTACACCTGCCTTTTGCAGATGCAGTTGTAAGAGGGTGTGGTGCTAAGGATAACATTCCCCACCTATTGCCCAATAGGAACCCTGCAGAACTAAAAGGAAGAGGAGTAGTTTTGGAAAGGAAGAGTGTAGATGGAGCATCGGGTCATGTGGGCTTGAGGACGCAGTTCCCTGATATAAGAGTCCCGAGCGGCAAAGCGTGAAGAGATTTGGTGCCAACTGGTGAGATGAGTAGGACATTTGTGCAAAGGGGCGCTGAGGCTGAGATCCCGGAATGAGCCAAGAGGCTTGAACCAGTTTGTTATGGTGTGCCCTTGAGCATTGTCCAGACTACGCCGGTCAAGGTCTGTGAAATGACCAGGATCCAGATGACGACGGTCATGGTCCTTGAACCAGACCATGCCAGTCGAGACCTGAAGTCAAGATCTGCGCCAGGCAAGATCCAAGAACAAGTCTGCACCAGTTAAGATCCACCTGTTAAACCCATGCTTCTAATTCCCGTGTCAGTGGAATAAACAGTTAAGTTGGTCACTTGTGCCTTGCTCTTATCTGCGTGTTGCATCCTGTGGCCTGTTTACACAGTAGCATGGTGTGATTTTTTGGGGGTTTGAAAGAGAGAATAAATAAAAGCACTTAATCTGTCCACTGTAGAGACTTAAGGTACTGCCACACTAAACAATCCCGCTAGCGATCACGATAACGACGCATACTAATGCGATCGCTAGCGGGATTGTTTCTATATCGCTAAGTGCGGCCACATTTAGCGATATAGTTAACGACGCTATCGCCGTTAGCGATCTTCTTAACGACTTTAGCGGTACAAAAGTACCGCTAAATCGCTAAGAAAAGGTGCCACACTAGCGATATATACTTACCCAGCGGGAGCGCCGACGAGAAATAGGGTCCGGAGCGATTCCAGCGACGAGCGAGATCACAGCAGGAAGCTCGTCGCTGGCAGCTGCCGCACTGAACAACATCGCTAACGGGATCGCTAAATAGTGACGTTTTTTTAGCGATCCC
This sequence comes from Oophaga sylvatica, assembly GCA_033576555.1. NCBI lineage: Eukaryota > Metazoa > Chordata > Amphibia > Anura > Dendrobatidae > Oophaga > Oophaga sylvatica. Next base: position 466,469,082 of record JARQOD010000001.1, read on the forward strand.
GTTAGCGATATTGTTCAGTGTGGCATACCCTTTACAATATCATCAAAAATTCCCCAAAAATTGATCTTACAGTGTGAAAATACCACAAACAGTTTCCTCTATACACACTGTGCTTATTATTAACCTACATGGCCAAAACATGGCCAATGAAAGGAAAGCTGAAATCCTACCAACACTGAACAATTCACAGAAGCTGAAGTGTTGATAGATTTCAATGCTTATTGGGTGGTCTTTAATTGAGACCCTCTCAGTATATTAGATCGTGCCAGCTTCGATCAAGGCAAGTGATGCTAGTAAATGAAACAGAAGATAAGCGTCTGTAATCAAGGTTACCAAGCATGTTTATTGAGTCTCTGAGTCAAGCTTATATACCCTGCTAGAGGGTGTATACGTGTATTAGGTAATGGTGTTTTCCAGAACATATTAGCAAATCATTTATTACAGTAAATACATTTTGTCACGTATCTCATAGGTCATGTCAGTTTGACCAACTGGTTATCTAACTAAGGAATTCACTAATCATCAGGTGTTCCCTTTGATGGACCCCAGCTGTCACCATAAGCAGTTATATCTTTATTACTCTACTAATTGATTACATACTTCATTGTCATTTACCTATACCCATTATTTGCCCTTCCCATCATTAGGATGATATTACCGGACTATAAGACGCACCGGACCATAAGACGCACCCCAAATTTTCAGAAGGAAAATTGGGAAAAAAAAATAATGTGTCAAATGGGGGTCCGTCTTACAGTCCGAATTTAGCTTACCACTGTGTGGGGTGATTGGGCACTGTGGGGTGGTTGGGCACTGTGGGGTGGCTGTTATGTTGGGTGGCTGTGTTCTGTGGGGTGGCCAGGGTGGCTATATACTCACAAATCCGGTGGCGGCGGCGCTCCCAATGCAGCTTGGCTGCGATGCGGTGGTGGTGTCCGGGCAGCAGCGGGCCTCTGGGCTGCATGGGGGGCTCCGCCGGCATCTCGTCCCAGCCGGAAAGCCCCCCCGCAGCTGCGACGCGGTGCCGGTGCCTCCGGTGGCGGTCCCAATCCAAAGTGTGGTGCGGTGGTGGTGTTCGGGCAGTAAGCTGGGCCTCTGGGCTGCGTGGGGGCTCCGCCGGCATCTCGTCCCAGCCGGAAAGCCCCCCGCAGCTGCGACGCGGTGCCGGCATGAGGAATGGCCGCCTGGGGCCTCCGGCAAGATGGCCGCCGCATACTCTCGTTCAAATCTCGGCAACGAGATCTTGTCCTGAGATCTCGGGAAGAGATCTCGTTGCCGAGATTTGAACGAGAGTATGCGGAGCCCCACACGCAGCCCAGAGGCCCGCTGCTGCCCGGACACCACCACTCCATCGCAGCCAAGCTGCATTGGGAGCGCCGCCACCACTGAACTTTCCGGTATGTTGCGACCATAAGACGCACCCCCATTTTCCCCCGACATTTTTGGGGAAAAAAGTGCGTCTTATGGTCCAAAAAATACGGTATTCTAATAGTTACAAGAATATGTCTTGTTGGCTGATATCAACATTTTGGGCCCTGTATTGTTCAACATCTTTATCAATGATTTAGATGAAGGAATTGAGGGTAAACTGATCAAATTTGCTGATGACACAAAGTTAGGAGGGGTAGTTAATACTAGAGAAGAGAGAGAGAGGATTCAAAAAGATATAAATAAACTGGAGCAGTGGGCAGCAACTAACAGAATGGTTTTTAACAGGGAAAAATGCAAAGTACTACATCTGGGCAATAAAAATGAAAAAAGCATATACAAAATGGAAGGAATAGGGCTAAGTAACAGCACATGTGAAAAAGACTTGGGTATACTAATTGATCACAGACTGAACATGAGTCAACAGTGTGATGCAGCAGCAAAAAAGGCAAATACAATTCTAGGATGTATCAACAGAAGCATACAGTCTAGATCACGTGAGGTCATTATTGCCCTCTACTCCTCTTTGGTCAGACCTCATCTGGAATATTGTGTCCAGTTTTGGGCACCACATTTTAAAAAAGACATCAACAAACTGGAGCAAGTTCAAAGGAGAGCCACCAGAATGGTGACCGGTCTGCAAACCATGTCCTATGAGGAACGGTTGCAGGATTTGGGAATGTTTAGCTTGCAAAAAAGAAGACTGAGAGGAGACTTAATAGCTGTCTACAAATATCTCAAGGGCTGTCACATTGTAGAAGAATCATCTTTATTCTCATTTGCACAAGGAAAGACTAGAAGCAATGGGATGAAACCAGCGTCGGACTGGAACACCTTGGGCCCACCAGAGAAAATCATTCTTGGGGCCCACGATGTAGCTACATAGAAATAAATACAAGACCACCAATTGTGCAGTAAAACACACTAATATCAGGGTATAATATAAGGTAGTACATGTCTTATTTATGTAGCAGGAGTTGGGGTAGCCTCCCTCATAGATTATAAAGCAGCCCCCTCATAGGGGATAATGCTGCCCCCCATAGGGGATAATGCTGCCCCCCCTCATAGGGTATAATGCTATATATATATATATATAAGAGAAGAGAGAGAGAGAGATAATAGATAGATACCATGTATACTTGAGTATAAGCCAACCCCCCTAATTTTGCCACAAAAAACTGGGAAAACTTATTGACTCGAATATAAGCCTAGGGTGGAAAATGAGATTATGCCCCATATGCTGCCCCATGTATTATGCCCCACAAGATGCTCCATAGATTGTGCCCCATATGCTGCCCATGTATTATGCCCCCATAGATGCTCCATAGATTGTGCCCCCATAGATGCTCCATAGATTATGCCCCCATAGATGCTCCATAGATTATGCCCCCATAGATTATGCCCCATAGATTATGCCCCCATAGACACTCCATAGATTATGCCCCCATAGATGCTCCTTAGATTATGCCCCCATAGAAGCTCCATAGATTGTGCCCCCATAGATGCTCCTTAGATTATGCCCCCATAGAAGCTCCATAGATTGTGCCCCCATAGATGCTCCTTAGATTATGCCTCCATAGAAGCTCCATAGATTGTGCCCCCATAGATTATGCCCCTATAGATGCTCCATAGATTATGCCCCCATAAATGCTCCTTAGATTATGCGCCCATAGATTATGCCCCCATAGATGCTCCTTAGATTATGCTGCCATAGAAGCTCCATAGATTATGCCCCCATAGATGCTCCATAGATTATGCCCCCATAGATGCTCCTTAGATTATGCCCCCATAGAAGCTCCATAGATTGTGCCCCCATAGATGCTCCTTAGATTATGCCTCCATAGAAGCTCCATAGATTGTGCCCCCATAGATTATGCCCCTATAGATGCTCCATAGATTATGCCCCCATAAATGCTCCTGAGATTATGCCCCCATAGATTATGCCCCCATAGATGCTCCTTAGATTATGCCCCATAGAAGCTCCATAGATTATGCCCCCATAGATGCTCCATAGATTATGCCCCCATAGATGCTCCATAGATTATGCTCCCATAGATTATGCCCCCATAGATTGTGCCCCCATAGATTGTGCCCCCATAGATGCTCCTTAGATTATGCCCCATAGAAGCTCCATAGATTGTGCCCCCATAGATGCTCCTTAGATTATGCCCCCATAGATGCTCCATAGATTATGCCCCCATAGATTGTGCCCCCATAGATGCTCCTTAGATTATGCCCCCATAGAAGCTCCATAGATTATGCCCCATAGATGCCCCCATAGATTATGCCTCCATAGATTGTGCCCCCATAGATGCTCCTTAGATTATGCCCCCATAGAAGCTCCATAGATTGTGCCCCCATAGATGCTCCTTAGATTATGCCCCCATAGATGCTCCATAGATTATGCCCCCATAGAAGCTCCATAGATTGTGCCCCCATAAATGCTCCTTAGATTATGCCCCCATAGATGCTCCACAGATTATGCCCCCATAGATTATGCCCCCATAGATGCTCCACAGGCTGTGCCCCCATAGATGCTGCATTGAAAAGGCCCCTTTATGCTGCCGCAGCTGCTGCTGCTGCAAAGAAAAGACATATTCACCTCTCGTCGCTGGGGGCCAGGTGCTGGTGTCCTGAGCAGGCGGGGACACCGGCGCGCTATGGGGGACAGGTGCCGGTGTCCCCGCTGGCTCAGGGCACCTGAGAGATTTACCTGTCACCGGGTCCACTGCTGAGCGCCGCTGTCTTCGGTCCTCCGGCAGTGAATGCTCAGGCAGGGGGCGCGGCGCTCACTAATGACGTCATCGCGCCCTCTGCCTGAACATCGCAGCAAGAGGACCCGAGGACACAGCGGCGCTCAGCTGTGGAACGGGACAGGTAAGTAATGATATTCACTGCTTCCCACACCCATGTCGCGTGGGAAGCAGTGAATATTCATTTCTCTTTAGCAGCGGGACAGGGGCTCCTGCCTCCTGTCACCCGCTGCTGCTCCGCTGGCACGGGGCCCACATGGCAGCTGCGTGGTGTGCCGCTATTAGCGACACGCCACCGGCTGGGGGCCCCTGGAGCATCGGGGGCCCTAGGCAACTGGCCCCTGCATGCCAGCAGGTGCCAGGGCCCCCCAGATGCCAGGGCCTACCGGAGAATCCTCCGGTTCTCCGGTGGGCCAGTCCGACCCTGGATGAAACTGAATGGGAGGAGACACAGATTAGATATTAGAAAAAACTTTTTGACAGTTAGGGTGATCAAGGAGTGGAACAGGCTGCCACGAGAGGTGGTAAGTTCTCCTTCAATGGAAGTCTTCAAACAGAGGCTGGACAGACATCTGTCTGGGATGATTTAGAGAATCCTGCTTTGAGCAGGGGGTTGGACCAGATGGCCCAGGAGGTCCCTTCCAACTCTACCATTCTATGATTCTATTAACTTCTATGATCATATGCCATGTTGATGTTTCAGTCAACAAAATATGTCTTTATGAACTATAGAGAATGATTCCCTTAAGGGGATTATTGTATGAGAATATATATAAAAGGGTATCAGAATATAGAAGGGTCTCCCAGATCCCTATCAGTGTCAAGACTGGGCCAAGGAATATCTGAAGACATATTTTTCGAAGGTTTTATGGACAGTTGAGATGAGAGTGACTGACGGGCCAGTTGGATGAGCACTGACCTCCACTGCGACTCAGACGTCATCAGGGTGGAGGTGGGGTACTACTACGGGTAGTGTTATTAAATATGAGCTAATTCGACCTTTTCAGGTTGAATATAGACTCAAAATCAACTCCCAAACCTACTGCCAGATTTAGAAGACACTTTCTTCAAGCAGTGGTATAAGAAAAAGTCTGCATCTTTCAAGAAATCCGTGATTTTTCTGCAGGACAATGTTTCATTTTGAACACAAGGTCATATACACAAATATGAGTATAGTAATGTTGAAGCAAAATTGCTTCATCCCAAGTTCGGCCCAATGGCCCATATATAGTGGATGAATTACTCCAAAGAGTTAATATTAAATACCAAAATAATGGAGTATAAACAACATCATATTATAAAAATACAAAAACTTTATTAGAACAATACAATGCCAACAATAATGGCCAACAATGTAATAAAAAGAATGGAGGAGGAAATAAACTGCAGGTATGAAACATGGGGATAACACTACCTGTATAGTAACCAGGGTATATCAGATCATTAAGGCATCAGCACAAAAATAGTGCAAGTGGTAAGTGCACATCATATGATGTAAATAAGGGCCCAGCAAGGCTCCAAATGATAATAAGTGGCACGAAATATACCAAATAAAAGGTCACTTATTCTTACCCATATCAAATGGTTGAGATAGTGTGTCCCCAGCGGCCCCCGACTGGGCCAAGGAATATCTGAAGACATATTTTTCGAAGGTTTTATGGACAGTTGAGATGAGAGTGACTGACGGGCCAGTTGGATGAGCACTGACCTCCACTGCGACTCAGACGTCATCAGGGTGGAGGTGGGGTACTACTACGGGGTAGTGTTATTAAATATGAGCTAATTGACCTTTTCAGGTTGAATATAGACTCAAAATCAACTCCCAAACCTACTGCCAGATTTAGAAGACACTTTCTTCAAGCAGTGGTATAAGAAAAAGTCTGCATCTTTCAAGTAATCCTGATTTTTCTGCAGGACAATGTTTCATTGCAGCATCGAAGATTCTATTGCTCAACTGCCAGTAAAGGCCTTAAACCTGACCTAAACCCTACTAAGAACTTGTGGGACCTTCTTAGGCCGGGATCACACATGCGAGGAATATGGCCAAGTCTCGCATGTTAATTCCCGCCACTGCCGCCCGCCTCGGGAGCGGAGTGTGCGGCACCATGTATTGCTATGGGGCCGCACGCTCCAATCCTGAGGCCGGTGGCAGTGCCGGGAATTAACATGCGAGACTCGGCCGTATTCCTCGCATGTGTGATCCCGGCCTTAAACAGGAAATTTACGGTGAAGAAAAACAGTCCCCTCGGTGATCAGTGTCTGCAGACTGTGTTTGGTTCTGCCCAAAAAGTTGATAGTCAATGGATTAAGATACTGATAGACTCTGTGAATGGAAGACTTAGGTCGGGGTCACACTTGTCTGTGGCATCTGATGCGAAAGCATCGGATGCGATATGCTAATGACACTCAGCTCCTGCTATGCTGCGAGCGGGAACCGGGTGTCATGCTACTGTGCTCTGAGCCTCTCGCACAGAAAGGATTGGAGCACAGCTGCGGAGGAGGCAGAGAAATTAATTTTTCCATCTCCGCTGCACCGAGACTCGGCCAAGTGTCGGTGACAATCGCAGCACACTGCGATTTCACTCGCACGTAAAATATGGCTGAGAAAAAAACGGTGATGGGAGCTGCCCCATATATTAATACTGGTCCTAGTGCTATGCGATGTTTTATCGCATAGCGCTCGTCCGTATTCATCGCTAGTGTGACTCTGGCCTTACAGAGACACTCTCCATGGATGTAAGGCTTACAGAGACACTCTCCATGGATGAAAGGCTTACAGAGACACTCTTATAGGTTTAAATCTTTCAGAGTTAAATAATATCTCCTAATATATATATACATAGCATAACAACAACTAAGAGTAATTAGTTACAAGAAAAGTCCATCAAATTCACCCAAACCAGTTCTGAATAAAGCCTACCCAATAGTTAAGATTTAATTAGACATGAAAGGTGATCAGAGCTGGGCATGCTCACTGTATCTATCTCCACCATAAATTATCAATGAATATTTTCATTCAGCCGACAAGTCCTCTATGGGCAGAGGAAGATGTTATCTTCTCCCTGCATCCTGCGCCAGCGTCCCGAGTGCAGACATATAGTCCATCAGTGGTTCTTTATCAGGATTATCACTTCCAGAGCTATTTCAAGGAATGGTTAATGCCACTCATATGATCAATAAAGAAACTCAGAGCAATCCATCCCCATCTGTGTCCACACTACCTTCAGTATCCTCTGCTCTTCCATAATTGTTTTCATGACTATCATGGGAGAAGAAGTTGCTGCTGCTATGAATTTGGACAGTTTGCTGGCTTGAATACATATTCCATAAATTAATAATGCCTGAGAGCGTTCATTATTTTTCATGCTTCCATGTGTCAATAGTTGTACCAGTTTTTCGGGTGTATTATATATATTTATATCAAATTCATAACATTTATAGGGAGCAGAGAAGTGGATGATGATTTTAGGGAATTTGACTTCCTAAATAACAAACCAATGATATTTTTGGATGAAATAGGGTGAGTTTCCACGATCAGTAAACGCTGCGTGTTTGGCGCTGTGCGCTGGCGCAGCGCCAAACACGCAGCGTCCAGATGTTACAGCATAGTGGAGGGGATTTCAAGAAATCCCGTCTCCACTATGCGTAACAACACGCAGGTGGCAGACCTGCGTAAACGGACATGCGGCGCGTCTTTTCAGACCGCAGCATGTCCTCGCGTGTTGCGGCGACGGTGCGTCGCCGCAACAGAATTTCACACAGGGCTATGTAGCCCTGCGTTCTTTCCGGAGGTGTTCCTCCGAAAAGAGCGCGCGTCAGAAAGGGGGCGGGGCTTAGACGGAGCGGAATTTCCGCTCCGTCCAAAGCGCTGTGGTTCCGGACCGTGGAACCACAGCCATAGTCTAAAAAGATTTGTGTTCAAATCCCCCAAAATAGCCAGGACGGATGCAACTACACCAGATTTACATTACACGGACCATGTCACGGGTTTTACCGAAACAAAGAGGAGCCAGAAGACCGCAGCGCCAGATTTCTCCTACTCCAGCACTGATCAGAAGCACTTCACCTTCATATGACACGGTGCAAGTTTCGTTTAGCAGTGCAGGGGTTAATCTGCTCAGTTGAGAGCTCCTGGAAGCTTTCCTGCATTCAGACTTTCAGCTGTGCACTGTTAGCCACTCACATCTCCTGTATAATCAGGGCCCTAGCTAGCACTCATTGTCAGAGTAGCTTATGCTGCATGGCTGGAGGTTGTTGGTGGCTGTAGTTGGAGAAGGTGTTTGGTGGGTTTATCTGAGACTGTTGCTTGGTTTAGTAAGTGTAATAATTCCTTTTCTTCTCCTACTCCATCCTCATCTCCCTGGTGCATTCCTCTATTATATGTGTGAGTATATTTGGTTGTTTGGTATTTTTTGTTACCCGTGTTCATATTACATTGTTAGTATGGTTGGTGTATTATGGTACACTACTACTCCCCTCTTCCCTGGGTGGGGGAAGGGTACAAACTGAGGGCGGGTTCAAGAGCCAAGGCAAGGTACGTGGCCCCAACATCTTCACCATCAGAAGAAATCCGAGGAACAGGGCGAGCTTTCTATACAAGGGCGGGCACTCTGTTGCATTTAGTGCCACCTATTTCCACCCATTGTTAAATAAAGGTGTTTTATTTCCTATGCAATGTCTCGCACTAATTTTCTGATCAATGTGCAGTCTTATCTTCTTGGTTCTTAGTACTATCTCGAATGGTCTGCCATTCAGTCCCCTAGCAGAAGCAGATATATGTCATCTTTCATGCACATTGATGTGTATAGTATTGTTTTACCTTTTATATATATGATCTGCAACGCCCAGTTTGTGTTTGTTCTAAGTCACATGACTGGACCCATGTCCTGCCGCTTGCATTGTGGATGGGTGTAGAATCTGCCCGCCACTCAAACAAACATTGTCTTATCTGCAAAACAAATCAGATTAGTGCATGCTGAGATATTAAACCATAGGTGCTCACTACTGTGGTCAGTGTCCTGTCTGTGCGTAGTTTGCTGTACACAGCATCAGACTGGAGCACCTTGGGCCCACCAGAGAAAATTATTCTTGGGGCCCACTATGTAGCTACATAGAAATTAATACAAGACCACCAATTGTCAGGGTATAATATAAGGTAGTACACGTCTTAATTATGTAGCAGGGGTTGTGGTAGCCCCCTCATAGATTATAAAGTAGCCCCCTCATAGAATATAATGTAGCCCCCTCATAGAATATAAAGTAGCCCCCCTCATAGAATATAATGCAGTCCCCCTCATAGGGCATAATGCAGCCCCCACAAAATATAATGCAACCCCCTCATAAGGTATAATGCAGCCCCCACATAGAATATAATGTAGCCACCCTCCATAGGATATAATGTAGCCCCCTCATAGGGTATAATGCAGCCCCCTCATATAGTATAATGCAGCCCCTAAACAGAATATAATGTAGCCCCTGCAGAGAATAATGAAACCCCCTCATAAGGTATAATGCAGCCCCCATAGAATATATTTTAACCCCTTTATAGGGCATAATGCAGCCCCCCTCATATAGTATAATGTAGCCCCAGAATATAATTTAGCCCCATGAGAGCATAATGCAGCCCCCACACAGAATATAATGCAGCCCCCTCATTAAGTATAACGCAGACCCCTCATATAGTATAATGCAGCCCCCTCATATAGTATAATGCTGCCCCCAACATAGGCTATAATGCTGCCCCCCTCACAGGGTATAATGCTGCCACCTTATGTAGTATAATGCAGCCCCCCACCTCCATCATTGTCCGCATCACCACCTCCATCATTGCCTTCTCACCCGCCACTCCTATCATTGCCCTTTCCACCACCTCCATCATTGCTTTCTCCCCACCACCCCCATCATTGCCCATTCCACCACCTCCATCATTGCCTCCCCACCACCACCATCATTGTCCTTTCCACCACTACCATCATTGTCCTTTCCACTACAACCATCATTGCCTTCTCCCCCACCACCCAATTACTGCCTTCTCCCCTATCACCCCCATAATTGCCCTTTCCACCACTCCTATCATTGCCTTCTCCCCCACCACCCCATTATTGCCCATTCCAACACCTCCATCATTGCCTCCCCCACCATCACTATCATTGTCCTTTCCACCACAACCATCATTGCCTTCTCCCCACCACTCCATTATTGCCTTCTCCTCCATCACCCCCATCATTGCCCTTTCCACCACCACTCCCATCATTGCCCTCTCCATCTCTTCCATCATTGCCTTCTCCCCCACCACCCCATCATTGCCCATTCCAACACCTCCATCATTGTCCTTTCCATCACAACCATCATTGCCTTCTCCCCCACCACCCCATCATTGCCCATTCCACCTCCATCATTGCCTCCTCCCCACCACCCCTATCGTCCTTTACACCACCACCACCAACATTGCCTTCTCTGCCACCACCCCATCACTGCTCTCTCCATCACCCACATCATTGCCCTCTCCAATACACACACACACAAAGCACCGCACTACATACACACACATGCACGCAGGCAGACAGACACACAGCACCACTCACCTCTCTGCATATTCCCCGCAGCACATCCCGGCAGCATCTTCGTCACCGGCAGCTTTCTCTCTGAAACAGCCGCGCACTGAATGATGTCATCCAGCTGCGCTGCTGTGTCAGACAGGAAGCGCTGAGCAGGAAGCAGGATGGCATCAGATCCCTGCAGCTCCACTCTGCTGTCACTTTCTCCTGTAGGCAGCGGAGCTGCAGTCTGCTGGGATTGCTTCCTGCCCGCCGATTGCCCTCAGGGTTAGCAGCCCTGCAGAGGCCCACCTCCGGGGTTCATACAGTATGTCTGCTACTGCAGGCAGTGCTAGCCTCGGCCTGCAGCTAACACTGCCCGCTTTTAAAGTGAAATGAACATTCACTTCACTCCACGCCCATGGGGGCGTGGAGAAGCGTAAATATTCATTTATCTTTAGCAGTGGGGACATGCGCCTGTCTCCAGCTGCTGCTCCATAGGGGCCCCATAGCAGGTGAGTGTGCCGCTATTAGTGACACGCCACTGGCTGGGGGCCCCTGGAGCAGCGGTGGCCCTAGGCAGCTGCCAGCCCTGTATGTCAACAGGTGTAAGTGCCTGGGCCCACCGGAGAATCCTCCGGTTCCCCGGTGGGCCAGTCCGACTGTTGTGAATGGGTTTGAGATGAGTTCTGAGCAGAGGCTCCCTCTGGTGGTTACAAGCGGTACTAGTGAGGATTGTGAGGACTGGGAATCAGGTGTTACTGATTGGTCTTATTTAAGGGAATCATTTTCCCATCAGGGTTGCCGGTGATCAATTGTTCTGGTCTGAATCCTTCTTTCCAGTTTCCCTTGTAGCCTGCTGTGTCGTGTCTGCATCTCCTGCTATCAGATAAGACAATTTCTTATTTTGTGTTTTTGCTATATTTTTGCATTTGGTCCTGCACTTCTGTGGGGGCCTTCTGGGTCCCCTCCGGGGGCTTTTGCCCTCTCAGTTTAGTTCAGCCACTGTGTTTTGTACTTTTGCTTTTTCCAGTTTTTTCAGTGGCTGCTGTTTTTGTTACACCAGAGAGCTAATTTGGGTGGTGGAGGTCGTGTGGTCTCAGGTGATTTTGAAATTGGTAGAGTTGGTGTTTTTCGGGGTTTTCTGGGATTGCAGTAAGTGCCCTTCCTGTCCTTTTCTATTTAGATAGTTTGGGCCCCAGCGTTTGCTCATACTATTTTCTTTCTGTGTCAGTATTTCCTCTTGTCTAACCGCCATTACATGTTTGGGGGCTTTCTATTATCTTTGGGGTTCTGCTACGGGGCAGATAGCTTTCCTATTTCTATCTTTAGGTGTAGTTAGTTTCTCAGGCTGTGACGAGGCGTCTAGGACCAACGTAGGAACGCTCCACGGCTGCCTCTAGTTGCGGTGGTTAGTCAGGGTACTGCAATCTCATAGATTCCAACTGCTCTGGTGTATTTCCTTTTTTGCCTGCACTCCTCAGCTACCGTAACATAACAGTATCACCGGCCAAAAAAATTGTATGGTACTCACAGAAGGGTAAAAATATTTTGAAGGAAGAAAAGTTGTCAGAGATATTTTTCTGTTTGTTGCATTTTTTTTTTTTTTCCCCTCTGTATCTCTGGGTGCTGGGGAGGATCTTTTCTCCCAATGGAGTTTGCACAGTTGTCTGGCCGTGTGGATCAGCTTGCCACTGAGGTTCAGAGTATTGCTGCATATCTTGCTAGGTTGCCTGTTGTGGAACCTAGGATCCCCATGCCAGATTTGTTTTTAGGGGATCGAGCTAAGTTTCAGAATTTCAAAAATAATTGTAAATTGTTTCTTGCCTTAAAATCTAAGTCCTCAGGAAACGCAGCGCAGCAGGTTCAAATTATCATCTCTCTCCTGCGCGGCGATCCTCAGGATTGGGCTTTTTCCCTGATACCTGGGGATCCTGTTTTGAGTGATGTTGATGCATTTTTTCAGGCTTTGGGGTTATTGTACGATGAGCCTAATGTCACTGATCAAGCTGAAAAAGCCTTGTTGGCATTAAATCAGGGGCTTGATGACGCTGAGTTATACTGTCAGAGATTCCGTAGGTGGGCAGTCCTGACCAAATGGAATGACGACGCTTTGGCGGCCCTTTTCCGGAAGGGTCTGTCGGATAATGTAAAGGATGTTATGGTGGGATTCCCTGTCCCCTCTGGTCTCAATGATTCTATGTCATTGGCGATTCAAATTGACAGACGTTTGCGTGAGCGGAGAAGTATGCGTGGAGTGGTGTTGCCTTGTGAGCCAGCTGCTGAGCCATGCAGTGTGATGGAGTGGTGTCTGGGACACAGCGTCATGAGTTTCGAAAGCGCAATGGGTTATGTTTCTACTGTGGTGATGCCTCTCATGCTATTTCAGTCTGCCCTAAGCGGGGAAGACATTTTGCACGCTCAGGTGTCTTGGGTAGTGTTCAGACTAAGTTTTTATTAACTGTCACTCTGATATGCTCTCTGTCCTCATTTTCTGCTCAGGCTTTCGTTGATTCTGGAGCAGCTATTAACCTGATGGATTATGATTTTGCTAAACGTTGTGGGTTTTCCTTGATACCCCTACAGAAGTCTATTCCTTTACTGGGATCGATTCTACCCCTTTGGCTGAGAATAAACCCCAGTTTTCTACTCAGGTGATAATGAGGGTTGAACCTGATCACCAGGAGTGCTGCAAATTTTTGGTTCTATATAATCTGCATGACATTATAGTGCTGGGTTTTCCCTTGGTTACAGTCTCATAATCCTGTTTTGGATTGGAAATCTGTGTCTGTAACCAGTTGGGGCTGCCAATGTGTTAGTGCCAACACTCCTGTTTTTTCTGCCTCCCCCCAGGTTGAGGATGTTCCTGACTTTTTGTTTGATTTTTCTGATGTGTTTAGCGAAAGTAAATCTGCATCCTTACCTCCCCATAGGAGCTATGACTGCGCTATTGAATTAGTGCCAGGTAGTAAATTCCCTAAGGGTCGCCTTTTTAACTTGTCTGTACCTGAACATGACGCTATGCGGTCTTATATCAAGGAATCATTGGAGAAGGGTCATATCAGACCATCCTCTTCACCCTTAGGTGCCGGTTTTTTCTTTGTGGCCAAAAAAGATGGTTCATTAAGGCCGTGTATTGATTATCGTCTCTTGAACAATATTACTGTGAAATATCAATACCCGTTACCCTTGATTTCTGACCTGTTTTCCAGGGTGAAAAACGCTACTTGGTTTACCAAGCTTGACCTCAGGGGGGCGTATAACCTTATTCGCATTAAGCACGGGGATGAATGGAAGACGGCATTTAACACCCCTGAAGGGCATTTTGAGTACCTTGTGATGCCCTTTGGGCTCACTAATGCTCCTTCCGTCTTCCAGTCCTTCATGAATGACATTTTCAGGGATTTTGTGGACAAGTTTCTGATTGTTTATTTGGATGATATCTTGATTTTTTCTAATGACTGGGACTCTCATGTGAAACATGTTCGAACTGTATTCCAGATTTTGAGAGAGAATGCTCTGTATGTGAAGGGATCAAAGTGTCTTTTTGGCGTACAGAAGATCTCATTTCTGGGATTCATTTTGTCCCCATCTGTTATTGAAATGGACCCGGTCAAGGTTCAGGCCATCTGTGATTGGGTCCAACCTACTTCATTAAAGGCTCTTCAGAGATTTTTGGGTTTTGCCAATTTTTATCGTAAATTTATTGGTAATTTCTCTGTTATTGTTAAACCATTAACTGATTTGACCAGAAAGGGTTCTGATGTGGTGAATTGGCCTCCTGAGGCAGTCTCTGCGTTTCAGGAACTTAAGCAGAGATTCACTTCTGCTCCTGTTCTACGGCAGCCTGATGTTTCTCTGCCATTTCAGGTGGAGGTTGATGCCTCTGAAATTGGGGCAGGTGCCGTTTTGTCCCAAAAAGATCCAGAGACCTCTAAAAGTAACCCTTGTGCCTTTTTCTCTCGAAAATTTTCTCCTACTGAACGTAATTATGACGTGGGTAATCGGGAGTTATTGGCCATGAAGTGGGCTTTTGAAGAGTGGAGACATTGGCTGGAGGGAGCCAAACATCAGGTGGTGGTCCTTACGGACCATAAGAATCTGGTCTATCTGGAATCTGCCAAGCGACTCAATCCTAGACAGGCCAGGTGGGCCTTGTTTTTCACACGTTTTAATTTTGTGGTTTCCTTTCTTCCTGGCACTAAGAATGTTAAGGCGGATGCCCTCTCGAGGAGTTTCCTTGCGGACTCTCCTGAGCTATCTGATCCCTCTGTTATTTTGAAGGAGGGTGTAGTTCTTTCCGCCATCTCGCCCAATTTGAGACTTGCTCTGGAGGGGTGTCAGGAGGATAGGCCCGAGCGCTGCCCTGTTGGAAAATTGTTTGTCCCGGACCAATGGAAAAAGAGTGTGATGTCTGAGATTCATTGTTTCCGCATTGGCTGGGCATCCCGGAATTTTTGGTACCAGAGACTTGGTTAGTCGGTCCTTTTGGTGGCCTACCTTGTCTCGCGATGTCAGGGAATTTGTGCAGTCCTGCGGGACTTGCTCTCGCTCCAAGCCTTGCTCTCGCTCTAGTGTTTGTTGATGCCATTGCCTGTGCCCAAGAGACCATGGACCCATATCTCTATGGATTTCATTTCCGATCTTCCTGTTTCTCAGAGAATGACCACCATCTGGGTAATTTGTGATAGGTTTTCCAAAATGATACATCTTGTGCCATTACCTAAGTTGCCTTCCTCCTCTGAATTGGTGCCGTTGTTCCTTCAGCACGTGGTTCGTTTACACGGCATTCCTGAGAACATTGTGTCTGACAGAGGAGTCCAGTTTGTTTCCAGATTTTGGAGGACTTTTTGTTCTAAACTGGGTGTTCAATTGTCTTTCTCCTCGGCATTTCATCCTCAGACCAATGGTCAAACTGAGAGAACAAACCAGACATTGGAGACTTATCTAAGATGCTTTGTGTCTGCTGATCAGATGACTGGTCTCTTTTTGCCTTTGGCTGAGTTTGCTCTTAATAATAGGCTAGCTCTGCCACTTTGATGTCTCCATTTTTCTGTAATTCTGGGTTTCACCCTCGATTTTCTTCAGGACGACGGAGGCTTCTGTCTGTCCAGGTTTGACTTGTTGTTTGGTATGCAGCAGATTTTGGGAAGGTAGTGGAGAGGTTGTCCCCTCTCAGGAGAAGGCCCACCGCGGTTTGCTAACGGCATAATGATGGTCCTCGGTTTAAAGTGGGGGACTTGGTCTGGTTGTCCTCAAAAATATTCCTATGGATAGACTCCTAAATTTAAGCCTAGTTATTGGACTTAAGACTGGAATTATTAACCTGTTTCTTTGTTTGCTTCTTCCAGGGACATTTAAGATCCTAACGGTTCCACAGTCCTTGTTAAGAGGTTTGTTGAGCCATGGTTCCTGCGCTTTGCCTCCTGACCCTGTTTTGGTTGTGGCAATCGGAGATGGGTTGGAAAATATTGGATTCCGTTTTTTAGACGAAACCCAGTATTGGTTAAAAATGGGGGAGGTTATTAGAAATAATACTTGGTGTTTGCTTCGACATCCATGCTAGGAGCTTACCGTGCGTACAAGAACCTCCTGACCGCCGGGTTTTGCTCAAATGAGGGTTCGGTGACCCCCCTCAAGGGGGGGGTACTGTTGTAAGGGTTTGGGAAGTTCTGAGCAGACCCCTCTGGGGTTCAAGCGTACTAGTAGGATTGTGAGGACTGGGAATCAGGTTTTTACTGTTGGTCTATTTTAAGGGAATCATTTTCCCATCAGGGTTCCGGGACAATTGTTCTGGTCTGAATCCTTCTTTCCAGTTTCCCTTGTAGCCTGCTGGTTGTCTGCATCTCCTGCTATCAGAAAGACAATTTTTATTTTGTGTTTTTGCTATATTTTTGCATTTGGTCCTGCACTTCTGTGGGGGCCTTGGGTCCCCCCGGGGGGCTTTTGCCCTCCATTTGTTCACCCTGTTTTTTGATTTTGCTTTTTCAGTTTTTTCAGTGGTGCTGTTTTTGTTACACCAAGAGCTAATTTGGGTGGTGGAGGCGTGTGGTCCAGGTGATTTTGAAATTGGTAGAGTTGGTGTTTTTCGGGTTTTCTGGGTTGCAGTGTGCCCTTCTTCCTTTTTCTATTTGAAAGTTTGGGGCCCCCCGCGTTTGCTCAACTTTTTCTTTCTGGTCTATTTTCCTCTTGTCAACCGCCATTACTGTTTGGGGGCTTCATATCTTTGGGGTTCTGCACGGGCAGTTACTTTCCTATTTCTATCTTTATGAGTTAGTTCTCAGGCTGGAAAGGCGGGCTAGGCCAAGAGGAACGCCCACGGCTGCCTCTGTTGCGGTGGTTTGTCAGGGTACTGCAATCTCTAGATTCCAACTGCTCTGGTGTATTTCCTTTTTTTTGCCGCACTCCTCAGCTACCGTAACTAACACCGACAAGGCTGTACACACAGACAATATGAATAAAATATGTCACGAAGCAAACTTCAATGGTTGTCTTTTTCATCAAGTTTCAGGACACACCACCCCCACCTCCCAATTTCCTTTGCCAGTGGGGGGCAGTGTACTCTGATTAATTAACATTTTTAGACCATACTGGTTGCCCACCACCACCAAAACTGTGGTCTCCCTTGATCTGCAACGTAAAGGCAGTGTCGTGGTTAATGGTGACTGTTTTGACGCCCCCCTGGCCTCCCGCACATAAATACATTGTCCCTGCTGTATCGCACCTTTTGTCCGCCTCCTGTCCATAGGGTTTTCTTGTCTACCAAAGGTTCCTTCCTTCAAGTACCAGGCAAAGACAGGAAGAGCCAAATCCAATTTTAACAATAACTTTACTCAGTTCTTAACACAGCTTCCAGATTATTCACAGGTACACACAAGTTCCTTCACAAAGCATAGCATTTTCTTTTCCTGTCTGCCCCCCACTCCTTCGGAATACCACAGGGGCGTCCGTTGCCTTCGAAACAAACTCTGTCTGGCCAGCCTAGCTATCTTCAGATTCCCTGTCCTTTTGCCCCGAACATTTAGATTCTTCCTGCTGTTTAGCCCCATGTTGAACCTGCCCTGTATTTCTTACCTTCCAGGTGACCGTTGCTTTAGCCTGGACGACTGGGTTCTTCTACTTTAACTTGCTGGCACAACCCCGCCAGGGCTCTTAGGTCCTACGACTCAACGCAGGAAGCCATTACCTTACTAGTTGGCCCCTCCTAGCTTAGCTAACAATCCTATTAGTCTATCTTTGTCTATTGGCCCCCTCTAGTGGGCAAACAAATACTACACTTTCCCTAATCTGTACAATAAGGAACATATGTACATCACTTAAGCACATATAAGCAAAGAATTGTACCATATTAAATAACATTACATTTTACGGTTAATGGTGGCCAAAAAATTATTGGCACCCCTGCAATTCTGTCCTGAAAATATTGCAATCACAAATTATTTGTATTTTTATCTTCATTTAATTTGTTGCAAGGAAAAACACAAAAGAGAATGAAGCAAAATGAATCCTTGATCATTTCCACAAAAGTCCAAAATTGGGCCAGACAAAAAATTGGCACCTCACCAAACTTGGTTGCACAACCTTACCAAAAAACTGCGAACAACCGCTTCCGTAACCATCATGATTTCCACAATCTCTGCTGGAATTGTAGACCATTCTTCTTTGCAAATGCTCCGGTCCCTGTATTTGAAGGGTGCCTTCTCCAAACTACCATTTTGAGATCTCCCACAGTGTTCTATTTCAGGTCTGGACTTATTGCTGTTTACCTTAGAAGCTCCATGCTTTCTCCCAAACCTTTTATAGTGCTTTTGAAGTGTGTTTTGGGTCATTGATATGATGGGGAGTCAATGATTATGAAGCCAGAACCAGCACAGTGCAAGGAGAGCTCCTATTTTGTTGGAGCATTAATGGAGACCTACCTGTATGACATTATTTGGGTCCAATATTTTATAGCATTATATTTGGCCCAAATATTGTTGGAGGACTGTAACTTCCGGCTGTATGTGCGCTGTGAGGATTTGGCGGTTTTTTGAGCTATTGTACAATTAACAATAGCATCACTCTTAATGGAAAAGTGAATTGTTTTGGCATTACGACCTATTTTCTCACAGTATCTGTGCATCATGAATCGTGGGTCTGTGTTAAAGGGGCCCACTAGACCTTTCGCCGGGCCCTAAAACCGGAGCCGGCCCTGGTCTTCAGACTTCATAATGCCTGCCACGGTCAACATCCATGCCAGAGCACAAAGCAACCCCAAAACACAGGGAACCTCTCCATTTTGACTGTAGGGACCGTGTCCTTTTCTTTGAATGCCTTTTTTTTTTTCCTTACACTCTATGTTGATGGTTTTTCCCAAAAGCTTACTTTGCTCATTGAAGAGAACATTTTTTCCAAAACGTTTTTAGGCTTTCTCAGGTAAGTTTTGGTAAACTCCAGCCTGGCTTTTTTATTCTGGGGAAAAGTGGGGTCTTCCTGGGTATCCTACCATACAGTCCCTTTTCATTCGACGCCACGGATAGTACGGGTTGACCCTGTTTTCCCTTGACTGGGGCGCTTGAACTTTTTGGATGTTAGTCGAGGTTCTTTATCCACCATCCGCACAATCTTGCGTTGAAACTGTCGTCAATTTTTTCTTTTCCTTCCACATCTGGGAGGTTAGCCCAGTCCATGGGCTTTAAACTTCTTGATGACCTGGCACGGAAGCACAGGAACATTAGGTGTTTGGAGATGGATTGTAGCTTGAGATTACTCATCTTCCCACATTTGTTTCTCAAGTCCCTCGACATTTCTTTGGTCTTTTTTTCTTTTCTCCATGCTCATGTGGGTAACACACAAGACAAGGACAGAGTTGAGCAACTTTAATCCATTTTTAACTGGCTGCAAGTGTCATTTAGTTATTGCCAACACCTTTATTGCCAAGGTAATTTACAGGTGCGGTGATTACACGAATTAAAAGCATCCATGATTTTTCAAACAGTCCAATACTTTGGTCCACCCCCTTTTTTAGGTTTGGGTGGAATTATATCCAATTTGGCTTTAGGTCAATTCTTTTTGTTTTTTTTCAGAAAAATTAAATGAAGATAATAATACCAAAGAATTTGTTTTGCAATCTTTTCAGAAGAAACTGAGTATTATCTGACGAATTCAGGGGGCCAATACTTTTGGCCCCCCACGACAATTAAAACATATCGCTTCACCGGGACGTACAACAAGCAAGGGGGTGGGGCAAAACCTTTTTTCTTGTAACACCCCGTACCGCAAGGCTACTTACCCTGGCAACGTCAGAGGAGACTAGGCCCACTAAATTATTGGATCCAGGATCGTGGCCACTTCAAGCAGCACTTCCGTACAAAATGCCGTAACCTGTATGAGCTCCTCTGCTCTCTTCCCCTACGCTCAACAGAAAAATATTTCTAATATTCTAAGCATAATGAACTCGCGCAAGATATGGATATAGCTAATGAGTTCAAAACCAACCTAAAGGCCCAAACACATTAACAAACGTGACCGAACTCAAGATATTGGCCCTCAGCGGACAGTTATGTATATAAGCTCTCCCGTGCAGTGATTTCGATGATAAGGATCCTGCATGGCCAATTTCTTTGAACGAGGCGATTTTTGTTCTTGGAATGCGATCCGCTCCGCAGCTGGCAACCGGCCACCCCACAACGGGAAAACAGCTATTGGTGGGGGTGCCAAGGTTGCAGCCTCATCGATTGGATATTGATAAAAATAGGCATCAATATTAAAGTACTAAACAATCCTTTAAATATTTTCACGAAAAACACTCATGTTAGAGGTTCTTAAAATCACTTAAGCTATGTTTCACAGTTTTTTGCTGCATTTCTACAATGTTAAGAAACAATTTTATAGTAGCACCAAATGCTACAGATTTCAGAAACTCATCACACACATTGTTTTTTTTTTTTCCCTGATGATTTGGAAAACTGCGGTTTTTGCAAATGCAGCAGGTCGCTATTTTCAGCTTTTTTTCGTTTTTTTTCACCCCGGAAAGCAATGATAAGGGCAAAAACACAGCAAAAAAATCAGGTATCGTTTTTTTCCATTTTTGGCTCAAAACCTTAAGGAAGTTGCTATTTTTAGGGCCGCTAAACTTTTCAGCATGTGCAAGAGACCAAAAAAAAAAAAAGCGCAAAAAAAGCTGCAAAAAAACCCGCTTTTTCAATAGCTTCCTTATGCCAGAGAGCAGTTTTTTCCTGCAGAAAAAAATAAGCAAAAATGAACATGGAACATAGCTTAAAACTGAATAAATGCTACAATGTCACTGAATACAATTTCCATGAAATGGATGACCATCCAATTGTATTGTTGTTTGATATTCATTCTTCTTGTAAAAGGGGTTATCAAGGACTATTATTTTTTTTACAGGCTAAGAATAAGAAAAAAAAAAAAAAAAAAAAAAAAAAAGAACTAACTTTTAAAAAAGGTAAAAAAGAACTCCTGTTGGTAGCAAATTCGCAGGGCGTCGGCCCCTTGATCAGTACAGGTAAAGTTACTACCAATAAAATAAATTATCGTATTACACCAACCCTTTTCCGAAAAAAACGTCATTTAGGACCAAAAAAAGGACAGTGCTAGGAATTCATCGAGTTAATGCGATTCCGTGTGATTTTTCTATGGAACTCCATATGCTCGTACAATCTGTTGCAATGCTTTTTAACATTGGGTTTTCGTAGAGAAAATTATCCTATTAAAAACTCATGTTAAAATAGGTTGTAAAAAAACGAAAAATTTAAAAAAAGCAAATAACCTTTCCATAATACAATATGTTAGGGTTCGATTCCCGCTGCTGCACGGGGATCTCAAACTCCCGCTGCGTCCATTCATCTCCCCTCTACAGTGGAGCCGCCAGCTTAGACCGGGTCCCACGTCTCGCCCATCTAACATGTCAGGATTACTGTGTTCCTCCGGCTCTTATTGTGGCCCCGTACTGGTTTACGGCGTGCGCTCTTGGAACAAAGTCCCCTTTTTTTTCCCCCCTTCTGACTCCCAGAGTGAGATCCCTCATTGGAGATCGGGGTCACGCTCAGCAACTGCAGCACTCCTTATTGGTCCGCCAGGAAGGTCCTGTGATCTGGTGTTCGGAACAAGTTTCATTGGCCCCTTTTTTTGGCAGTCCTACTGTTGCTATAAAAGGGTAGCAGGCTGGGCCGCCATCGCTAAATCAATCATGATGCTATGGCCTGTGTCTGGCCTTTTGGTGGTGTGTGGGCGCATCAAAGGGCAATTTTTCCTGGAGGCCAGGGCTTTGCTGGCAGCGGTGCTGGTTTTCTACGCGATCCGTATCGGCATTGGACTGAGGATTTCATTAAGAATACGATCCGGTGGGTGGTGGAAGGTGGTAGAAAAACAACCTGGGTAGTCGTTTCGGACCTTTGGGGGAAAGGTGGAGCCCACGTCAGGATTCACCGTTAATGAATTTCCGAGTCAGGTACATTGATTAACCTTTGTGAATGGGATGCGTTTAAACCGTCTTTGAATGGCTAGAAGTAATGAAGGTATCCATGCCTGAGGGGTGCGGGTGGAGCCCCTGTTTGGCTCATGGAAAAAGTGGTGACGTGCGTGTACAACCCCTTACAGAAGTCACTACTGGAGCTTCCTGAGCGGGGCTGTGAAACGGAAAAGGGGGGGGGAAAGCAGAAAAATTCTTGGGCATTTTCAACTGCAAGTATGGTTTTTGGGGAAATTGAAGAAGGCCCAGGTTTTGGGAGGGTTTACCCACCCACCACGAACTTTTCAGTGGGGTAAGGGGGGGGTTCCTGTCATACCCAGGCACCATATACTGCGGAGGTCTTCATTCGGGCACCTGCAAAATTGTTCAAGGGTTGGTTTGCCGTAATTGCAAGCAAGAGGGTCTGTGGGCTAGGTGTCGATCCTCTGAATGTGCAGGTGTGGCGTTAGACACCTGTAAGAGACTGCCCATTTGGTGTGCCGGGAGGTCAAAGAGGGAGGAGGAAAGAAAGAAGGAGGAGGGCGGAGGGGAGGAAGAAAGGAAGAAGGGAGGAGGTTAAGAGGGGAGGAGGGGGAAGAAGCGGAGGGAAAGCGAAGTCCCCGCGCAAAGCGTTGTGAAAGGGCCCACCCACTCCTGCTGAGAATGGAGGGGAAGCGGAGGGACAAGGGGCTGGGAAAAAAAGGGAACAACAGGAGGAAAA
>JARQOD010000001.1:466492071-466570914 GCA_033576555.1 Oophaga sylvatica
AAAAAATTGGGGCCCAGACAAAAGTATTGGCAGCCTCACCTAATACGGGTTGCAAAACCCTTTAGCCAAAATAATCGAACAACGCCCCAAACCATCAAGGGTTTTCTTAAAATGCTCTCTGGAATTGTAGACCATTTTTTTGCAAACGCTCCAGGCCCCTGATTTTGAAGGGTGCCTTCTCCAAACTCCCATTTGAGACCTTTCCCCAAGGGGTTCTATGGATTTTGGTCTGGGATTATTTCTGGTTTCCTTAGAAGTCTCCCGTGCTTTCTCTCAAACCCTTTTTTGTGCTTTTGGAAGTGGTTTTTGGGTCATTGATGATGATGGGGAGTCAATGATTATGAAGCGCAGAACGCAGCACAGTGCAGAGGAGAGCTCCATATTTTGTATGGAGCATTATATGGAGACCAGTATCCTGTATGGAGCATTATTTGGGGTCCAATATTCTTTATGGAGCATTATATTTGGCCCATAATATTGTATGGAGGACTGTACTGTCCGGTCTGTACTGTGCGCTGTGAGGATTTGGCGGTTTTTGAGCTATTGTACAATTAACAATAGACATCACTCATGTAATGGAAGAAGTGAATTGTTTGGCATTGTACTGTACCTATATTTCTCAGCAGTATCTGTGCATCATGAATCGTGGTCTGTGTTAAAGGGGCCCACTGAGACTCTTTCGCCCGGGGCCCATAAAAACCTGGAGCCGGCCCTGGTCTTCAGACTTCATAATGCCATGCACACGGTCAAGCAGTCCAGTGCCAGAGGCAGCAAAGCAACCCCAAAACATCAGGGAACCTCTGCCATGTTTGACTGTAGGGACCGTGTCCTTTTCTTTGAATGCCTCTTTTTTTTTTCCTGTACACTCTATGTTGATGGTTTTTCCCAAAAAGCTTGACTTTTGTCTCATCTGACCAGAGAACATTCTTCCAAAACGTTTTAGGCTTTCTCAGGTAAGTTTTGGTAAACTCCAGCCTGGCTTTTTTATGTCTCGGGGTAAGAAGTGGGGTCTTCCTGGGTATCCTACCATACAGTCCCTTTTCATTCAGACGCCGACGGATAGTACGGGTTGACCCTGTTGTACCCTTGGACTGCAGGGCAGCTTGAACTTGTTTGGATGTTAGTCGAGGTTCTTTATCCACCATCCGCACAATCTTGCGTTGAAATCTGTCGTCAATTTTTCTTTTCCTTCCACATCTGGGAGGTTAGCCACAGTGCCATGGGCTTTAAACTTCTTGATGACACTGCGCACGGAAGACACAGGAACATTCAGGTGTTTGGAGATGGACTTGTAGCCTTGAGATTACTCATGCTTCCTCACAATTTGGTTTCTCAAGTCCTCAGACAGTTCTTTGGTCTTCTTTCTTTTCTCCATGCTCAATGTGGTACACACAAGGACACAGGACAGAGGTTGAGTCAACTTTAATCCATGTTAACTGGCTGCAAGTGTCATTTAGTTATTGCCAACACCTGTTAGGTGCCACAGGTAAGTTACAGGTGCTGGTGATTACACGAATTAGAGAAGCATCACATGATTTTTCAAACAGTGCCAATACTTTTGTCCACCCCCTTTTTTAGGTTTGGTGTGGAATTATATCCAATTTGGCTTTAGGTCAATTCTTTTTGTGTTTTTTCATTGAAGACAAATTAAATGAAGATAATAATACCAAAGAATTTGTGTTTGCAATCATTTTCAGGAAGAAACTGAGTATTATCTGACAGAATTGCAGGGGTGCCAATACTTTTGGCCACCACTGTAACATATTAAAACATATCAGCTTCACCGGGACGTACAAACACGAGCAAGGGGAGTGGGGCACAAACCAGTACTTGTACACCCCGTACACAGCTAGAGGCTACTTTACCTCTGGCAACGTCAGAGGAGCACTAGGACACCACTAAAGTTCATTGGATCCAGGGATCTGGTGGCCAGCTTCAGAGCAGCACTTCTCGTACATAAATGTCCGTATACCTGTATGAGCTCCTCTGCTCTCTTCCCCTACGCTCAGACAGAAAAATATTTCTAATAGTGTCTGAGCATAATGGAAGCTCGCGCAAGATTATGGATATATGCTCAACCTGCAGTTCAAAACAGCAACTCTAAAGGCTCCAAACACATTAGACAAACAGTGACCGAACTCAACGATATTGGCCGGCTCAGCGGACAGTCTATGTATATAAGCTCTCCCCGTGCAGATGATGTTCGTAGTGATAAGGATCCTGCATGGCCAATTTCATTTGAACAGAGGCAGATTTGTAGTTCTTGGAACTGTGCTGATCCGCTCCGCAGCTGAGCACATCCGGCCACCACCAGCAACGGGAACAGCTGATTGGTGGGGGTGCCAAGTGTTGCAGCCTCATCGATTGGATATTGATAAAAATAGGTCATCAATATTAAAGTACTAAACAATCCTTTTAAGATATTTTACACGAAAAACACTCATGTTAGAGGTTCTGTAAAATCACTTAAGGCTATGTTTACACATTGTGTTTTTGCTGCATTTCATATGCGAATGTTAAGATCAATTTTATAGTAGCACCAAATGCTACGAGATTTCAGAAATCTCATGCACACACATTGTTTTTTTTTTCCCTGACTGATTTGGAAAACTGCTGCGTTTATGCAAAGTGCAGCAGGTCGCTATTTTCAGCTTTTTTGCAGTGTTTTTTCACCCATGGAAAGCAATGAGTAAGGGCAAAAACACAGCAAAAAAATCAGGTATCAGGTTTTGCTGCATTTTTGGCTCAAAAACCTTAAGGAAGTTGCTATTTTTAGGGGCCGCTAAACTTTATCAGCATGTGCAAGAGACCACAAAAATGCAGCAAAAAAAGCTGCAAAACCTGCTTTTTTCTAAGTAGCTTCCTTACTGCCAAGAGAGCAGTTTTGCCTGCAGAAAAAAATTAAGCAAAAATGCAACATGTGAACATAGCTTAAAACTGATAGTAAATGCTACAATGTCAGCTGAAATGACAATTTCCATGAAACTGGATGACCATCCAATGTGTATTAGTTGTTTGATATTCATTCTTCAGGTTGTAAAGGGGTTATCAAGGACTATATATTTTTTTCTACAGGCCTAAGAACTAGACGATCTTTGCCGGCTTCAGCTGATGTCATGTTGACAGATCGGCGGCTTTTCATCCGCTCTGCTGTTAACTGGGCGTGACTGCTGATGTCATACTGATTGACAGCCAGCTCCTGCTGCCTAAATGCAGCAGCTATCAGCATGATGCTGTCAGTCACGCTCTGTTGACAGAGCAGCACGGTAGAGAAAGAACTGCTCTGTTGGAGTAGCTAAATTGCTGGCAGGGCCGGTCGGCGCCATGTAGATCAGGTACATCGTTAGTAACTACCTGCATGTTAGTTTTTTTTGGCTCATTTCCTAATAAAATAATAATATAGTCCTGTATTACAGCCATACCCATTTGCCAGAAAAACAACAGTCCGATTTCAGGACCGAAAAAACGGACGAGTGCTATGGGAATGTCATGCGAGTGTAATGCGATTTCCGTGTGATTTTTCTATGGAACATCCATATGGCATGCGTATGCAATCTGTATGCAATGCGATTTTAACATGAGGTTTTACGTAGAGCAGTTATCTCTATGTAAAAACTCATGTTAAATAGCGTTGTAAAAAAACTGTACAGATCGTTTAAAAAGCAAATAATCCTCTTGCTCTATATATACATATATGTTAGGGTTCGAGTTCCCGCTGCTGCACAAGGGGAGTCTCGAAACCAGTCCCGCTGCAGTCTCCCATTCATCTCCGTCTACAGTGGAGCCTGCTCAGCTTAGACGTCGGTCCCAGCGTCTCGCCCAGTCTAACAGTGTGCAGAGGATTACTGCTGTTCCTCCAGGCTCTGCTATTGTGGCCAGTACTGGTTAGCGGCGTGCAGACGTCTTTAGGACAAAGTCCTTGTTTTCCCCTTCTGAGCATGCCCAGAGTGAGATCCTCATTGGAGATCAGGGGTCACATGCTCAGGCACTGCAGCAGCTCCTATTGGTCCGCCAGGAAGGTCCTGTGACTACTGGTGTTCTGGAACAAGTTTCATTGGTCCTTGTTTCTGGCAGGTCCTGTAGCTGTTGCTATAAAAGGGTAGCATGGCTGGGCCGCCATGCGCTAATATCAATCATTGTATGCTATGCGCCAGTGTGATCTCGGCCTTTTGGCTGCGATCGTGTGTCGCAGTCAAAGGGTGCAAGTTTTCCTGGAGTGATCCAGGGGCTTTGCTGGCAGCGTGCTGCTGATTTTCTACTGCGGTATCCGTATCGGCAGTCTGGACTGAGGATGTTCATTAAGAATACGATCCGTGTGGTGGTGGAAGGTGGTGAGAAAAACAACCTGGTGTACGTCGTTCGTGACCTGTTGGAGGGAAAGGCTGGAGCCCATCGTCAGGATATCTACAGCGTTAATGAATTCCGGAGTCAAGGTACATATGATGTAACCTTTGTGAATGAGGGATGCTGTTTGACCGTCTTTGAATGGCTCAGAAGTAATGAAGGTGATCCATGCCTGGAGGGAGTGCGGGTGGAGCCCCTGTTTGGGCTCATGGAAAAAGTGGTGACGGTGACTGTGTACAACCCCTATACAGAAGTAGCACTACTGGAGCAGTTCCTGGAGCGGTACTGTGAATACGTGAAGGGAGGGGAGAAGCAGAAAAATGTCTTGGGCATTTTCAACTGCAAGTATGTGTTTCGGGTGAAATTGAAGAAGGACCCAGGTTGTTTGGGAGGTTTCACCCACCCACCAGCGAACTTTTCAGTGGCGGGTCATAGGGGCTTCCTGTCATACCCAGGGCAGCCACTATACTGCAGGAGGTGCTTTCAGTTCGGGCACCTGCTAAACATGTGTAGCAAGGAGTTGGTTTGCCGTAATTGCAAGCAAGAGGGTCATGTGGCGGCTAGGTGTCGATGCCTCGTGAATGTGACAGGTGTGGCAGTTCAGAGCACCTGTATAGAGACTGCCCATTTGGTGTGCCGAGGAGGTCAACTAGAGAGGAGGAGGAAAGAAAGAGACGTGAGGAGGAGCGGAGGCGGGAGGAAGAAAGGAAGAGAGAGGAGGAGGTTAAGAGGCGGGAGGAGGAGAAGAAGCGGAGGGAAAGCGAAGTCGCCGCGCTGCAAAGCGTTGTGAAGGCGCCACCCACTCCTGCTGAGAGATGGAGGGAGAAGCGGCAGGAGGACAAGGAGGCTGAGAGAAGGAAGGAGAAGCAACAGGAGGAAAAGGAGGACAAGGAATTTTGGAAGGCCATAAGGCGAGAGGAGCATTCATGGCCTAAAAAAGAAGTAAAAAAAGAAGTCCCAGTTGCTGAATCATGGTCAGAATGCCTGATGGATTTCGATATATCTGTGGCAGAGGAGGAGGCTGAGGTTTTAGTTCATGAGTCTGATCCGAGAAATATTGGTGCCTTCTCCTCGGAAGAGGACTCAGAAGGGTTAAAGTGTCACAGGGAGGGTGGTGGGGAAAACAGAGACATTGAGGTGGTGGAAGAAGGAATGGCCCAGAGGAAGACTGGGCATAAAAAGGCACGGGTGGAGGAGTATATGGAGGCCAGCGGCTCAGAAGGCTGCTCGGCACAAATGGTGGAGGAGGACACTGGCGGTACTGGTTAAGTACGTTTTACTTTTCCAGTAGCCAGGTAGGGTTTTTTTGTGTACATAGCTTTGCTCTTTAAGCAAGGGCTATCTGTTTTTTTGTGTGTTTTATGTAATGTGTGTCAAGTTATATCTGTAGGTTGTTTTTGTATTTTTTTCCTTTTTTGGCTTCTTTGGACAAGTGTTTTTTTTAAGCTTTTTGGTTTGTGTTTAGTATGGGTGTTAGAATTATATCTCAAAATGTGAGGGTTTTTAAAAATAAGTTGCGGCGTGCGGCCATTTTTGAGTTTTTTGCAGCGCAAAATGCGGAAATTTTTTGTTTACAGGAGTGTGGGATTGTGGATGGTGTGAAGGGGAGTGAATGGCCTCATGGTGCATCTGTGTGGTCAGGGAGTGCATGTAATAGAAATGACGGTGTTGGTTTTTTGGTGAAGGGGCGTAATGTGAGTTTGTGTGACTATATGGTGATTGAGGTTGGGAGATGCGTGTTAGCAAATTTTGAGTTTAGAAATATTCGTTTTAGTGTTATTAATGTGTATGCTCCTGTGCAAAAACAGGAGCGGAAAGTTTTATTTGAAAAAATTAAGTTTTTTATTCCAGGTAGAGTGCCTGTTGTGATTGTGGGTGATATGAATGTTGATGTGGGAAAGGTGAATGTGGATGTGTCAAGGAAAGAGTTAATGGACATGGTGAGTGATTTTGGTTTGAGGGATATGCAGAGGGAGTGTAAAGTAACTCCATTGTTAAATACATTTTTTTCTGAGAGTGGGAGGGTGGCGTCTAGACTGGACTATTTTTTTGTTTCAAAAAACCTGATTGCTGTTAGTTATGCACAGGAGAGTGTGCCGTTTTCAGATCATGTGTGTATGAAGTGTGAAGTGGATGTGCATACTGAGGAGGTAACTGGGAAAGGTATATGGAAGCTGAATGTGAGTTTACTGGAGGGGGTGGAGGTGAGAGAGGAGTATGAGAGACATTATAAGGAGTGGTGTGAGAGCAGAAGTGAGTTCAATAATGTGTGTGAATGGTGGGATTGGGTTAAATGGAAAACCAAGGTTTTTTTAAAAAAATTTGGTTACAAGTGTGCAGCTGCTAAGAGAGAAAGGTTTGCTGGTTTGAATGCAAGATTGAGTGTGTTATATAAGCTAAGAGAGGGAGGGATGGATGTGAGTGAAGATTTGTTGAGAGTGAAAAAAGAAGTGAACGAGTTTTTGAGAGAGAGAGGGAGGAGTATTGTGTATAGGGCTAAAATAGAGAACTTGGAAAAGAATGAGAAGTGTTCGCGGTTTTTTTTCAAGAAAGTTTTTGGAAAAAGACAGAGCATGAGTGTTTTGAATGGAGTGGATGGAAATGAAGTGAGTGGTGCGGACTTATGTGAGGAAGTGGCAAAGTTTTATGATGATTTGTATGCAGTGAAATGGAGGGATGAAGGTTTGGAGAGTGATGTGCTGAGTGTTTTGGAAAATAGATTGAATGGGACAGAAAGGGAGAGTTTGATGGGGGAGATGACGAGTGAAGAAATATGGAAGGTGGTGTGTAGTATGGCGCTGAATAAAACGCCGGGGGATGATGGTCTCCCGGTGGAATTTTATCGTGTGATGTGGGATGTGATTGGGAAGGATTTTGTGGATGTATGTAAGTATATGTGGGCGAATGCAGAGGTGGCGAATGGTATGCGTGCAGGAGTGGTTGTGCTGTTGCCAAAAAAAGGTGATTTGAAAAATCTAAAAAACTGGAGGCCGATCACGTTGCTTAATTGTGATTATAAAATCTATGCGAAGCTTTTGGCAAATAGGATGCGTGATGTGGTTGGGAGTGTGGTGGGTGAGGAGCAGTGTTGTGCGGTGCCTGGAAGGCGGTTACATGAGGGTGTGTGTATGCTGAGAGATTGTTTGTGGGACTGTTTGAATCGTAAGAAGGGGGTGTATGTGTTGAGTTTGGATTTTGAGAAGGCGTATGATAGGTTGGCGCATGGTTTTCTGTTTAGAGTGTTGGTGAAGATGGGTTTTCCGGCTGAGTTTGTTGAGAGAGTGAGAAGTTTGTATAAAAATATTTATAGTTGTGTTTTGTTGAATGGGAATGTAGGGAGGAGAGTGAATGTGTTTTCCGGTGTACGGCAGGGGTGCCCATTGTCCCCTGTCGTGTTCATTTGCGCAATTGAGCCATTGTTGTGTATATTGAGGAAAGATAAGGTGATTCGGGGTGTACAAGTGCCAGGGGCGGGGGGGAGGGAGTGGAAGGTGAATGGCTACATGGATGATGTGTGTGTTTTGTGTGATTCAGAGTGTTCGGTGCATCGTGTGAAGTTGTTGGTATCCGTTTTTTGTGGAGCGTCTGCGTTTAAAGTGAATTGGGAGAAGACTGAATGTAAGATTTTTGGTGGGAGGACTCTGAGCAATGATATTGGGGTGAATGTGGTGAGTGGACCGATAAGGGTGCTGGGTGTGAAATTTTCAGAGAAGTTGGATGGAGAGGAAAGTTGGGTGGATGTGAGAGAGAGAGTGGAGCGCAAGTTAAATTTTTGGAAGATGAGAGATCTGACGTTTTTTGGTAAAATTTTAGTTATTAAGAGTGTGGTGTTACCAATTTTTTTGCATGTTGCGGTGGTTTTTCCACCAGGTTATATGTGTGTTAGAAGATTAAATAGGGTTTTGTTTGTATTTTTTTGGCGTTCAAGTATGGAGCGTGCAAGGAGAGAGGTTGTGATGAAGAGAATGGATAAGGGGGGGTTGGGATTCCCAAATTTGAATGTTTTTTTTGGCGTGAATATTATGATGTTTGTATTGGGTGTGATTAGGATGGATGGGAAGTGTGCATGTATGTGCAGGTATTTGTTTGGAAGTTTTCTGTTCCGTTTGAAGTGGCGGGAAAGGGATTTAAGGTGCCAGTGGCTTTTGAGGTGCCTGTGTGGTATGTGTGGGTTTACAAATTTTTGGTGAAGTATGAACTGTGTGATGTGGATGTGAGGTTGTTAGAGAAGAAGAAAGCGGTATATAGGATGATTGAGTGTAGAGAGATGGAATGTGGTATCTATATGGTGAGAGGAAGTGATGTGCAGAAGGTATGGAAGAAGGTACGTATGGATGGTATGACAAATAGACAGAGCGAGATTGTGTGGCAGTTATTACCGGTGAGAGACTTCCAGAGAAACCGGGGTTTAGTGAGGAGTGAGATGTGTCCGAGGAGGGGATGTGGTGGGAGAGAGAGTGTGGTGCATTTGTTTTGGAATTGTCAGTATGCTAGAAATGTGATTTCAGGTTTGGGCCCGTTGTGTAAGGAGTTGTGTGATGTGAATTTTTTGACGTTTGAGTTATTTATGTTTGGATTGGGTATGTGTGGAGAAAAGGAGAGAGTGTTGTGGTTGATGCTTGCATGTATAAAAGAGGTGTTGTAGGATGTGAGGAACGTGTATGTGTTTAAGAGGAAGGAGATTGAGGTTAAAAATTGTTTAAAAATTGTTTTGGGAAAATTGTATTTTTGTTTTGTGTGTTATAAGAGAAAGAGGGGGGAGGAGGACGCAGAGGGAATTTGGAAAGTTAAAAAGTGGAAACACCTTGTTAATGTGTCTTAGTTTTGTGTTTTTTTTTGTGCCTGAAAATAAAGTTGGTTTTCTGATGATGATGGAACAGCTGCTGCATTATGTAAGTGTACACGCTGTTTGGGAGTCGAGTTCCTTATAGTTTTGGTTATCTGACTGTGGAACTTCCATCTGAGGTAAAAAAAAAAAAAAAAAAAGGTCATGCGTGTGTGTGGTTAGGGCCCGGCTGAAATAAGCCCCTAGAATACCGACTTATTCGGTGAGGAGTTTGGTATGCTAGCTGGTCAGGGTCGGTGTCCTAGATGCCCTAGATTACCGGCATAACCAGTGAGGAGTTTGATTGCCGTATTCAGGGTCTGGCGTTCAGACGCCATAGATTGCGGGTGACTCCCACAAGGACATTAGCGCATGATCACATTCTACAGTCATGGCCAAAAGTTTTGAGAATGACACAAATATTATATTTTCACATGATCTGCTGCCCTCTGGTTTTTATGTGTGTTTGACAGATGTTTTTTATCACAGACAGAAATATAATAATTGCAAACATATGAGTAACAAAAGCTTATATTGACAGTTAGAATGAGTTAATGCAGCAAGTCAATATTTGCAGTGTTGACCCTTCTTCTTCAGGACCTCTGCAATTCTCCCTGGCATGCTCTCAATCAACTTCTGGACCAAATCCTGACTGATAGCAGTCCATTCTTGCACAATTAATGCTTTCATTTTGTCAGAATTTTTAGGTTTTTGTTTGTCCACCGTCTCTTGATGATTGACCACAAGTTCTCAATGGGATTAAGATCTGGGGAGTTTCCAGGCCATGGACCCAAAATCTCTATGTTTTGCTCCCTGAGCCATTTAATTATCACCTTTGCTTTATGGCAAGGTGCTCCATCATGCTGGAAAAGGCATTGTTGATGGCCAAACTGCTCTTGGAGGGTTGGGAGAAAGTTGCTCTTGGAGGACATTCTGGTACCATTCTTTATTCATGGCTGTGTTTTTTGGCAAGACTGTGAGAGAGCCGATTCCCTTGGCTGAGAAGCAACCCCACACATGAATGGTTTCAGGATGCTTAACAGTTGGCATGAGACAAGACTGGTGGTAGCGCTCACCTTGTCTTCTCCGAATGAGGCATTTTCCTGATGTCCCAAACAATCGAAAAGGGGATTCATCAGAGAAAATAACTTTACCCCAGTCCTCAGTAGTCCACTGGCTGTACCTTTTGCAGAATATCAGTCTGTCCATGATGTTTTTTCTTTAGAGAAGTGGCTTCTTTGCTGCCCTCCTTGAGACCAGGCCTTGCTCCAAGAGTCTCCGCCTCACAGTGCGTGCAGATGCACTCACACCTGCCTGCTGCCATTCCTGAGCAAGCTCTGCACTGCTGGTAGCCCAATCCCACAGCTGAAACAATTTTAAGAGACGGTCCTGGCGCTTGCTGGTTTTTCTTGGGCGCCCTGGAGCCTTTTTGGCAACAATGGAACCTCTCTCCTTGAAGTTCTTGATGATGCGATAGATTGTTGACTGAGGTGCAATCTTTCTAGCTGCGATACTCTTCCCTGTTAGGCCATTTTTGTGCATTGCAATGATGACTGCATGTGTTTCTTTAGAGATAACCATGGTTAACAGAAGAGAAACAATGATGCCAAGCACCAGCCTCCTTTTAAAGTGTCCAGTGGTGTCATTCTTACTTAATCATGACAGATTGATCTCAAGCCATGTCCTCATCAACACCCACACCTGTGTTAATGGAGCAATCACTGAAAAGAGGTTAGCTGGTCCTTTTAAGTCAGGGCTGCAATGATGTTGAAATGTGTTTTGGGTGATAAAGTTCATTTTCTAGCCAAATATTGACTTTGCAAGTAATTGCTGTTAAGCTGATCACTCTTTATAACATTCTGGAGTATATACAAATTGCCATTAGAAAAAGTGAAGCAGTAGACTTTGTAAAAATTAATATTTGTGTCATTCTCAAAACTTTTGGCCATGACTGTATGTTCGCTTAGCAGTTAACTGTGTACCTGGGTGCCTGACAGGACACAGAAGTGTGACGTCACAGGGTTCGCTTTCAACGCTAGACAGCGCCCTAGCGTGTTTATTTTGCGACTCAGTTGTGTTAAGTGAGTTCGCACACATCGCCATTTAGCGCTGCGGCACTCCTTCTAGCGGCTCTGTGGATTAACAGAGTTCGCATATTTTGCCACAGCGCGTTACGGCGTTTATTTTGGCGACTCTGCGGGATAACAGAGTTCGCTTCTTGCGCCATTTTACTAGCAGCAGGCTCCGCCTGCACGGTGGACCCCAGGCTGCGAACGCACCTCTCCACATCAAATATTTGGTGCGTTCCGCAGACCCTAACATAATATTAGCGCCAGGGTCTGGCTAGTAAAATGGCTGATGACCAGCGTCTACTACGGGACATCCAGCAGCTGGAGGGTAGGTTGGCGGCTCTTGAGCGCACAACCTCAGCTGTGGATGTTACTGCAGTCGCTGTTCAGGCTGCTAGCGTGGCTGCAGCCAGTGTGTCCACTGCCACCTCTGCCCCCACAATATCCCACCTCCCGCTTCCAGACAAGTTTGCTGGTGACAGCAAGCAATGTCGGGGATTCGTGAGTCAGTGCTCTATACAACTCGAGCTTCTGGCTGCACGTTTCCCCACGGATCGGGCACAAGTGGGCTTTGTAATATCTCTTCTGTCGGGCAGAGCATTGGAGTGGGCCACCCCGCTGTGGGAGCGTGATGACCGTGTGGTGCGAAGTGCTCCTCGTTTTCTGGAGGCTCTAAAAAAGGTCTTTCTAGGACCTCAGGTTACCCACGATGCGGCGCTCCAACTTCTGGTTCGTCCTTGGTCAGTTGTCTTGCTGTCCAATTTCGGACTCTGTCCTCAGAGTTGGACTGGCCGGATAAAGTCCTCATTCCTGTGTTTTGGAGAGGACTAGCGGGCCATGTGAAAGACGCCTTGGCTACCAGGGACATTCCCACCACACTGGAGAAGCTTATCGCCATATCTACCTGCATCGACCTCCGTTTTCACGAGCGGAGGTTGGAGCGGTCCCAGTGTAGGCAGAGGTTCCGGCTGGCTCCCACCTTCGCCAGACCTCTAGAATCTTCCAGCCAGGCGCCCGACTCCCATGAGGCCGTGGAGGTTTCTCGAGCGTGACCTAAGTCCCTGGCCGCCCGAGTACCCGTGGTCTGTAACATCTGCCAGCAGTTAGGACATTATACCAACAAATGTCCACAGCGGTCGGGAAAACGGTCGCGTCTAGTGACCTTGGAAGCAGGTTCACTAGATACTGCGGCATTTTCCACCAAGTTGTCCTTTAAGGGGACAATTACAGTAGGTCCATCCACGCTCTCCGCCGAGCTCTGTGTGGATTCTGGAGCGAGGGGAATTTCATGTCCTCTGCATTTGCTCTCCGCCACACTATACCTCTGGTGATGCTCGCCAAACCGGTGACTGTGCGAGTAGTGAATGGATCAACTCTGCCCTCACAAATCACCCACCAGACGATCCCTCTCACTTTATCTATGTTCCCTTCCCATCAGGAGAGTATTTATTTTCTTGTCCTGCCCGAGGGAATAGACGAGGTGTTGCTGGGAGTACCTTGGCTCCGTTACCACTCTCCCCATATTGAGTGGTTCTCTGGGAGGATACTGGGTTGGGGTGATTCATGTAGAGGCAGGTGTGTCAGGGAGTGCATTCAGGTTACTACCACAGAGATACCCGTAGATCTCACTTTTCCTCAGTGTTATTGGTCATATGCAGACGTTTTCTCCAAGAAGGCGGCGGAGACTCTTCCACCTGATCGCCCCTACGACTGTCCTATTGATCTCTTGCCTGGAGCAGAACCTCCTCGGGGGAGAGTCTACCCCCTCTCGCTTCCTGAGGCGGAGGCCATGTCCCAGTATATTCAGGAGAATCTGGCAAGAGGGTTCATTAGGAAGTCGGTGTCACCAGCAGGGGCGGGGTTCTTCTTTGTGCAAAAGAAGAACGGAGAATTACGTCCATGCATTGACTACAGGGGTCTTAACGCCATCACCGTCAAGAATAAGTACCCGTTGCCCCTAATCTCTGAGCTCTTTGATAGGCTCGAGGAGCAAGAGTATTTACCAAGCTTGATCTACGTGGAGCCTATAACCTAATTCGCATCCATGAGGGAGACGAGTGGAAGACAGCTTTTAATACCAGGGATGGGCATTATGAATACCTGGTGATGCCCTTCGGGCTCTGTAATGCTCCCGCTGTTTTCCAAGACTTTGTCAATGATATCTTTCAGGATATGCTCTCTACCTCCGTAGTAGTCTATCTGGATGATATTCTCATCTTTTCACCAGATATAGACTCTCACCAGAGGGATGTCAACAAAGTCTTTGACCTCTTACGGGCAAACTCCCTCTATGCCAAGCTGGAGAAATGTGTGTTTGAGCAGGAGTTCTTACCTTTTCTGGGCTATATCATCTCTGCCCAGGGATTGGCTATGGATCCTGCCAAATTACAGGCTGTAATGGACTGGCAAGAACCCCATTCTCTTAAAGCGGTGCAGCGCTTTATGGTGTTCATTAATTATTATCGCCAGTTCATTCCCCATTTCTCGACTTTGGTAGCTCCCTTGGTAGCCCTCACCAAGAAGGGAGCAAATCCCAAGTTGTGGTCTGAGGAGGTCTCCAAGGCGTTCTCTTCCATCAAGTCGCATTTTGCCAGTGCTCCCATATTACATCGCCCTGATGTTGATAAGCCGTTTATTTTAGAGGTGGACGCCTCTTCTGTTGGTGCTGGAGCAGTCCTTTATCAAAAGGATGCTCAAGGTCGGAAGCATCCCTGCTTCTTCTTTTCTAAGACCTTTACACCAGCAGAGAGGAATTATTCCATTGGGGACAGGGAGTTGCTGGCTATGAAGTTGGCCTTCTCTGAGTGGAGACATCTTCTGGAGGGGGCTCGTTTTCCCTTCCAAGTCTTCACCGACCACAAAAACTTGGTATATTTGCAAACGGCTCAGCGGCTAAATTCTCGACAGGCCAGATGGTCCCTATTCTTCTCTCGGTTCCACTTCACCCTCCATTTTCTCTCCGGTGAGAAGAATGTTCGGGCCGACGCTCTCTCTCGCTCCTTAGTGTCATCAGAGGAGGAGGATGAGGAGCCTCGGCTTATTGTCCCCGAAGAAAGCCTGAGAACTGTAGCCCCGGTTTCGCTAGAGTCTGTGCCTCCGGGCAAGACTTTTGTGCCCACTAATTTGCGACCGGATGTACTCTCTTGGGCACACTCGTCCAGGGTGGGTGGACACTTTGGGGCAAAGAGGACAACTGAGTTATTGGCGAGGACATACTAGTGGCCACATATGATCCGTGACGTCAGGGAGTATGTTCAGGCGTGTGTCTCCCGCGCCAGGAACAAGTCCCCTCGACAACGGCCAGCTGGGTTACTTTTTCCTTTGCCGGTGGCAGACAGGCCCTGGGAGATGGTCGGGATGGACTTTGTGGTGGGCTTACCCAAGTCTCGGGGTTGCACTATCATTTGGGTGATCACCGATCACTTCTCCAAAATGGTGCACTTAGTGCCGCTACCACGGTTACCTTCTGCACGGGCCTTGGCAGCATTATTTATTAGACACATCTTCCATCTACACGGTATGCCAGACAAGATTGTCAGTGATCGAGGTCCCCAATTTGCGTCTCGGTTCTGGAGAGAGTTGTGTCATCTACTCTGCATTGAGTTGAACCTCTCCTCTGCATATCATCCCGAGACGAATGGGTTGGTAGAGAGGGCCAACCAGACCTTGGTCACCCTCTTGCGACATTTTGTCTCTGCCAGGCAGGATGACTGGGCATCCTTGCTCCCGTGGTCGGAGTTCGCGCTAAACAATGCTGTGGCTGACTCCACCGGACAGACCCCATTCCTCTTAAATTACGGGCAGCATCCGCGGGTACCGGTGCCCATGCCCGTGGCTTCCGCCGACTCCAGGGTGGCAGACTGGGCTGTGGAAGCACGGGACATATGGGACCGCACCCAGGATGCCATTCAGGCTTCCAAGGAAAGGATGAGGTCTTCTGCCGATGCCCATCGGCGTCCCGCTCCGACATTTGCTCCTGGCGACCTAGTGTGGCTCTCCGCCCGAAACATCAGGCTACGGGTGGAATCCACTAAGTTGGCACCCCGCTATTTGGGTCCCTTCAAGGTTCTCGAGCAGGTGAACCCTGTGGTTTACCGTTTCGCCCTTCCGCCTCGCCTTGGTATCTCCGACACCTTCCATGTGTCCCTCCTAAAACCCGTGGTCATCTCCCGGTTGCCTGAGTCATCTGCCGGGACGTCGGATTCGTCTTCGGACGACTACGAGGTGAATGCCATTGTAGGGTGCAAGGTGGTACGGGGCAAAAAATTTTTTTGGGTGGATTATGGGCCTGAGGATAGGTCCTGGGAGCCTGCCGAGCATGTTCATGCTCCGCAGCTCATCGCTGCCTTTGAGCGTAGCGAGGCCCAGAGAAGGGGGGGGTAATGTTAGGGTTCGAGTTCCCGCTGCTGCACAATGGGAGTCTCGAACCAGTCCCGCTGCGGTCTCCCATTCATCTCCGTCCGCAGTGGAGCCTGCTCAGCTTAGACATCGGTCCCAGAGTCTCGCCCAGTCTAACAGTGTGCAGAGGATTACTGCTGTTCCTCCAGGCTCTGCTATTGTGGCCAGTACTGGTTAGCGGCGAGCAGACGTCTTTAGGACAAAGTCCTTGTTTTCCCCTTCTGAGCATGCCCAGAGTGAGATCTCTCATTGGAGATCATGGGTCACATGCTCAGGTACTGCAGAAGCTCCTATTGGTCCGCCAGGAAGGTCCTGTGACTACTGGTGTTCTGGAACAAGTTTCATTGGTCCTTGTTTCTGGCAGGTCCTGTAGCTGTTGCTATAAAAGGGTAGCATGGCTGGGCCGCCATGCGCTAATATCAATCTTTATATGCTTTGCGCCAGTGTGGTCATGCATGTGTGTGGTTAGGGCCCGGCTGAAATAAGCCCCTAGAATACCGACTTATTCGGTGAGGAGTTTGGTATGCTAGTTGGTCAGGGTCGGTGTCCTAGATGCCCTAGATTACCGGCATAACCGGTGAGGAGTTTGATTGCCGTATTCAGGGTCTGGCGTTCAGACGCCATAGATTGCGGGTGACTCCCGCGAAGACATTAGCGCATGATCACATTCTATGTTCGCTTAGCAGTTAACTGTGTACCTGGGTGCCTGACAGGACACAGAAGTTTGTCTCAGCGGCTCTGTGACGTAACAGGGTTCGCTTTCAACGCTAGACAGCGCCCTAGCGTGTTTATTTTGCGACTCAGTTGTGTTAAGTGAGTTCGCACACATCGCCATTTAGCGCTGCGGCACTCCTTCTAGCGGCTCTGTGGATTAACAGAGTTCGCACATTTTGCCACAGCGCGTTACGGCGTTTATTTTGGCGACTCTGCGGGATAACAGAGTTCGCTTCTTGCGCCATTTTACTAGCAGCAGGCTCCGCCTACACGGTGGACCCGGGCTGCGAACGCACCTCTCCACATCAAATATTTGGTGCGTTCCGCAGACCCTAACACATATATGCATATATATATATATATATATATATATTTATATTTCATAGAGATATAGATAGCAGAATAGCCGATAATTCAGTCGTCAACATCTGTAAAATCATTACAGAACCCGACAGGATATGAGACATGGTTTACATACAGTAAACCATTGCATATCCGTTAAATTTATATATGTCCCTCACTAATAATCTTAACAGTGTGTGTGTTAAATTTTGGAGCTGTAGGTGTTAAATTAAAGGATTAATTTACAGAAAAACTGGTGTGGGCTCCCACGCAATTTTCTCTGCCAGAGAGGGCAAGCCAGTGACTGAGGGAAGAAATTAATAGCCTAGAGAGGGATCATTGTTTTTGGCCCCCCCCAGCTAAAACAATCTGCCCCCAGCCACAACAGAAAAGGCGCATCTGTAAGATGCACCTATTCTGGCACTTATCCTCTCTCTTCCCATTGCCCTGTGGCATATGGGGTAATAAGGGGTTAATGTTATCTTCCTATTGTAAGGTGACATTAAGCCTGGTTAATAATGGAGAGCTGTCAATAAGACACCTATCCATTATTAATCCACTAGTCTGAAAGGGTTATAAAAAAAAACACACACACATTAAGAAAAAAGAATTTTAATGAAATAAATAAACACACATTTTTTCATCTTTATTACACTCCCATTTCATTCGAAGCCATCGATCTCCTAGAAAAAAGACAAAATAAAAAACAACAATCTACCCATACCTGTCCGCCGTACAGTCAAGTCCCACGCTACAATCCATCTGAAGGGGTTAAATAGTTTATAACTGGGAGCGGTGCTAATGCGACTGGCCTGGCTGTAAACCACAGAGGAATGAAGGAAAAGCTGCCTGCGCAGCCTCCCCGCCTGACCGGACATGAACTGATTAGCATGGGAACGTTTCTGAAAACGCATGGTGCGAGTGCTGTCCAATTTTTTTATCGCACCCATTGACTTGTATTGGCGAGTCACCTCCGAGAATCGCAGCAATACGAAGCATGCTGCGATTTTTTTCTCAGTCCGATTTTGGCTGAGAAAAAACTCGCAAATGAGATGTCACCTATTGAATAACATTGGTCTGAGTGCAATCTGATTTTTTATCAGATTGCACTCATCCGTATTTCTCGCAAGTGGGTATGAGCCCTTAAGGGGAATAAAGGATCTGGAAAATTGTATTTCAACATGTCTGATTTATTCTACTTATGGGAAATAGGCTGCCACCAGTAATGTGTGACTGCATCTTACTACTCTCTCCCCATTAAAAACACATGCACACTTAGCTGAACTGAGCATGCCTACAGTATAAATGCGGGACTAGAAAAAAAACAGCTATGTGCCAAACATGTGTCCACCTGACAACTTTACAAATTGTTGGCCAGGCTAGCTCTAGCATTATCTTACTCTTCCATCTACCATTTTTATGTTCTCACCCCTATTTTGTGCAACAAACAAAGCAATGAAGAATAATGATATATTATATATTATATAATATATATTTTATAATATATCATAATATATAATATTATATAATAT
This sequence comes from Oophaga sylvatica, assembly GCA_033576555.1. Lineage (NCBI taxonomy): Eukaryota > Metazoa > Chordata > Amphibia > Anura > Dendrobatidae > Oophaga > Oophaga sylvatica. The sequence continues at coordinate 466,510,296 of JARQOD010000001.1, forward strand.
ATTTATATCATATATATATATATTTATATATATATATATCATATTTATAATATTATATAATATAATATATATTATATAATTATATATTATATAATATATCATTTATATATTAAATCTTAATTTCTAACATACAGAAAATATTTATATTTTTGCAGGCATAAATTCTTCCTGTTAAACATTTTGTTTAATAATTTTTTTTTTTTAGTTTATTTGCTGCTTCTTTCCCATAAAGTCTTGCTGCATTTATATCTGTCAGCCCCTTTGGCACAATGAGATTTTTTTCTGTCCGTAATATTTCGTCTACTTGGAAAATATGAATCTTGCAAAAGACTATGATCATATTCGTGATGAAGTTTCCAGCTATATGTACTGTATTTATTATGATACAGTATTGTTGGGTAGGGGGAAGCTAATGGGGGTGTAGGGGCAGGGTGCCAGCCCGGCTGTGGTGTAGGGTTACTTGTGAAATGATTTGTAATTCTGAGTAATCACTTAGGACAAGCCATCTTCATTTCATCTATACATGACTGCAGGCCAAAGTCAATACTCGTAGTAGAGTAATGAGATGAGGCTAACGGAGGGCTTTTATTAATGCTCAGAGGAGCACATCGGATGCTGCGCGCCCCTCCCGCAGGGGGATAGTCTTCTTCCAAAGCTGGACCGACAGGTCACAGAGGGGGGTGTCAAAGGGATATTAGGTACCAAAAAAAATACAGTGTTGTGTTCTTCTCCAAAGAATGCTGAATTTATTGGAGATCATTAACTGAAATCTCCTTTCCATTTCATCCTTCCCTTGGTGAGCAAGAAAGAGCAAAGAAGACAGAGGCAGCAAACAATAAAGCGGAAAACTGAGAAATCTGATATCAATATCTATACACCATAGGGCTGAAAAAATGGATTTATATAAAATAAAGCAAACTATATATATTTTTAACAACCATCCATTAGCATTGTGCTCATATAGTGGTTATCTTTCCTAGATATAAGGTGTATTGCATACAGCAGGTCGCTCACCAATCTATAGGATACCTATAGATAAGTTTTTTGGGATTATGCACCCTGGTACAGAGACATATAGCCACCACTCACGGCCCTGGGCACTTCATCTGGTTTTGTACGGTATTCAACATCAATGGGGGTGATTAATCAAAGTGTTATGGTCAAAATATTGGTGTAAAACACTGAAAAAATGGAAACATTTTTGATAAACGTGGAGCTGCACAAAAATTTTGTGACTTTTGGTGTTTACATGCCAGTTTGAAATGGCTCAGTTTCTGCAAAAGTGCTGGCATTTTGTACACTAGAAATGTTAATCCAGTCCCTAACTGGAGTAACAGTTACAAGAGACACTACTTATAAGAAGTGCTAAATTTATTAAGTGGCATGTGCTCAAGTGTGTAACAATCGCAGTCGCAGTATATGCGACGGGGCCGTGCAGAAGGGGGGCCAACCAGCACCAGCACATAATTCAGCAGGATGTGTGTCCGAGGACAGGCAGCTGAAATGCATTACAGTGCAGAGATCCGCTGGGTCTCTGCGCTGCAATGCATGTGGTCAGGCAATCAGAGGCCAACAATTGGCCCCTTTGGGGGCTTGTTCTGGTCTCTGTTCTCTTTTTGTATTTGTTCATTTGCTCTGTTCCTGTGATTTTTTACTGCTGGGTAGCTGTGTGTTCACACCAGAGATCTGATACAGGTGGTCGAGACCGTGTGATCTCAGCATTTTTGGAATCAGAAGTGTTAGAGTTTTTCCTAGGGTTTTGTTGGGTTGCAGACAGTGTTCTCTCCTGTACTATCCTATCTAGTCAGTTTGGGCCCCAGCGTTTGCTCAATCTATTTTCTGTCTGTGTTCGTGTTTTCATCTTGTCTAACCGCCATTATATGTTTGGGGGCTTCCTATTTCTTTGGGGCTCTACTCTGGGGCAGTTAGCTTTCCTCTTTCCATCTTTAGGGGTAGCTAATCTCTCCAGCTGTGACGAGGCATCTAGGGCACCATAGGAATGTCCCACGACTACTTCTAGTTGTGCGGTTAGTTTAGGGGTCTGCAAGCTATTAGATCCCAACCTCTCTGGTGTTTGGCTGCCTTTGCGGTTTTTTTGCTCCTGCCCTCCTCAGCTACCAAAACATAACACAAAGCCATTCACAACCTGGCTCCTCCATACATCTGTGACCTGGTCTCCTGATACTTACCTGCACGTAGCCTTTGAGGGGCACAAGATCTCCTTCTCTACTCCCCGCTTATCTCCTCTTTAAACAATCGCATACAAGACTTTTCCCGTGCATCCCCTACCCTGGAACTCTCACCCCAACATATCAGACTCTCGCCTACCACGGAATCCTACTGTATTGTGTGGTGGGCGGTATTACTGCTGTTTTCTAAGGTGGGTGGATTTGTTGTTGCATTGTGAGATGGGAGGTATGACTGCTGTATTTTATGGTGTGCAGTATTACTGCGGTATTGTGTGGAAGGCGGCGTTTATGCTATATTGTGTGGTGGTCAGTATTCCCCGACATCTCCTCTCTGTCAATCCCTTCACTGGCTCCCCATTCCCCGGAGACTCCAGCTCAAAACCCTAACCTTGGAATGCAAAGCCATCCACAACCTGGCTCCTCCATACATCTGTGACCTAGTCTTCTGGTACTTACCTGCATGCAACCGATTCTCACAAAATCTCCTTCTCTACTCGCCTCTTATCTCCTCTGCCCACAATCGCATACAAGACTTTTCCCGTGCATCCCCCTACTCTGGAACTCTACCCCAAAATATCAGACTCTCACCTACCATGGAATCCTACCTCTTCCGACAAGCATACAACCTGCAGTAACTCTTTTTCCATCATACAGCTGCACAACCAACTTTGTTTCCTCACCCATACTGTCACGGGGTTACCGTTACAGAGAGGAGCCAGAAGACCGCAGCATCTGATTGCTCCTACTCCTGTACTGAATAGAAGCACTTCACATTCTTATTAAACTGTATAAATTTCTTTTGGCATTAAAGGGGTTAATCTGCCATTTTGAGAGCTCTGGGAGCTAGGCTCTCATTTGAGCACTGTTAGCCACTCCTATCCCCTATATAATCTGGATCCTGACTGACACACATCGTCAGCATAGCTTATGCTGCATGGCTGGGAGGATAGTAGTTGGTGGTTATAAGAGAAGGCATTTGGTGGGTTTATCTGTGACTCTTGCTTGGTTTAGTAAGTGTGATAATTCCCTTTCTTCTCCTATTTTGGTTTTACCCCATTCTCCACTCCCCGGTGCATTCCTCTGTTTTATTTAAGTGTATATTTGTATGCCTGGTATATTCTGTTTCCCCTGTTTGTACTAACTTGTTAGTCTGGTGGGTGTACAATGGTGCACTACTACTCCCCTCTTCCCTGGGTGGGGGGAAGGGTACAGACGGAGGGCGGATTCAGGAAATAAGGCAAGGTACGTGGCCCTGACATCTTCACCTTCGGAAGCAATCTGGGGAACAGGGAGAACTGGGGCGACCCCTAGCACTAAAAACAGGGAAGAAGCCCCTGGTCCCAGGTCACCCGACAACAGAGTCGTGACACATACCTTGTAGATTGTGAGCCCTCACAGGCTGTGTCCTCTTTCCTCCTGTACCAGGCAGTGACTCCTTTTGTTCAAGATTATTGTACTTGTTTTTTGTTATGTATACCATTTTTCACATGTAAAGCACCATGGAATCATGGAATAAATAGTGGTATAATAGTAAATAATAATAATAAAAGAAGTGACCAGTCCATTCTTCGAGTGGCTTACTATTTTTTTTGTCTGCTTACTATTTTATATCTAGAATCTGAAAAAAAGACACTGGCTTCAAAGCCTTTGCAAAAGGTGTCCAAAAAGGTACTTCCAGGAAAACACCAACGGCAATTTCCTGAATCGTCTTCCTACTACACAGAGACAATGCAGATACGACTTTCACATGAGCCCATCTGTGTGCAAAAAAAGCTGCTCCTGTGCTGTATGTGAGGCAGCAGGTTAATAACTTTCCTTATCTGTGCTCTTTCCATTCTTTATGATTAGACATGCATCCAGTGTGTAATGAGCTGTCATTCTCCAGCCCACAGGCCTCTATCTTTATTTTATATTGCACGTATCATTGCCATAGATTAGGTTCTGATCATTTCTCTTGTCTGCATGTATTCCCATAGATTTTACCAGACACAAATTCATACAGCTTTTATTTTTTTTTAAACAAACTTTTGGGTCCAGTCATCCCAGAATATCTGTATTGTGTGGTGGGAGTTATTATTGCTGTACTGTGTGGTGAGCAGTATTATTGCGGTATTCTGTAGTGGGCAGTATTTGGGATGGTATGTATTATTGCTGTATTATGTGGTGGGCAGCATTACTGCTCTATTATTTGGTGGGCGGTATTACAGTTGTATTCTTGGGTGGTGAGTATTATTGCTGTATTGTTTGGTGAGGGTGAGCAATATTACTACTGTATTGTGAGGTGGGTAATATTACTGCTGTATTGTGTGGCGGGCAGTATTGCTGGCAGGGGCGGACATACCGCATGTGCAACCGGTACGGCGGCACCGGGGCCCGGAGGTGGAAGGGGGCTAATAATGAGGGCAATCTGGCCTGTTTATCCAGCTTCGATGCTCCGGAAGGCCCTGGTCAGATTGTCCTCATGTGTAGTTGACAGGGAGAGATCCCCGCAGCTGCAGTGATCCATCCTGCTTCCTGCCCACACTTCCTGTCTCACACAGCAGTCAACAGTGAGGCTGGATGACATCATCATTGAGCGCCGCGGCTGTGCCAGTGAGAGGAATCTGCTGGCCAATGGTGATGCTGCAGCTGCAGTAGAGCGTGCGAGAGGTGAGAGGTGTGTGTGTGTACAGATGAGTGGTGGTGGTGTGGTGTGTGTGTGTAGTGATGCGGCGGAACGTGCAGAGAGGTGAATGGTGCTGTGTGTGCCTGTGTGTGTAGGTGAAGGAGAGGGCAATGATGGGGGTGATGGGGAGAAGGCAATGATGGGGGTGATGGAGAAGGCAATGATGGGGGTAATGGGAAGAAGGCAATGATGGGGGTGATGTAGAGGGCATTGATGGGGAGAAGGCAATGATGGCAATGATGGGGTGACAGAGAGGGCAATGATTTGGTGGTGGGGAGGAAAGCAATGATGGGTGGTGGAAAGGACAATGATGGGGTGGTAGAAAAGGGCAATAATTGGGGTGGTGAGGGAGAAGAAAATCATAGAGGTTGTGGAATGGGCAATGATGATGGTGGTGGAGGAGAAAGCAATGATAGAGGTGGTGGAAAGGACAATGATGTTGGTGGTTGAAAGGTAATAATGGAGTGGTGGGGAGGAGGAAATGATGGAGGCAGTGAAATGGGCAATGATGGGGTGGTGGGCGAAAAGACAATGATGGTGGTGGTGGAAAGGGCAATGATGGGATGTTGAGGGAGGAGGAAGTGATGGAGGTCTTGAAATGGGCAATTATGGGGGTGGTGGGGGAGAAGACTATGATGGTGGCAGTGGAAAGGACAATGATGGGTTGGTGTGGGAGGAGGAAATGATGGAGGTGGTGGAATGGATAATGATGGGGGTGGTGGGGGAGATGGCAATGATAATGGCAGTGGAAAGGACAATGATGGGGTGGTGGGGAAGGAGGAAATGATGGAGGTGGTGGGGGAGAAGGCAATGATGGTGGTGGTGGAAAGGGCAATGATGGGGATGTTGAGGGAGGAGGAAGTGATGGAGGTCTTGAAATGGGCAATTATGGGGGTGGTGGGGGAGAAGACTATGATGTGGCAGTGGAAAGGACAATGATGGGTTGGTGTGGGAGGAGGAAATGATGGAGGTGGTGGAATGGATAATGATGGGGGTGGTGGGGGAGATGGCAATGATAATGGCAGTGGAAAGGACAATGATGGGGTGGTGGGGAAGGAGGAAATGATGGAGGTGGTGGGGGAGAAGGCAATGATGGAGGTGGTGGAAAAGGCAATGATGGGGTGGTGGGGGAGAAGGCAATGATAGGGGTGATGGAGAGGGCAATGATGGGGTGGTGGGGTGGTGGGTGGTGGGGGAGAAAGCAATGATGAGGTGGTGGGAGAGAAAGCAATGAAAGCAATGATGGAGGTGGTGAACAGGACATGCTGGTTCAATATGCATTCAATTTTGAATAAATTCCCAACAGTGTCCCCAGCAAAGCACCCCCACACCATCACACCACCTCCTCCATGCTTCACGGTGGGAACTAGGCATGTAGAGTCCATCCGTTCACCTTTTCTGCGTGCAAAGCAGTAATCAAAGCAAAAGGTGGCTACTTTGTAGAACCTAGAATATAAGACATATTTTCAGTTGTTTCACACTTTTTTGTAAAGTGTAGTGCATAATTCCACATGTGTTAATTCATAGTTTTGATGCCTTCAGTGTGATTCTACAATTTTCATAGTCATGAAAATACAGAAAAATCTTTGAATGAGAAGGTGTGTCCAAACTTTTGGTCTGTACTGTATATACACTGCTCAAAAAAATAAAGGGAACACTCAAATAACACATCCTAGATCTAAATGAATGAAATATTCTCATAAATACTTTGTTGTGTACAAGCTGAATGAGCTTTCAACATAATCACACAAAAATCATCAATGGAAATCAAATTTTGAACCAATAGAGACCTGGATTTGGAGAGACCCCAAAATGAAAGTGGAAACAAGTCAAAATGAAATCAAAACAAGACAAAATTAAAGTGGAAACAAGTCAAAATGATGCTCAGTATTGTGTGGCCTCCACGTGCCTGTAGACCTACCTTCAACGCCTGGCATGCTCCTGATTGAGATTACAGATGTTCTCCTGAGGGATCTCCTCCCAGATTGGACTAAAGCATCCGTCAACTCCTGGACAGTCTGTGGCGCAATGTGACGTTGGTGGATGGAGCGAGACGTGCTGTCCCAGATGTGCTCAATCGGAATTTAGGTTGGGAAACAGGCAGGCCAGTCCATAGCTTCAATGCCTTCATCTTGTAGAACTGCTGACACACTCCAGCCACATGAGGTGTGGCATTGTCCTGCATTAGGAGGAACCCATGGCAACCGCACCAGCATATGGTCTCACAAGGGTCTGAGGATCTCATCTTGGTACCTAATGGCAGTCAGGCTACCTCTGGCAAGCACATGGAGGACTGTGTGGCCCTCCAAAGAAATGCCACCCCACACCATTACTGACCCACTGCCAAACCGGTCATGCTGAAGGATGTTGCAGGCAGCAGGTTTACACTCAGCACATGTGACAGACATGACAGAGTCTGGAGACGCCGTGGAGAGCGATCTGCTGCCTGCAACATCCTTCAGCATGACCGGTTTGGCACTTGCAATATTTACCTTTCCCTGTTCCTGCAATGTGGCGCCTCCCGCATCTCCTGACTGTGACATTTCAGGTAAGAGGGTGCGATGATGTCATGTCTATGTGCCCTCTGCCTGAGCAGACACAGCGCAGAGAGCCGGAAGACGCCGACGCTAAGGAGTCCAGAGCAGCGGCCAGCGAGGAGAGGTGAGTATTTAATTTTTTTTCTTTTTATCTTTTGAGCAGTGTATGTGGCCAATTATATATGGAGCAGTATATGGGACAAATTATATATGGATAGAGATGAGCGACTTTGGCTCCGGGAAGGTCGAGTCGGGTTTCGGACCAGCCGACTTTCCCAAAAGTCGAGTCGAACGAAGTCGGCCGACTAACTGAAAAGGTCGAGTCGGAGTCAAAAATCCGACCCCAATGCATGTCAATGGGGAATAAAAGTCGGCAGTGAGTGGAGGACAGTAAGCACACCTACAGTGCCCATTTCAATGCCAACGACATGCCAACGACATCAATTCTTATTACTTAAGCTTGTCAACCTTAATTTACTGTATAATAATAGTTACGCATTGAAAACTCGGGGTTATTTGGCTAAAGTTGTGGGGGGGGCAGGGCTGGCTCCAGGTTTTCATGGGCCCCGGGCGAAAGAGTCTCAGTGGGCCCCTTTAACACATACCACAATTCATGATGCTCCGATACGGCAGAGAAATATAGGTATAGTACAATGCCAAATACTTCACTTCTTACATTACATGAGTGATATCTATTGTAAATTCTACAATAGCTCAAAAACCGGACAGTATATTCCTCCATACAGTATTATGGCCACCACATAGTGTGCCATACAGAATAATGAGCCCCATATATTGCTCCATACATAATTGGTCCCATATAATGTTCCATACAGTATATGATGAGCTCCACATAATGCTACAGTATATGATGGTCCCCATATAATGTGCCATACAGTATAGGACGGTCCCCAGAGAGTATAATGAGCCCCACATATTGCTCCATACAGTATGAGTCACATATAAAGCTCCATACAGTATATGATGGGCCCCATATATTGCTCCATACAAAATGGGCTCCATATAATGCTCCATACAGAATAGGCCCCATATGTGCTCCATATGATGCTCCATATATAAAGGGCCCTATATGATGCCCCATAAATTAATGAACCCCATATGATGCTCTAGTATATGATGGGCCCCATATATGATGCTCCAGTGTGTGATGAGCCCCATATAATGCTCCAAATATAATGGTCCCCATGTTTAATGCTCCATATATAATGGGTTCCATGTGATGCTCCATATATAATGTGCCCCACATGATGCGCCATATATAATGGGCCCCATATGATGCTCCAGTGTATGATGGGCCCCATATATAATGCTCCAGTGTATAATGGGCCCTATCTATGATGCTCAAGTGTATGATGGGCCCCATATATAATTCTCCAGTGTATAATGCTCCCCATATATTGCTCCAACCATTAAAAAAAATACCTCTCCTCACTGGGCACTGCTCTACTATGGACTCCTCAGCGTCGCCATCTTCCAGCTCTCTGCACTGTGACTGTTCAGGCAGAGGGCGCACAGACATGACATCATCGCGCTTTCTGACCTGAATGTCACTGTCAGGAAACACGGAAGACGTCACAGCGGTGGAACAGGGAGAGGTAAGCATTGCAAGTGCTGGGGCCCTGAGTAAGCAAGTGGGGCACACTCGTGGGAACTGGCACAGGGGCCCTCATAGTACGCCGGTGTCTCTGATGGTGAGTGGGCCCCCCCCACCTGCTCAGGGCCTCGGCACTTGCCCGGGTGCGCCAGGTGCTGACGCCGGCCCTGGGGGGGGTAAGCCAGTTAGGGAGGTGGAAAAACTGGATATGTTGAGGTGTAGGCTGGACGTTCAGCAGCTGCAAATGGAGGAATTGGAGAAGTCGGAGGAAGAGGAGGACAAAGCGAGCCATTTAGCTGGCAACCTATGTGTCATCAGGGGAAGGTGGTAAAAAATCCTTTGAAACCCAGGCATGGTTCATTTTAATGAAGGTGAGATCACCTACATTTTGGGTCGACAGCCGGGTCCTTCTTTCTGTCAGGATTGATCCAGCAGCACTGAAGACTCTTTCTGATAGCATACTACCAGCAGGGCAAGCGAGCTCCTGTAAGGCATATTGTGCCAATTCAGGCCAGGTGTCCAGTTTACAGGCCCAGCAGTCAAAGGGGAATGAACTGTGAGGGAGAACATCGATAGGCGAGGTAATTTTGAAACATAGTTGACAACTGTTGTCTCCTGTCTGTTGCAATCGATTCAGTATTACCAGTCGTGTGAGCGTTACTCGAGAAATCAGACCACAACATGGTCATGAAACCCCTGTCTCCAACGCCACTTCGGCTGTGTGCACCACGAACACCTCTTCCATTTGGCTCAGTATGGCTCGTGGTAGAACCTGCACCGCTGCTGTGTGCTGGGAATGCCTCTAACAAACGGTTTACCAGAGTTGCTTGTTTGTTCGCCAATATTAGCTCTAGGTTCTCCTGTGGCATGATGTTCTGTAGTTTGCCTTTTTAGCGTGAATTGAGGATGCTGGCCAACCAGTAGTTGTCATTCTTCATAATTTTGGCAATGTGGGGGTCTGTTTTTAGGATCCGCAAGACATAATCACACATGTGGGCCAATGTTCCAGGTGTCAATGATGCACTGCCAGTGGTGGGTGGAGGAGCACTTTCTGTCAAATCCACATCCCTCCAGTCACGCACAAACCCTATACCTGACCATGGCAAGCCAACATTTTCTCTTGCCCCCTGAGAAGCATCCCCCTCCCAAAACAATCATCCCCCTCATCCTCTTCCTTCTCTTCTTCCTCCTCTTCCTCCACCTCGTCCAGGACAGTTCCCTGAGCAGACAATGTCTGACTGTCATCAAGGCTTCCCTCCTCCTCCGCTGCAGATGCCTGATCCTTAATGTACGTCAAAATTTGCATGAGCAGATGCATAAGTGGGATGCTTATGCTTATGATGGCGTCGTCTGCGCTTACCAGCCGTCGTCTGCGCTTACCAGCCGTGTGCATTCCTCAAAACACTGAAGGACTTTACAGAGGTCTTTCAGCTTTGACCACTGCACACCCGACAACTTGATGTCTGCCCTCAAACTGCCTCCCACAAATGAATTACAGCCTGCCTCTGTTCGCACAGTCTCTCAACCATGTGCATGGTGGAGTTCCACCTTGTTGCAACGTCTATGATTAGGCGGTGCTTGGGGAGGTGGAGCGATCGCTGCAGCCTCTGCATACGACTTTAGTCTACTGGCGAGCGACGGATATACGACCACAGTCTTCGCATCTTATGGAGCTGGACTTAGACCACAAAAAATCCCAAATCGGAGTAACAATCAAAATAGAAACTCTATATAACATGTAACGCAAACCCCACAAAAGAAAAACCGGGGGTCAAGAGTTATTTTATAAAATTCTAAATTTTAATGAATAATAAGTAAAATACAATATCTCAATAAACAGAGTATCACAAATAACGCAGGTCAAAAGAGTAGGACAATTTTTCACCCAATATGTTAGTACACACCATACAGACTGCACATAATGTGCAGAGCTAGGTAGATTTAATCCCAAAAGAGTATACGTAAAGCTGCACAAGTACATATAATGCAGCCCTGTAATATTATCATCCATAAAAGATAAATAAAGTGCTTATGTGCAAAGAGATGGCAATAATATCAGCAACAGCATTATAAATATAAATGGTGCATAAGAAAATAGGATCAATAAAGTGCAAATGCCAGAATCTAAACTTACATAAGGGTGAAAGTCCTGACCTCAGCCTGCCGCCCCAACGCGCGTTTCGCCGTTCTTCGTCAGGAGGCGTGGCTTCAGTCAGGTTTGTATCCCTATATATACTAGAGAAGTATCCAGTGGGAGTGGACTATGGTCCAATAGCTGGCATCGGAATTTAATTGCCACTCAGTGTGTCATAGTACACCTGTGTATCCCCCGCTTATAAGGCCCGTAACAAAAATACCGCCGATAAGCAAGTGCACTACCGTCGGGCATTGGCTGTTTGCTCGGCGCATGCGCGGGCGTGCGATACCACGTGAGGCACTTCCTCCTGCGTCCGTGGAACGCAGGCATTCCACCGCTGCTTAGCAGCGGGGAGCGACTGTCGCGCCAATTGGACGAATCGGGAAGTCCTGGACATCGCAACATCCGCGCATGCGCACCAGCCACAAATAAGATCTAAGGGTAAGATTCCCAACACATCGATATAGAAAATGAATCAATGAAAAAAGAGGGGGAAACACTAAGTTTTGATAAACATCTAAACTATTAACCATAGAGAAGAAGTATGGGACATATTACTGAAGATCAATTAATAAGGAAAAAATAAATAATAAAAATTAATAATGTGAATCTAATAATATAGAGAAAATTCCAATTAAATTGGACCATAATGTGAACAGAAAATAAAGTGCCACAAATATTAAAATATATAATATAATAGTGCATATGAATATACATAATAAAATACATATAATATAAGTGTAAATCAATTAAAAATAAAAATAATATATATTACATAAAACTGGAAATTTAAACCAAACACCAGTATGTGACAATTGATTAATAAACAAATAGTGAATAAATATAGGTTAGTCTATATTATGTACTTCCTCAAATTGAATAAGTAATAAGTAATTGGTATAACATTTCTTCTTCTTTAGGCATCTCTCAACGAAAGGCCTTCAAATTTCGACCAGACCTGGACAGCCAAAGATCGGAAAAAACTCCCAACTTGACGAGACTCAAATCATGGAAAGTCAGAATCCCGAAAGAGAAGAATAAATAACTGAAAATATAACTGAAAATATAAAATACTGATTAAAAACATGAAGTTACAGGATACTAAACAAAAATAAAAAAATTTAATTAAAAGCACAGAGTCTAAATTCATTAATGCAGGACCTAATTGATGGCTATCTTAAGGGAAACCCACTCTAATCATAAAAAGGACCCGAACCCATGACTCTCATTCAATCCGAATGGCACCAAAGTGTTGAGACGGTGAATCCATCGGCTTTCAACTTGGGAAAGTATTCTAAATAGATTACCTCCCCTAATGCCCAGGTTTACCTGAACAATTGCCATAATTTTTAATCCACGTGTATCAGAGTCGTGTGCAGCTTTGAAGTGTCTTGGTAGGGTTTTTAATTGTTCCCCTTCCTTAGATTCCTTAGCTCCTTCTATATCTCGCACATGTTCTCTTATTCTTACGCGAAGTTCCCTGGTAGTCATGCCAATATATATCTGATTGCATGGACATTGTGCAAGGTATATAACTCCTTGGGAGGAGCAAGTCAGATATTTCCTAATAGAGAATGTTCTTGTTTTATCCGAATTAGAAAATTCTTTACTTTTGATTGTATTAGTGCACGCTTTACATTTTTTACAGGGAAAGAAACCTTTAACTTCACCAAATACATTCATCTGGATTGATTTTTTGAGCACGTTTGGCGGTAATGAGTGGTTTGGTAGTGAGGGTTTTCTTCAAGATCGGATCGGCCATCAAGATACCCCACCGATTATGTATGATTTTCGTCATCTCATTCCACTGATTGTTAAAGGGTGTTATTAATCTGACTTGATGAGCATCTGACAGATTTTTCTTTTCTTTTTTGGAGTACAGTAGGTGATTTCTCGTTACTCCTTGTGCTCTACGATAAGCATATCTAATTGGTCGGTGCCCATATCCCCTTTCTCGGAACCTGGAATAAAGATCCCTCGCCTGTTCTTGATATGCTTGTTCTGTTGAGCAGATTCTTTTTGCCCGTAGGTATTGGCTAACCGGGATTGATCTAATTGTTGCAGGTAAGTGGGATGACTCTGCATGTAAGATGGAATTTGTTGCAGTGGGTTTTCTGAAAACATTAGTAGAGATAGTTCCGTCATCATTAACTGAGATATCAATGTCTAAAAAGGTAACATGGCGTCCATATGTATATGTTAGGTAGATATTCAAATCATTATTATTCAACAATGACATGAAGCTGTTAAATTCATCAACGGTCCCCTCCCAAACAAAAATAATATCATCTATATACCTTGACCAGTTTTGCACCTTCTCTATACCCGGGATGGAGGAACATTGAAAAAGATCACGCTCCCAAAAACCTAAAAATAAGTTCGCATAGAGGGGGCACAAGCTGCCCCCATAGCTGTACCTTGTAGTTGGAGGAACACTTGGTCCTTGAAGGTGAAGACGTTATGCGTTAAAATAAATTCCAAGAGGGTAAGAATAAACGTAGTTAAGTCATATTCCAGGTTACCATTATTTAGAAACCAAGAAACGGCTGCTAAACCCTGACTATGTTGTATGGAAGTATATAACGCTTCTACGTCAGCTGTGACCAATATCATGTTTTCTTCCAAATGGAGTTGATCAAGTTGTCTCAATGCTGCAGTTGTATCAAGAATATGGGAGGATAACGTGGCCACAATAGGTTTCAGGTAATAGTCAATGATTTTACAGATAACTTCATTCAAACTCTCATTACCAGATACGATGGGACGCCCAGGTGGGTCACTGGAATTTTTGTGCAATTTAGGGAGGAGGTAAAAGGTAGGCAATCTGGGTTTCATGGTTTCCACAAAATCAAGAAGTTTTTTGGGAATAATTCCCATTGTATAGACCTCCACAAGAGTGTCCACCAGTTCTTTCTGATACTGTTGTAGAGGAATATACGTTAATTTTTTATAACATTTGCTATCAAGTAACAATTTGAATGCCTGTTTCTCGTAAAGTTCATTTGGCCATATAACCAGATTGCCTCCTTTGTCAGCCATTTTAAAGGTGATATCACTCCATCCCTGAAATTCCTGGATGATTTTTCTATCTCTAAGATCAGAGGGTCCAAGGTGGTATTTTTGATTGATTTTTTTCAAGATCTTGAGTAACCAATTTAACAAAGATGTCTACAGCCGGGCAAACATTAATGTTAGGAAATTTTTTGGATTTATCAAAAAGAAAGTTGGGGAATGTGCTCACCGTGTCCTGAGAATTACTTTCTTCAGCAAGAGATTCCAGAATGGCAAGGGCTTCCATTTCTTCAGTAGAATTTAATGTTAACCCCATATTATTCTTTTCATGGAACCTTTTAAGAATAAGTTTTCTTGCAAATGGATATCTTTTACTGTCGTGAATAAGTCTAGAGATTGAGGGGGAGAAATGTTAGTCCCTTTTCAAGCAAAGATAAGTGTTCGGGAGAAAGCACATGAGAAGATAAATTAATTACCTTCGGATGATCATTTCTCTTATTGCCATAATTATTTCCTTGTCTTCCTTGGTATAGATTTTTACCTCCAAACCTAGTATTCATTTGTCTGGAGTTGTGGTGTTCCTGTTCCTGATTAGAGGGAACACTACTTGAAGCCGAGGAAATAGAGGAAACAGAAGGGCTCCTGGTATGAGATTTTGACCTACTTTGGTCCCAGGACCTACTTTGCCACCGAAAAACTTTTTTCTGTTCATAATCGTGCTTATCACGAGAATATTTTTTAATTTTTGTCGTACTGATCTGTTGTTCCCACTTTTCAATGTCCAAATTAATCTCTTCATGGAATTTATTTAATTCTTCAGTGGTCAATTTATTGGTCAGCTCTTTTTGCAAAATATTTAATTCCTCATCAATCTCGGCAAGAGAGGACATGTTTTTTTTATTAATAATTTCCATGAATGAAATAGAACACATTGAAGCAGCGTCAATCCATTTATTTACCAACTCTTCATCATCTAGTCCAAACGTAGGTACAAATGTATACGTAAGCCCCGTGGTATAATTTTTTGCTGGATATAGCTGTCCAATGTTGTTTTAGTCCACCAAATCCTAGTTTTTTTATTCAAAATATTTTTATATTTAGACATTAATTCCTTATTGTTGCTCTGTGTTGGATTAAAACTGGGTGTGGTACTCTGTTTGAATAAATTACTGGCTTTATCCTGCCAGACTTTTTCTCTGGCTTTTAAATCCATTTAGGGAAATCGAAACTGTTATAAAACAGAATACTGATAATTAGTCCACAAAAAATCCCAAATCGGAGTAACAATCAAAATAGAAACTCTATATAACATGTAACGCAAACCCCACAAAAGAAAAACCGGGGGTCAAGAGTTATTTTATAAAATTCTAAATTTTAATGAATAATATGTAAAATACAATATCTCAATAAACAGAGTATCACAAATAATGCAGGTCTAAAGAGTAGGACAATTTTTCACCCAATATGTTAGTACACACCATACAGACTGCACATAATGTGCAGAGCTAGGTAGATTTAATCCCAAAAGAGTATACGTAAAGCTGCACAAGTACATATAATGCAGCTCTGTAATATTATCATCCATAAAAGATAAATAAAGTGCTTATGTGCAAAGAGATGGCAATAATATCAGCAACAGCATTATAAATATAAATGGTGCATAAGAAAATAGGATCAATAAAGTGCAAATGCCAGAATCTAAACTTGCATAAGGGTGAAAGTCCTGACCTCAGCCTGCCGCCCCAACGCGCGTTTCGCCGTTCTTCGTCAGGAGGCGTGGCTTCAGTCAGGTTTGTATCCCTATATATACTAGAGAAGTATCCAGTGGGAGTGGACTATGGTCCAATAGCTGGCATCGGAATTTAATTGCCACTCAGTGTGTCATAGTACACCTGTGTATCCCCCGCTTACAAGGCCCGTAACAAAAATACCGCCGATAAGCAAGTGCACTACCGTCGGGCATTGGCTGTTTGCTCGGCGCATGCGCGGGCGTGCGATACCACGTGAGGCACTTCCTCCTGCGTCCGTGGAACGCAGGCATTCCACCGCTGCTTAGCAGCGGGGAGCGACTGTCGCGACAATTGGACGAATCGGGAAGTCCCGGACATCGCAACATCCGCGCATGCGCACCAGCCACAAATAAGATCTAAGGGTAAGATTCCCAACACATCGATATAGAAAATGAATCAATGAAAAAAGAGGGGGAAACACTAAGTTTTGATAAACATCTAAACTATTAACCATAGAGAAGAAGTATGGGACATATTACTGAAGATCAATTAATAAGGAAAAAATAAATAATAAAAATTAATAATGTGAATCTAATAATATAGAGAAAATTCCAATTAAATTGGACCATAATGTGAACAGAAAATAAAGTGCCACAAATATTAAAATATATAATATAATAGTGCATATGAATATACATAATAAAATACATATAATATAAGTGTAAATCAATTAAAAATAAAAATAATATATATTACATAAAACTGGAAATTTAAACCAAACACCAGTATGTGACAATTGATTAATAAACAAATAGTGAATAAATATAGGTTAGTCTATATTATGTACTTCCTCAAATTGAATAAGTAATAAGTAATTGGTATAACATTTCTTCTTCTTTAGGCATCTCTCAACGAAAGGCCTTCAAATTTCAACCAGACCTGGACAGCCAAAGGTCGGAAAAAACTCCCAACTGGACGAGACTCAAATCATGGAAAGTCAGAATCCTGAAAGAGAAGAATAAATAACTGAAAATATAACTGAAAATATAAAATACTGATTAAAAACATGAAGTTACAGGATACTAAACAAAAATAAAAAAATTTAATTAAAAGCACAGAGTCTAAATTCATTAATGCAGGAATACTTTCCCAAGTTGAAAGCCGATGGATTCACCGTCTCAACACTTTGGTGCCATTCGGACTGAATGAGAGTCATGGGTTCGGGTCCTTTTTATGATTAGAGTGGGTTTCCCTTAAGATAGCCATCAATTAGGTCCTGCATTAATGAATTTAGACTCTGTGCTTTTAATTAAATTTTTTTATTTTTGTTTAGTATCCTGTAACTTCATGTTTTTAATCAGTATTTTATATTTTCAGTTTATTTTCAGTTATTTATTCTTCTCTTTCAGGATTCTGACTTTCCATGATTTGAGTCTCGTCCAGTTGGGAGTTTTTTCGATCTTTGGCTGTCCAGGTCTGTCGAAATTTGAAGCTTTGTGAAGATGCTAAAAAGAAGATAATTATACAATTACTTATTTACTTATTCAATTTGAGAAGTACATAATATAGAATAACTATATTTATTCACTATTTGTTTATTAATCAATTGTCAATATGGTGTTTGGTTTAAATTTCCAGTTTTATTTAAATATTATTTTTATTTTTAATTGATTTACATTATATTATAGTATTTTATTATGTATATTCATATGATAAATATATATATATTTTAATATTTGATTATTTCTGTTCACATTATGGTACAATTTAATGGAATTTTCTCATATTATTAGATTCACATTATAATTTTATTATTTATTTTTTCCTTATTAATTGATCTTCAGTATATGTCCCATACTTCTTCTATATGGGTTAATAGTTTAGATGTTTATCAAAACTTAGTGTTTCCCCCTCTTTTTCATTGATTCATTTTCTATATCGATGTGTTGGGAATCTTACCCTTAGATCTTATTTGTGGCTGGTGCGCATGCGCGGATGTTGCGATGTCCGGGACTTCCGATTCGTCCAATTGGCGTGACAGTCGCTCCCGCTGCTAGGCAGCGGTGGAATGCCTGCGTTCCACGGACGCAGGAGGAAGTACTCACGTGGTATCGCACGCCGGCATGCGCCGAGCAAACAGCCAATGCCCGACGGTAGTGCACTTGCTTATCGGCGGTATTTTTGTTACGGGCCTTGTAAGCGGGGGATACACAGGTGTACTATGACACACTGAGTGGCAATTAATTCGATGCAGCTATTGGACATAGTCATCCACTGGTATTCTTAGTATATATGGGATACAAACTGATGAAGCATGCTCTGACGAAGAACGGAAACGCGCGTTGGGGCGGCAGGCTGAGGTCAGGACTTTCACCCTTATGTAAGTTTAGATTCTGGCATTTGCACTTTATTGATCCTATTTTCTTATGCACCATTTATATTTATAATGCTGTTGCTGATATTATTGCCATCTCTTTGCACATAAGCACTTTATTTATCTTTTATGGATGATAATATTACAGAGCTGCATTATATGTACTTGTGCAGCTTTACGTATACTCTTTTGGGATTAAATCTACCTAGCTCTGCATGGTTTTTCTTTTGTGGGGATTGCGTTACATCTTATGGAGCTGGGCTGGTAACTCCGGATAATTATTTATGAAGCATAGCACCACCATGTTCAAGGTGAGAGCCAGGCAAGGTATGTGTCTGAGTTTTGCCAGGGCTATGGCGGCCACAAAATTATGTCTGTTATCACTGACTACCTTGCCTGGCTCAAGATGTAGACTGCCCAGCCATGACTCAGTTTCTCGCTGCAAGTAGTCGGCCAGTACCTCCGCGGTGTGTCTGTTGTCGCCCAAAGACATCATCTTTAAAACAGCCTGCTGACGCTTACCACTAGCTGTTCGATAGTGGGACACTTCGTGTGCAACACTGGCAGCTGCGGATGCAGTGCTCATGCGACTGCGCTCTGTCGATGAGCTTTTGCTTCTGGAGGAGTAGGAGGGTTAGAACGCCTACAGCCAACTGTTGCCTATACCGTGGGCTAGGCAGCACTGTCCCACTGCCGCTGTCCCCTGTGGACCCTGCATCCACCACATTAACCCAGTGCGCAGTGATGGACACGTAACGGCCCTGGCCATGCCTACTGGACAATGCATCTGTTGTGTGGTGCACCTTTCCACTCACTGATTGTTTGAGTGCATGGACAATGTGGTCTTTCACATGCAGGTGGAGGGCAGGGATGGCTTTTCTAGAAAAGAAGTGCCGATTGGGTATGTCGTAGTGTGGGACAGCATTGGCCATGAGCTCTCGGAACGCTGCGCTTTCAACCAAACAGAAAGGCATCATCTCTAATGAGATCAGTTTGGCAATGTAGGCGTTCAAAGCCAGTGAGGTTTTGTAGTCCGTCCACGCTTGCAAGTGCATGGTGTTTAAATGTCTAAGCATGCAACTGGTATTCAATTTTCAGAGATTTTTCCTCGGGTAAAGGTCCTTCCGCACTTCTTACAGATAACCTTTGCCTCATCAATAGGATTTTGGTCAAAAAAGTGCCACACTGCACTCTTCCTACTATGGGATAAATTTTGAGGGCTTGCACGCTGTGCTAATTTGACCGTCTGGCCAAGTAGTCCTGCAACTCTTTGTTTTTTTTTAACACATTTTTGGTCTGCTACTGGCCTGCCAGATAACCGCAGCTGCGATGTCGATGCCTGCTGCGGATCCTCCTCCTCTTCTGAGCTATTGCCAGCGGCACCCTCTTCCCACAATGGATGCCAATCCGGGTCAACAACTGGGACATCCATCACCTCCTCTTCAATTTCATCTGCACCTTCCTCTGTGACACCGTGTAAGGTGTTACAGTATGCGGGAAGGGGCACCTGAGTTTCATCAGGGTCAGATTCTGGCTCAGTAGACTGCGAGGGCAATGCAGTGCTCTGGGTGAATGTACCAGCAGAATCAGATAGCAGTGGCTGTGTATCAGTGCACTCCAAGTCATATTCATCTTGGACTGGGGAATTCAGGATTTCACTTGATAACCCAAGCAAGGTATGTGAAAAAGCTCCAGGGAGTAATCTGAAGTGTGGCCTGCCTCATCCTTCACTATTGGTGGGGGTGAAGGACACAAGGAAAGGTGTTGTTCCTGACCAGGAGCCTGCACTGACGACTCAGTGCTTGCATTGTTTGAAACTTCAGAAGAGGAGGCGATAGACTTGGAGGCTGTTTCGGCAATGTAAGCCAAAACCTGTTCCTGATGCTCTGGCTTTAAAAGCGGTTTACCTACTCCCAGAAAAGGGAGCCTTCCAGGCCTTCTGGAGCCAGACGATGACGCAGGCTCAGCACCTCCTGCCTTAGGTGCTATTGTGCTTTTGGCACTACCAGCAGATGCACCACCACCATCAGTCCCAGCTGGCCCTCCCCCGCCCACATCCGCGGCCTCTTCCACCATACTTCCTCATGTTTGGGAAAATGTACCAAAAATACCAGAAGATATATGGTACTGTATGAGGAGCGTACAGCTGTATACATGTAGGGAAAAATTTAAATTTCCGTATATATTTCCTAAGTCACACACAGACACTCTCTCAGTATGGATTTCACCGTAATACAAAGAGCAGATATACGGTACTGTCTCAGAAGTGTACATCTGTATACGGTGTAGGGGAAAATTGCAATCTCCGTCTATATTTCCGGAGTCACACACAGACGCTCACTCAGTATGGATTTGACCGTAATACAAAGAGCAGATATACGGTACTGTCTCAGAAGTGTACAGCTGTATACGGTGTAGGGGAAAATTGCAATCTCCGTATATGTTTCCGGAGTCACACACAGACGCTCTCTCAGTATGGATTTCACCGTAATACAAAGAGAAGATATACGGTAGTGTCTCAGAAGTGTACAGCTGTATACGGTGTAGGGGAAAATTTAAATCTCCGTATATACTTCCGGAGTCACACACAGAATCTCACCCAGTATGGATTTCACCGTAATACAAAGAGCAGATATGTGGTACTGTCTCAGAAGTGTACAGCTGTATACGGTGTAGGGGAAAATTGCAAACTCCGTATATATTTCCGGAGTCACACACAGACACTCACTCAGTATGGATTTGACCGTAATACAAAGAGCAGATATACGGTACTGTCTCAGAAGCGTACAGCTGTATACGGTGTAGGGGAAAATTTAAATCTCCATATATACTTCCGGAGTCACACACAGACGCTCTCTCAGTATGGATTTCATCGTAATACAAAGAGCTGATATACGGTACTGTCTCAGAAGTGTACAGCTTTATATGGTGTAGGGGAAAATTGCAATCTCCGTATATATTTCCGGAGTCACACACAGATGCTCTCTCAGTATGGATTTGACCATAAGTCAAAGAGCAGATATACGGTACTGTCTCAGAAGCGTAAATCTGTATATGGTGTAGGGGAAAATTTTAATCTCCGTATATATTTCCGGAGTCACACACAGACACTCTCTCAGTATGGATTTCATCGTAATACAAAGAGCTGATATACGGTACTGTCTCAGAAGTGTACAGCTGTATACGGTGTAGGGGAAAATTGTAATCTCCGTATATATTTCCGGAGTCACACACAGACGCTCACTCAGTATGGATTTGACCATAAGTCAAAGAGCAGATATACGGTACTGTCTCAGAAGCGTAAATCTGTATATGGTGTAGGGGAAAATTTTAATCTCCGTATATATTTCCGGAGTCACACACAGACACTCTCTCAGTATGGATTTCACCGTAATGCAAAGAGCTGATATACGGTACTGTCTCAGAAGTGTACAGCTTTATATGGTGTAGGGGAAAATTGCAATCTCCGTATATATTTCCGGAGTCACACACAGATGCTCTCTCAGTATGGATTTCACCGTAATACAAAGAGCAGATATACGGGAGTGTCTCAGAAGTGTACAGCTGTATACGGTGTAGGGGAAAATTTAAATCTCCGTATATATTTCCGGAGTCACACACAGACGCTCACTCAGTATGGATTTGACCGTAATACAAAGAGCAGATATATGGTACTGTCTCAGAAGCGTACAGCTGTATACGGTGTAGGGGAAAATTTAAATCTCCGTATATACTTCCATAGTCACACACAGACGCTCTCTCAGTATGGATTTCATCGTAATACAAAGAGCAGATATATGGTACTGTTTCAGAAGTGTACAGCTGTATACGGTGTAGGGGAAAATTGCAATCTCCGTATATATTTCCGGAGTCACACACAGACGCTCACTCAGTATGGATTTGACCGTAATAGAAAGAGCAGATATACGGTACTGTCTCAGAAGCGTACAGCTGTATACGGTGTAGGGGAAAATTTCAATCTCCGTATCTATTTACGGAGTCACACACAGATAGTCAGCATGTATTTGTCCGTGATACCAGCCGGTACACGGTAGTGTGTGAGTAGCGTACAGCTCTATACGGTGTGGGAAAAAATGAACGGTCGGTAACTGTGCAGAAAAAAAGAATAAAAGCATTAGTGCTGTGTAAAAAGCAGTCTGCACAGCAGTGTACACACAGCAATACAGCTATCAGGCAGCCTAATAACCAGCGCTGCTGCACATAAGAAAATCCTCCCCTGTCACTGCACACTAACTGTACAGCACAATTGCTTTCAGCCCAAGCACAGAAGAACTTCTCTTTCCAGCCCTAACTATCTCCCTACTGATAAACAGCGTCAGCAACCTCTCCCTACTGTTAATATCGGCAGAAGGAAAATGGCAGTCGGCAGTCAGGGCTTTTATAGACACTATGATGCCAATTACTGCAATGCCCTTCTGTAAGATGGTGGTGGACGCTGCCCATGTCATCTCATTGCCCACAGTGTACGTCCTTGCTCATTGGCTGAAAAAAGGCGCCTGAAAGCATTCTGGGAAATTCGACTTTGGCGCTCGTTTTGCCAACAAGAATGGCCGACTGCACGCTATGGTCGGGTTTCGGCCAATGAAACCCGACTTTGGCGAAAGTCTGTGACTTTTGAATCTGACCGACCTGTTTCGGTCAACTCTACATAAGGAGCATCTTATGGGTCCAATTACATGTGAAGCATCTTATGGGGCTCATTATTCTGTACAGAGCATTATATGGGGTCCACTATTTTGTATGGAACACTGTATGGGGCTCATTATTCTGTGTAGAGCATTATACGGGGCTCATTATTCTGTATGGAACAATATATGGGGTTCATTATTCTGTATGGAGCACTGTGTGGTGCCCATAATACTGTATGGCGCAATAGATGGGGCTCATTATTCTGTATGGAGCTCTGTTATGTTTTGGTAGCTGAGGAGAGCAGGAAAAAACGGCAATACACCAGAGAGGTTGGGATCTACTGGATTGCAGTACCCTGACTAACCACCACAACTAAAGGCAGCCATGCAGCGTTCCTACGTTGGTCCTAGACGCCTCGTCACAGCCTGAGAGGCTAACTACACCTAAAGATAGAAAGAGGAAAGCTATCTGCCCCGGAGCAGATCCCCAAAGAACATAGGAAGCCCCCAAACATGTAATGGCGGTTAGACAAGAGGAAATACAGACACAGACAGAAAATAGTATGAGCAAACGCTGGGGCCCAATCTACCTGGACAGAAAAGGATAGGAAGGATACTTACTGCAATCCAAAAAAAAAACCTAAAAACACCAACGCTACTAATTGCAAAAACACCTGAGATCACATGACCTCTACCACCTAAATTAGTTCTCTGGTGTAACAAAACTAAGCCGCAGCCACAGAAAAAACTGGAAAAGGCAAATGAACAAACAAAAGTGGCTCCAGAGGAACCAAGAGGCGCCCAAGCCCCCGAGGAGGGGAACCTGGCCAACCTCACAGAAATGCAGAGAAAATTGCAAATGGCAAGCACAAAAACAAAAAAACAGAAAATATCTTATCTGAGAGCAGGAGAAGAGACAAGACTCAGAAAGCTTCTAAGTGAACCAGGAAACAACGTTGAGACAAGAACAATTGTTCACCGGCAACCATGATGGGGGGAAACCTCCCTTATATCCAGCCAGTCCGTGATTCCTGATTGCCAATCCTCATTGAATGGTTCAGCACCGTTTGTAACCACCAGAGGGAGCTTCTGCTCAGAATTCATTTCTAAAACATTCATAACAGAGCTCTATGTGGTATCCGAAATACTGTATGAAGCAATATATGGGGCTTATTATTCTGTATGAAGCACTATGTGGTGCCCATAATACTATATGGAGGACTATACTGTCTGGTTTCTGAGCTATTGGTATCACTCATGTAATGTAAGAAGTAAGTGAAATCTTTGGCATTGTACTACACCTATATTTCTCTGCCATATCGGTGTATTATGAATTGTGGTATGCGTTATAGGGGCCCACTGAGACTCTTTCGCCCCGGGCACACGAAAACCTGGAGCCGACCCTGCCCCTTATGGTGTTCTTTCACTGGCTGTCTCCCTGCGATGGGTACCGCCTCACACACAATGTCCCAAGCCAGCAGCCTCGGATTCTAGCAGGCGACAAACTCTAGGTCCCCTTGATCCTATACTGTTGCTTTTTCGGCAAATGTGTGGGGATGTGATTGTAGCATCTACAGTCACTACAGCCTCCGGTTTGCTAGCTGAGTCCTTAGTTTCTCCACTAGTCTGTGGCCGGTCCCCTACTGCGACCTGGTCCCTCCACCTGACTACGGTTGGTGTGGATTCGGGTGCCACGGATGCAATCCTCACTTCCCGTGCCCCTAGGGCCCCTTCTTCCTCTCTCTCATTGAAGCTTCTCTCTCTCTCTGTCTTTCTTTTCTCTCTCACTGTCGTCTGGTCTAGGGACGAGCTCCTCACTCCTCGAGTGCCCAGCACCAACTGACTGATCTTCTTCAACTGTCACTTCCCTTAGCTCTGCCCCTTCTCTACTTTCTCCACCCCAACCCTCTATCCAGTCCCTCCCTGGCCTTGAGAGGCCTGGTGTTGAGTACTAGTGTGTGGGTACCTGGCAGTGTCCCCTCCTTAACTGAGAGCGGAGTACCACACCTCTGGCTGAGGTGCAGTACCTCTGTGGCGACTGGATGCTTCGGGGCGCCACAGTTGCATTGTGTGGTGGGGAGTATTCTATATTGTGTGGTGGGCGATATTACTGCTGTATTGTGTGGTGGGCGGTATTCCTGTTGTATTCTGGGGTGGGCAGTATGACTGTTGTCTTCTGGTGTGGTATTATTGCTGTATTTTGTGGTGGGTGATGTTACTGCTATATTGTTTAGTGGGCAGTATTATCGCTGTATTGTGT
Source organism: Oophaga sylvatica (assembly GCA_033576555.1). Lineage (NCBI taxonomy): Eukaryota > Metazoa > Chordata > Amphibia > Anura > Dendrobatidae > Oophaga > Oophaga sylvatica. The sequence continues at coordinate 466,535,464 of JARQOD010000001.1, forward strand.
GGTGGACAGTATTACTGCTGTATTGTGTGGTGTATAGTATTACTGCTGTATTATGTGGTGGGCAGTGTTACTGTTGTATTGTGTGGTGGGCGCTATTTCTTCTGTATTGTGTGGTGATGTGGTACAACTGCTGTATTGTTTGGGGGACTGTATTACAGCTGTGTTGCACCGTGGGCGTAATTGCTACTGTATTATGTGGTGGGCAGTATTATTACTGTATTGCGTGGTGGGCAATATTACTGCTTTATTGTGTGGTGTGCGGCATTACTGCTGTATTATGTGGTGGACTGTCTTACTACTGTATTCTGTGGTGGAAAGTATTACTTCTGTATTGCCTGGTTGATGATATTACTGCTGTATTGTGTGGTGGGCAGTATTACTGCTGTATTCTAGGGTGGGTGGATTTTTTGCTGCATTGTGAGATGGGTGGTATTACTGCTGTATTTTATGGTGGGCAGTATTACTGCTGTATTGTGTGGTGGGCGGTATAACTGCAGTATTGTCTGTTGGGTGGTATTACTGCTGTATTGTATGGTGGGTGGCATTACTTCTGTAATATGTGGTTGGCACTATTACTTCTGTATTGTGTGGTGGCAGTATTACTGTTGCATTGTGTGGTGGGCGGTATTACTGCTGTATTGTGTTGTGGGAGGTATTACTGCTGTATTGTGTGGTGGGCGGTATTACTGCTGTGTTGTGTAGTGAACAGTATTCCTACTTGCAATGGCTAACAGCTGAGTGGAGGTCACGCTGAACCCACTACTATTACCACTTGTCACAGATAACAACAGAGAGATCACACAGATCCGAGCAGTTATCAAGAGAATGCAACTCTGCCGCTTTCAATCCTCAGGACAATTACATTACACAATTGGCTGACGAGTGATGGACTATTCTGCGGCTGCTCCACTACCAGGTTATTACGGAACTAACCGTGAGGGTATGGTATATACACCTCCGATTCCAACACATGAAATATATGCATATACCCCCATACGCTCACTGTCAGCTCTGCAATAACAAAAGAACTACTAGCTGCCACCACCAATCGTTTATACAAGCTGATTGGATACCTGTTACAGGTAGCATATTGCTTCAGGGTGCGGTTTACAGAATAAGAGGAACAGAACTGTAAAGCAGCTGAAATGCAGGCTAGTGTGCTCAGGACAAGCCTGCACTGCAGCAGCCAAAACCACCACCAGGTGGCAGCAAAAACATCCAAAGCTGTGTTAGGAATAATCAGTCATACAAGAACCAGAGGTCTCAGCAAGCCCGTGGTCAGAAACAAGCCAATAGGTCAAAACCAGATGGGAGCTGTCAGACTACTGCTGTGTAGCGCAACCTTCCCCAGAGGGAGCTAGGGAGGGACGTGAGACTGAGTACACAGAGAAGCTATACAAATCAGAAGCACAGGCACCACCAAGTGGTGGGAGCATGGTCAGGCAAGCCGAGTCAAAACCGTACAGAGGCAGAAGTACCAGAAGGAGCAGCAATACACGTAGTCAGTATACCAAGCCGAGGGTCAAATAGCCAGACAGAGAACGTAGCAGCAGAGACGGATACCAAGAGACGGGGTCAGAGTCAGTCCGGATCATACACGAGTAAACAAGTCAAAGGCAGGAGGATCACCAGGTAACAGGGGTTGGAAGCTTGAGCTATTACTAACACTGGTAAGCTGGCTGTGACGGACTGAAAGAGCCCAGCCCGCTCCAGAACGAGGCCGAGGAAATTAACCCCCGCATGACCAGTCCTGAGAGAGGACAGCAGCGCACAAACTCCGGACTGGACCATGACAGTACCCCCCTCTCAATGGGGGGCCACCGGACCCCCAGGCTTCCCTGGATGACGAGCGTGAAAGGCCCAGACCAACCGATCAGCATGGACCAAACGCGCCGGCACCCATGACCGGTCCTCAGGACCGTACCTTTTCCAATGGACCAAGTACTGAAGTGAACGGCGGAGCATACGAGAATCCACCACCTGTTCCACCTCGTACTCGGTCTGTCCATCTACCACAACAGGCGGTGGGTGTGAGGGAGACTCACCAGAGGAAGGCACCGACGGCTTCAGAAGCGCCTTATGGAACACATTGGGAATCCGCAATGACGGAGGCAAGCGCAGGCGAAAGACCACAGGATTAATTACCTCTAAAATTTCATACGGACCAATATACTTGGGACCCAACTTAGCCGAGGGAATTCTCAGCCTTATATTTTTGGTGGATAACCATACCTTATCCCCCACCTGATAAGCTGGCCCCACAGAACGTCGTTTATCTGCAAAAAATTTATATTTGCCCTGAGCCTCCCCAATCATAGAATCATAGAATGGTAGAGTTGGAAGGGACCTCCTGGGTCATCTGGTCCAACCCCCTGCTCAAAGCAGGATTCTCTAAATCATCCCAGACAGATGTCTATCCAGCCTCTGTTTGAAGACTTCCATTGAAGGAGAACTCACCACCTCTTGTGGCAGCCTGTTCCACTCATTGATCACCCTAACTGTCAAAAAGTTTTTTCTAATATCTAATCTGTGTCTCCTCCCATTCAGTTTCATCCCATTGCTTCTAGTCTTTCCTTGCGCAAATGAGAATAAAGATGATCCTTCTACAATGTGACAGCCCTTGAGATATTTGTAGACAGCTATTAAGTCTCCTCTCAGTCTTCTTTTTTGCAAGCTAAACATTCCCAAATCCTGCAACCTTTCCTCATAGGACATGGTTTGCAGACCGGTCACCATTCTGGTGGCTCTTCTCTGAACTTGCTCCAGTTTGTTGATGTCTTTTTTAAAATGTGGTGCCCAAAACTGGACACAGTATTCCAGATGAGGTCTGACCAAAGAGGAGTAGAGGGCAATAATGACCTCACGTGATCTAGACTGTATGCTTCTGTTGATACATCCTAGAATTGCATTTGCCTTTTTTGCTGCTGCATCACACTGTTGACTCATGTTAAGTCTGTGATCAATTAGTATACCCAAGTCTTTTTCACATGTGCTGTTACTTAGCCCTATTCCTCCCATTTTGTATATGCTTTTTTCATTTTTATTGCCCAGATGTAGTACTTTGCATTTTTCCCTGTTAAAATCCATTCTGTTAGTTGCTGCCCACTGCTCCAGTTTATGTATATCTTTTTGAATCCTCTCTCTCTCTTCTCTAGTATTAGCTACCCCTCCTAGCTTTGTGTCATCAGCAAATTTGATCAATTTACCCTCAATTCCTTCATCTAAATCATTGATAAAGATGTTGAACAATACAGGGCCCAAAACAGAGACTTGTGGTACCCCACTTGAGACATTCTTCCAACTGGATGTGCAGCCATTTACAACCACTCTTTGGGTCCGATCACTAAGCCAGTTATGAATCCACCTAACAGTTGCCTTGTCCATTCCATACTTAGTCATTTTTTCAATAAGGATTGTGTGAGATACTTTGTCAAATGCTTTGCTGAAGTCAAGATATACTATATCTACAGCATTTCCCTGATCCACCCAGTCAGTGATTCTGTCATAGAAGGAAATTAAGTTAGTCTGACATGACTTATTAGTTACAAACCCATGCTGACTCTGTTTAATCACTTCATTCTTATCCAGGTACTTGCATACATGTTCTTTAATAATTTGTTCAAAGATCTTTCCTGGTATAGAAGTCAGACTCACCGGCCTGTAGTTCCCTGGGTCCACCTTCTTCCCCTTTTTGAAGATAGGAACAACATTTGCTCTTCTCCAGTCTTCTGGGACTTCTCCTGTTCTCCAAGAATTTTCAAAGATTATGGACAATGTTTCTCTGAATCTCCCTCCAGACCTCCCCCAACCGCAGAAAGGCCGAATCAGCCCTGGACATCCTGAATCCAGCCGGGAAAACTCACCAAAATGAGGGTGAAACCCAAAGTTGCAGAAAAATGGAGAAGTACCAGTGGACTGATTGACACGATTATTGAAAGCGAATTCTGCTATAGGTATCGCAGAGCACCAATCATCCTGTCTAGACATGACAAGACAGCGTAAAATCTGCTCCAAAGACTGATTGGTCCTTTCAGTCTGACCATTGGTCTCGGGATGGTAGGCCGATGAAAAGGTCAGACTGATGCCCAGCCTTTTACAAAAAAGCCCTCCAGAATTTTGCCACGAATTGTACCCCTCTATCAGACACCACACTGACAGGCACACCATGCAACCGGATCACATGCTCAATGAATAGTTTAGATAGAGTCTCAGCATTCGGAAGGCCCTTTAAAGGTACAAAATGTGCTTGTTTACTGAACCTATCAACAACTACCCAGATCACGGTTTTGCCATTAGAGGAAGGAAGATCGGTGACAAAATCCATGGACAGAAGAGTCCATGGTCTATCCGGAATTGGCAGTGGCACCAATTCCCCGGCCGGCCGGTTGCGGGAGGCTTTTGCGCAGGCACAAGTTTCACAGGAGGACACAAACCCAGTGATGTCTGACGTCAACGAGGGCCACCAGAACAGCCTAGTGATGGCTTTACGAGTGGCCGAGATTCCCGGATGCCCTCTCAGAGCAGAGTCGTGGAACTCTCGAAGCACCCTTAACCGATTTTAGACAGGCACAAAGAGCTTATTTTCAGGTATGGACGATGGAGCAAGAGATTGGGACTCACAAATCTCTTGTTCCAATCTCGAGGACACCACAGCCACCACCACCCCCCGCTGAAGAATGGAGGAAGGAGGTTCAGGAGGAGATACTGGATCTAAGCTACGAGACAAGGCATCTGCCTTCACATTCTTGGACCCTGGTCTGAAAGTGATGGAAAACTGAAATCGGGAAAAAAAAAATGACCACCTTGCCTGTCTCGGAGTTAAACATTTGGCGGACTCAATGTAAGACAGGTTCTTGTGATCTGTAATGACAGTGATACGATGAGCTGCCCCCTCCAAAAAATGCCTCCATTCTTCAAATGCCAATTTAATGGCCAACAACTCCCGGTTACCCACATCATAATTCCTCTCAGCAGAAAAGAAGAAGGCACAGGGTCTTAAGTTAGTTAATGTGGTGGGCCCCTGGGACAACACAGCCCCCACTCCCACCTCAGAGGCGTCCACCTCTATGATAAATGGTTTAGACAAATCAGGTTGAACCAGTACAGGGGCAGTCATGAAACTGTTTTTTAATGAAGAAAATGCCGCCACAGCTGGAGCTGACCAGTTTTTTAGATCAGACCCCTTTCGAGTGAGATCAGTGAGGGGTTTGACCACTTGAGAAAACCCCTTGATAAATTTTCTATAGTAATTGGCGAAACCCAGAAATCGCTGAAGACCCTTGAGATCTCTGGGTTGCACCCAATCCACAATGGCCTGTACCTTCCTAGGGTCCATACGAAACCCCTCAGAGGACAAAATGACCCCTAGAAAGGACAATTCTTGAGTAAAAAATGAACACTTCTCCAGTTTGGCAAAGAGAGAGTTCTCCCTGAGCTTCTGGAGAACCACACGAAGATGACACATGTGACTTTGTCTATCAGAAGAATATATGAGTATATCATGAAGATAAACTACCAAAAAACGTCCAATAAAGTCTGAAAAAACATGGTTAATGAAATTCTGGAATACCGCTGGTGCGTTAGTCAAGCCGAACGGCATGACCAAATTTTCAAATAGACCTTCAGAGGTGAGAAACGCAGTTTTCCACTCATCCCCCTCCCGCATACGGATGAGATTGTATGCTCCCCTGAGATCCAACTTAGAAAACCATCTGGCCCCGTACAATTGGTTGTATAAATCAGGTATCAGTGGGAGAGGATAAGTGTTTCTTATGGTGATCTTATTCAGTTCTTGAAAATCGAGGCACGGGCGTAAACCACCATCTTTTTTTTTTTACAAAAAAGAACCCCGCCGCCACGGGAGAGACAGATGGCCGAATATGTCCTTTACGGAGGCTTTCAGAGATATACTCCTTCATAGCAGCTCGCTCAGGGATGGAGAGATTGTACAGACGTGCTTTGGGCAATTTGGCACCGGGAACAAGATCAATGGCACAATCGAATGTGTGGTGGCAGAACCTCAGCCTCCTTTTCGGAGAACACATCCTCAAAGTCCTTCAGGTACTCCGGAATACCCTCCAGACTGACGGATGACATAGACACAGTAGCAAGACAATTTTTAGAACAATTAGGTCCCCATTTGACAATATCCCGGGACCCCCAGTCAATAACCGGGTTATGCCGTTGCAACCAAGGAAACCCTAACACCAGGCCAGCAGGGAGGTTATCCAAAGCATGACATGTGCTCCTGGTGCAGGGCCCCCACCTGAGGGTGAATTCTTGAGAAATGAAATGGAGACCATCCTTTGTGAGAGATGTAGAGTCAGTAGCCACAAGTTTTAAGGGAGTCTCCAACCTAACTGTCCCTAATCTACAGCGGGCCACCAGTTTAGAGTCAATCAGGTTCAGGGATGACCCACAGTCTACAAAAGCCGAAGTATGGACAAAGCAGTTCTCAACACCAAGTTCCACCTTTAACAGTATCTTTGTAAATGAAGAAAAAGGTACCTGAGAATCTGAGTGACCTCCACGATGATCACCCAGTCTCAGCCGCTTATTAGTGGATGGACAAGAGGGGCAGTCCCTTTTCCAATGTCCGGGATCTCCGCAGTAAAAACACAGCTTTTCATCACGCCGCCGTTTCCTCTCTTTTTCCTGGAAGTCGGTGGCTCCACCTCCATAGATTCAGACGGAAGCAAAACATCCGGGTTAGCAGGGAACAACAGAATCCCCGTTGTGTAAGACCTCTCTCCCGTAGCCTCCGATCCATACGGATAGCCTGAGTCATAGCCTCCTCCAAAGAGCTGGGAGGTGGATGGATAGCCAGAGCGTCCTTCAAGCAATCCGACAGTCCCTTCCCGAATAGACATCTCAGTGCGGAGTCATTCCAAGATACCTCAGTAGACCATCAACGGAACTCGGAGCTGTACCATTCAGCTGAGTGCTTCCCCTGAACCAGACCCATAATGGTGTCCTCTGCCACCCTAACACGGTCCGGTTCGTCATAGATAAGTCCTAGGGCCTCAAAGAACCTATCTACCGAGCTCCGTTCAGGAGCGGTAGGGGGCAGCGAGAAAGCCCAGGATTGGGGCCCTTCCCTAAGTAAGGAGATAATAATCCCTACCCGCTGAGTCTCATCCCCAGACGATCGGGGTCTAAGAGAAAACCATAATTTACAACTCTCCCTGAATATTCGATACTGATCTTTCTTGCCAGAAAACGTGTCAGGAAGTTTAACTGTAGGTTCGGGGGAGTGCAAAACAACATCTACAGAGTCATCAGGTAGACTAACAATATGAGAAGTGTTTCCCTGCACAGTCTTAATATTCTCAGTAAGTTTTTTCTGTAAGTGGGTATGAGACGTAACAAGGGACTGATGTCTCCCAGAAAAATCCTGCACCATCTGCGTCAAACTGGACACTTGATCCGCCAAGTTATGCAGCGGATCCATGATCAGGGAAAAAAAAATTGCAAACTCCCGTTTAAATGTCAGGTTAGTGATAATGTAAAGCAGCTGAAATGCAGGCCAGTGTGCTCAGGACAAGCCTGCACTGCAGCAGCCAAAACCACCACCAGGTGGCAGCAAAAACATCCAAAGCTGTGTTAGGAATAATCAGTCATACAAGAACCAGAGGTCTCAGCAAGCCCGTGGTCAGAAACAAGCCAATAGGTCAAAACCAGATGGGAGCTGTCAGACTACTGCTGTGTAGCGCAACCTTCCCCAGAGGGAGCTAGGGAGGGACGTGAGACTGAGTACACAGAGAAGCTATACAAATCAGAAGCACAGGCACCACCAAGTGGTGGGAGCATGGTCAGGCAAGCCGAGTCAAAACCGTACAGAGGCAGAAGCACCAGAAGGAGCAGCAATACACGTAGTCAGTATACCAAGCCGAGGGTCAAATAGCCAAACAGAGAACGTAACAGCAGAGACGGATACCAAGAGACGGGGTCACAGTCAGTCCAGATCATACACGAGTAAACAAGTCAAAGGCAGGAGGATCACCAGGTAACAGGGGTCAGAGGCTCTAAACTGGAAGCTTGAGCTATCTCTAACACTGGTAAGCCGGCTGTGACGGACTGAAATAGCCCAGCCCGCTCCAGAACGAGGCCGAGGAAATTAACCCCCGCATGACAAGTCCTGAGAGAGGACAGCAGCGCACAAACTCCGGACTGGACCATGACAAGAGCTATTACATTGTATGTATTTATTCAAGAAAAATAGGCAGTGTTTATAAAAAAATATACAAGATGATACAAAATGGGAACAAACAATACTATATATACAATTACATAATAAAAAGAAATAACGAAAGAGAATAACTAAACCTTAAACCTGATGTCAAGGAAATGGCTCAGAGCTTAGTGGAGGGACTCCAGGAAAACGGAACGAACCTACAGCAAGATACACCTTCCAAAGAACTGACAAATGACCCGAATCCAAATGCTGCTTTTTATTATCTCAAACTTACACCCACACATCTCCCCTCGATGAGCTCATGTGGGGGGCGGATTGTAGGATGTGATGGGTCTGTTATAATTTTTTGTGATTCGCAACATACAGGATATCTGGAGGTAGATATTGTTGTCATTATTCTTATCGCGACATGGATAGCACCATGTTATGTTTCGGTAGCTGAGGAGTGCAGGTAAAAAAGGCAATACACCAGAGCAGTTGGAATCTATGAGATTGCAGTACCCTGACTAACCACCACAACTAGAGGCAGCCGTGGAGCGTTCCTACGTTCGTCCTAGACGCCTCGTCACAGCCTGAGAAACTAACTGCACCTAAAGATAGAAAGAGGAAAGCTATCTGCCCCGGAGCAGATCCCCAAAGAACATAGAAGCCCCCAAACATGTAATGGCGGTTAGACAAGAGGAAATACAGACACAGACAGAAAATAGTATGAGCAAACGCTGGGGCCCAATCTACCTAAATAGAAAAGGATAGGAAGGGCACTTACTGCAATCCCAAAAAACCCTGAAAAGTACCAACTCTACTAATTTCAAAAACACCTGAGATCACACGACCTCTACCACCTAAATTAGTTCTCTGGTGTAACAAAATCAAAACAGCAGCCACTGAAAAAACTGGAAAAAGCAAATGTACAAACATCAGTGGCTGAACTAAACTGAGAGGGCAAAAGCCCCCGGAGGGGACCCTGAAGGCCCCCACAGAAGTGCAGGACAAAATGCAAAAATCAAGCACAAAAACAAAAAGAAGAAAATGTATTATCTGTTAGCAGGAGATGCAGACACGACACAGCAGGCTACAAAGGAAACAGGAATCAAGGATTGAGACCAGAACAATTGATCACCGGCAACCCTGATGGGAAGGCGACTCCCTTATATAAGACCAGTCAGTAACACCTGATTCCCAATCCTCACAATCTTCACTGGACAGTCCAGTACCGCTTGTAACCACCAGAGGGAGCCTCTGCTCAGAACTCATTTCAAGTCCATTCACAACAGCACCATCCCTAGAACTGTTAATAAGTTGGAGAGTTTAGAATGACCCTACAGTGATGTGAGATAACCTGTTCTGTTCGTCCTTTTGCAGCCATGCTGAAAATCTATATTCCATAAATATTGGATCGATACAAACCCCAATATTCTGGACAATGGAGACAGGCTTTCTGGCTGCAATTGTTCTGTTTTCCAATGAAGAGAACAAGAGTTACCTCTAAGGTGTAAAATTTTCCACTTCTCTGCCACTTGAATATACAAATGTAAGTCTAGGTGGCTGTTTCCGACAATACCTGGTCACCGCAGAAGGCCTCTGCTTCAAAAGGTTGAAGCTCTTCCTCTGTCCTTTGTTATAATTAGTTTCTTTCTCCCTTACTCAAATGTTCAATGTGAAGCCTACTTCAAAAGCAGCTCGAAGTGTCAGCTCTTATCTCTTCTGGAGACGTCTTATGGATTTTAATTTTACTCTATGACACTGCTATATTTTGTGGTTGGTACTATTATGATTTTGTTCTATGATTGGCAGTATTAAGTAGTATTCTATGGTGGGCGGTATTACTGCTGTATTGTGTGGCTGGTACTATTACTGTCTTGTGATTTGCAGTATTACTGCTGTATTCTGTGGTTGATACCATTACTTTTTGTTCTATGATTGGCAGTATTATATAGCATTCTTTAGTGGGTAGTTCTGCTGTCGTATTATATGATGGCCAGTATCACTGGAACATAGTTCAAGATTTCACACAATTACATTGTAGAAGCAAAGAATATGCTTCTTGCTCCAAGAGATTGGATGGAACCTAGATTGGATGGCACCTAGGAATTAGGAATCAAGATTTCTTCAGGGCTTGCTTCAAACAAAGCCCCTTCATTGTATTGCCTGACCCAGAACCACGTGGTTCTTGGTGTCTGGAGGGCTTCTTATACCGTCTTTCCTATGGGCATTGAAAAACAACTAAACATTGGCTGAAGTTGCTCTCCACTCCCAAGTTCCTGGCTGTTTGCAGTCCTAGGTTTGGGTCATTCATTTACCTTTCCTGCCTTCCCGCCTGTTCTATACAATATTAATGATTCTTCTGTACTAAGTGGTTAAAGGAGCCAGCCTGCAGCTCAGCAAACAGTTTGGAGCTGGATCTCTCATCCCTCCCCAACCTCTCTCTGCTTTCATACATATTTTACATTGCTCTTTGCCTCTGGCTAAATCTCTTCCCCTTCCTTCTCCTTTTCACGTTTTCTATCTTGTTTATTTTTATTATTTTAACACCTTTGCTTCAAAAAGTGGAAACAATGTAATATACAGTATTTAACAAGAGTCGGAGATACTACTGCTTTCGGATAGTATCTAAAACACTCGTCTTACAATATTGCCAAGCACTAACGTGAAATTGTTTTCCTTCAAAAACATGGCAATGTTATACCATTCTGATTATGGAGGAAACGACTTTGAAGGTGTGCAAAAATAAAACATAAGGTGTAGATGTATAACTAAGCTATACAAGTTTAGTACAAAATACTAATCCTTTGGGTATGAGCATACAGAGTATTTAGAAAGCCCGCATTGGCCAGGACTCATTCCATTGAACGCCCCGACTCCTTCCCCATGGGCAGAATACTACTCAGATAACACAGGGTGAAGGCATCACAATGGAGTTATGCTTTATTGGATCTTCATCAGTCAACAACATATAGTACGTTCCCAGCAAGTACACAAGATGGTGTGTCACTCATCGGGGATTAGCACCTCTGTGACTTTGTGGCATCCAGGTTCAACTACCCCAACCAGTAGCATCCCGCTTTTGGCAGGCATCCACAGAGAGGAGGTAATGGAAAGCTTTGGAAGCTGACTGAGCCCCTGTGAGGTATGTGGCCAGGGTATTTGATTGTCCCAACCTGGGTTCTCCAAATGTATTTGTGTGTTCAGTGATGAAGTGGAGCAGATCTGTATTTCACCATCTGGAGCCGTGGTTCCTTGGGTTGATGTCCTGTAAAGTATCTTTAGAGACAGAGGCAGCTCCCTTTTATATTCCACAGATATCATTCAGGGCATTCTACCATAGGATTGGAAAAAGGTGGGGGGAAGTAATCCATCATTGTTCGATTGTTCATATAGCCTGCATATTTGTCCTCAAAGTTGTGCAGACTAGTATACTGTAGGGGACTCATGCAATACATAATCAGCAGGCATTCCACAAATTAACATACAACAAAGGTCAACGGATAGACTCACATGAAACAATAGCTCATGTCCCATTACATACTGAACAAAGGTACAATACGTCTGGCATAATTTTCAATAATTCACCCCCACACAGCAGCCAGGTTAACACTATGTCATCATATACGCAAAATAGTAATGCAGTCCAATTCCGTTCTTTAAAAGGGGATGCCTAAATCTACTGTTTAAAAGACTTTTTACAATTTCCATTCACTATTAAAGGATATTCCTCCTTAAAAACTCATTTGCTTAAACTTTTATTGTCTTTTTTCCACCATTTCTTACCAAACATGTCAACAAATGTTTACAAATATTTACCAACAAATTGACATATCTGCCTAGTTATCAACGGTTAACAATATTAGGACAGGAATTATCTTTAGGTGTCTTGAAAAGCTAGGAAACTTCCTGTATGGAACATTTAATGGGGTAAAACTTGTTGCCACTATGCTTTGTAACTAAAGCGGGCCATACATATTAAACAGCTATTTGGCAAACATTAGTTTTGCAGATAGCTATCCCTTTCACATAAGTGGTCAGCTTAACCAAGAGTTTTGTTAAGTGTTTTTAGCTGGGAGAGAGGAGAAAGCGGCTCCCAGACTTCTATGGAAGCTGCTTATCTCCCCAAAAAAACAAAAGGATCGACCATTTAAGTTTTATAAGCCCAAGCTGACTCTCCCTCCACATTATCTGTCAGGGAAGACAACTGATGGACACTCCTAGTTTCATGAGATGGATTGTCAGTTCTACTAAAATGATACGGTTCAGTCACCATTCTTGCAGGATCCCAACAATTCTAGTTTGTATTGGATCCCAAAAGGGAATCTGTCGCCATGAAAATTAGGTCCAATCTGCAGGTACTATATTATAGAGAAGGGGGAGCTAAGCAGATTGATATATAGTTTTGTGAGAAAAGATTCAGTATAACCTGAGTTTTAGCCATTATAGGTCATGTTTCCACGGTCAGGAAACACTCAGTATTAGCTGCGGATTGAAGGCTGCGTCCTACCACAACGTTTAATCCGCAGCGGCCAGATGTTCCTGCATGAAATCCCATCTCCACTATGCATCCCCGCTAAACCGGACATGCGGCGCGTCCTTTTAGATCGCAGCATGTTCTATTTACCTTGTGGCGATTATAAATAACACAGTCCTATGTAGGGACACATCCGGAATCACCACGCGTTCAGAAGGGGGCGGGGCTTTGGGCGGAGCGGGGCTTCCGCTCCGTCCAAAGTGCATTGGTTCCGGATCGTGGAACCATACCCTAACTCTCTGTACTTTCTGGGCTGCTCAGTCCACTGGGCGGTCCTATCGCTCATTGACAACAGTCTTTGTAGTGCGGATAGGACTCGTCACTGGGCCCAAAATCCCATAAAAAGCAGAGGATTAAATGATTTAAACACAGATTAAACTGAATCTTTTCTGACAAATCTATATATCAATCTGCTCAGCTCCCCCTGCTCTGTAACATGGGGCTTGCAGATTGGACTGCAATTTCATGGTGACAGGTTACCTTTAACACATGTGACAACTGAAGGATTAAAAGGATATAGCCGGGATTATAGGAGTTCCTATGATTTGGTGCTGTTAATACTTTTACCATTATACTGTATTAAATTAGCTCGGTGTCATGTAAGTCAGCAGAATTTGTATTTTTATATAATACGGGGGCATTTAGAAAAATATTCAATATTAGCTGTGTTGCTCCTGTACATACAGTGGCCTATGGATATCATTGCTGATTATTACCCTGCAGACAGAGAGGCCGATTACATTGCAGGTTAAAGTGTATGCCTAACCTGTGTTGATACAGCAAAAACATAAGTAATATAAATTAAATTTGCCACTGCCTGCTCTCTAGTCCTGCGCGTGGTGGGCTCATGGGTCTTGTGCGTGGTTGCATTTCGTAGAGAGAACACAAGGTAGGACATGTTTAGGCTGAAGATATTGATTACTATGGCAAGAAGCCAAATGCAGCTGCAGAGGGAATAAAACAGGCCTTGAATCTCAATACGGCTTTTCTTCTACCATTGATGCTGTCATTCCGCATGTGATCACCATCGGGCCTTGGCAGATGTCAGAAGGTTGAACTTCCCGAAAGGAAGCATTTAGAACATAAAAGCATCTTTTCAGTGCCAAAGTTTAAGTAAATAAATTGATTTTAGACAAATATGGAACATATATTTTAGGTAAGTGTCTGATTAAAAGTTATGTAAATTTCATGCTTTAACTCTTTCTAGATCAACGCCAACAAGGTGACAACTCAAAACTTTGAACGAATAACTTACCTAATGGCTTAGCTAAAAGGGTACATTTTATTAACAGGGGATATCGGCGCAAAGAGCCTTTTATGGAGGACCCTTCACCAAATTTTTTTTGTGCAACTGGACACACAATGCAATAGTGGTAGCAGAGAAGAATAAAATATATTTTTGTTATTTCACCAATAAAGCCTTTAAAAGCCATCCAGGGACCATGCCGCTCAAGGTCTAAGCCAAGAGACTAGACCCCGGTGGCTTCTGCATGTCCCGCTCACCTTGAGTGACAGGTCTCTAATTAGACTAACTCACAGGTGTAATACAACCCTTTATGGATGAAAATTCTCCATAAATGATTACCAACAGATGGTAAATGAACCCTATTAAAGGGATGCAATAAAACTTGACTTTTATTTAATTTGAATAAAACTTGAGTCATACTGTTTAAAAATGTATTATTTCTATATTTCATGGGGTTCCTATAGTTAGGGTAGGGTTCCCTATCGGCTAATTATTCTATATACATTGCTAAGGCTGTGCAGTCTTGCCTAAACCATTGCTGCTGTCCATGGATTACATGTAGCATTATCAGTGTATATATGATTAATGATATATAAGAGAACACTGAAGCTGAATTAAGAGTAACTCATAGCCTCCCCAACAAGTTTCGACTAGACAGGCTTTCTCAGGGGGCTAAGGTTATAAAGAGTAATAATATGGAGGGCCGGACCTTTTAAAGACTTTGCCCTGACATCATAGATCTCAAAGGGCCAGTTAGAAATGATCTACAGTATATCCAATGGGATTCTCACTTCTCAGAAGCCAACCTGGGCTCATTTGATTCAACCTGTCACTTAGGATTGGATGCTTTATATAGTGATATATAATTTGGCACGGGTCTGTAGCCATGTGCGAAGTACTCATCTCTTGCCCTCCAGAACGTTACATGAAGGCCGGGGTCCTGGCTGGGTGTGTGGACTTATGCTGTGGGGATGCTACGCCCTTGCAGGCCACGTGTAACTGATGACTTGGGTTTGCCTGGACCATATGTTCAACAGGTCAATGTTTGAGATCACCAGTCAAAAAAACTTTTTATTCAACAATAACTGTATGTACAACAGATAACGGGTACACATTTTGAAGAATGTTTCCTTTACAATAAGAACCATTTTCCAAGCATAGTTTCAATTCTTTCCTCTTTACTCGTTTGTTTCTCTATTTTTATCTTTCCTTTTTTTTTTTTTTTCCACAGTCCAGCTAGCAAGAGTCCTTTACTCAACCCGGGGTTTCGCATTTTCTTTCCCCTCTAGGGAACTACGAGGTATATTGCCAGTATGGATGGTACTTGTCTTCTCTGCCTCTGACGCTCTGGAACTCCGGCCTGGGGCACTCTCTTTGTCTTCCGTACTCTGTCCTGACTAGGCCTGCTGTCTTTATGAGTAATAAACTCTGGGCTGTACTGCTAGGCGTCCTGGCACAGGACCTGTCTCCGATCGATTATTCAGTTCCTTCGGTCCCTCTCTCTTACTCTCCACTAGGATCTCTCTATCCTCTGTCTCTGTGTACAGAGTGTAAGGACACCCATGTCATGCGTCACTGCGGACATCAGACCTGAGGTCTTCTATCTACACACTTTGGCCCCTTTCTAACATTCTGTAAACTACCTCTGTACCTTTAACCCCACTCTGTGCTAGTCCCAACCATTAACTCTTATTTTCCCTACTGTCAAACAACACACATCAGTAACACCGTTAACGCACAGCACCATTCACATTACACAAAATAACAAGATACTTGTTCTTTAAGGGGGAAACACTGGTAAAATGTCCATCTCCTTACAGATACATGCTATTGTGTTCTCTCATACGATACGATACGATACGATACACTTTATTGATCACGGGGGGAAATTACAGTATTACAGCAGCAATACAAACAGCAGTACATAAAATATTAGGACACAAATCTTGCACAGGTATACCAACATTACATAATAAATAAATAATAAAAGTGTGTAGTTCAGGTGTATATAAGTCAATGTTAATTGACATTAGTACACCAGCCATCAGTCATTATTTTCTACCACCCTTAGGAAATTATTTTACATCCCCATAGCAGTAGGTACAAACGATTTCCTAAATTTCTCCTTCTTGCACCTTAGTAGGATTAGACGGCTGCTGAATGTGCTCTTCTGCTTCAAGAACAGCTCGTATAGGGGGTGTGTATTATTGTTCATTATAGCCCTACACTTCTTCTGAATTCTATCCTCCAATACCTCCTCAAAAGAGTCAAGATGGAGGCCAACAGCTGCACTTGCCTTCTTGATAAGTTTGTTGAGCTTATTAGCGTCAGCTACTCGCACAATACTGCCCCAGCAAATGATAGCAAAAAGATGGCGCTTGCTACAACGGACTGGTAGAACATCTCCAGCATTTTACTGCACACATTGAACGACCTGAGCTTCCGCAGAAAGTACAGTCTGCTCATTCCCTTCTTGTAAACCTTTTCTGTATGACACCTCCAATCGAGTTTACTGTCAAGGTGAACCCCCAAATATTTGTAGCTCTCAACCATCTCCTCCTCCTGGCCAGCAATGGTGATCGGTAAGTAATCCTCCTTTTTCCTTCTATAACTCACCACCATCTCCTTGGATTTCTTTACATTTAGTTCTAGACAGTTAGTCTGACACCAATCCATAAAGTCAGAAACCACCCTTCTATATTCCTCCTCCCCCGGCCCCCCACAATGCCCCTACAATCACGGAGTCATCTGAGAATTTTTGGAGGTGACAAAAATCAGATTTATACTGAAAGTCAGCTGTATACAATGATAAGAGGAAGGGTGACAGCACTGTACCCTGAGGGGCTCCAACACTGCTCCGTACACTGCCAGATACCACCTCCCCCATCCTTACAAACTGCATCTTTTACTACTAAACAATGCTGATTACAAAAGAAAATATTCTCTTTTTTTCTGATCTGCAAACATTATTAGCATTGCAAGAGTTAATAATCCTTTAATACCCCTTTCCTCCACCTCTACCGTGATGCAGGTATGCTGACCTTAGATATTGCCACCCTGCTATCTAGCTGCACACACTCACATACACAGCAATTAAATGTCTGTGTAGTACACAGAGATCAATAGCAATAAGTAGAGCTGGGCCCATCTATCCCCATCATACCCCGCTACATCTCTCCCCACCAGCCTATTCTTCCAACCCCCAAGCAAATGTGCAAGAGAAGCAGCTCAGGATGTCATCAATCACTACTGGCGGTGACAGCGTGCCTGGGCTCACCAATGCTGGGATGTTTTAATAAGGCATCCATTAAAGCCCTCAAATAAATTGCAATTTGAAAACAGAAGAGGATCCAGGCCAAGTTTTTCTCATCCATCTTCCTGCGTGTCGTGTAATGTAATTGCGTTGTTAATTTAGCCAGGAACTTTCTCAGTTTGCTGTTCCAGTGTCACTGCATTATTTCCCAGGAGACCGTGTATGTCACTGACTGTATATACTGAATAGGGATGGATGTACATAGGCAAGTAATAGCCAGCGCGTGTCAATTTACATGAAGATGTCAATAAGTGATGTAAGTAAACTTAAATGTAAGTTTACTAACCATAACCATGTAAAGGTATTCATGCAAAGCTATAATATTGGGTGACATGTATAGAAAGATTACTCCAGCTACCGAAGTGTTACCAGTCACACAATAGTGTCTGCTCAGACAGAATTCGGGAAACTTGTGAAAGTACATTTCATTTTAGGTAACATTATGCATTGCGCCCATAATATATACAATGCACTCAAAATATAATACATAACCTATATACACTGCTCAAAAAATAAAGGGAACACTTAAACAACAGAATATAACTCCAAGTAAATCAAACTTCTGTGAAATCAAACTGTCCACTTAGGAAGCAACACTGATTGACAATCAATTTCACATGCTGTTGTGCAAATGGAATAGACAACAGATGGAAATTATTGGCAATTATCAAGACACACTCAATAAAGGAGTGGTTCTGCAGGTGGGGACCACAGACCACATCTCAGTACCAATGCTTTCTGGCTGATGTTTTGGTCACTTTTGAATGTTGGTTGTGCTTTCACACTCATGGTGGCATGAGACGGACTCTACAACCCACACAAGTGGTTCAGGTAGTGCAGCTCATCCAGGATGGCACATCAATGCGAGCTGTGGCAAGAAGGTTTGCTGTGTCTGTCAGCGTAGTGTCCAGAGGCAGGAGGCGCTACCAGGAGACAGGCCAGTACACCAGGAGACGTGGAGGGGGCCGTAGGAGGGCAACAACCCAGCAGCAGGACCGCTACCTCCACCTTTGTGCAAGAAGGAACAGGAGGAGCACTGCCAGAGCCCTGCAAAATGACCTCCAGCAGGCCACAAATGTGCATGTGTCTGCACAAACGGTTAGAAACCAACTCCATGAGGATGGTCTGAGTGCCCGATGTCCACAGATGGGGGTTGTGCTCACAGCCTAACACCGTGCAGGATGCTTGGCATTTGCCACAGAACACCAGGATTAGCAAATTCGCCACTGGCGCCCTGTACTCTTCACAGATGAAAGTAGGTTCACACTGAGCACATGTGACAGACATGACAGAGTCTGGAGACGCCGTGGAGAGCGATCTGCTGCCTGCAACATCCTTCAGCATGACTGGTTTGGCAGTGGGTCAGTAATGGTGTGGGGTGGCATTTCTTTGGAGGGCCGCACAACCCTCCATGTGCTCGCCAGAGGTAGCCTGACTGCCATTAGGTACCAAGATGAGATCCTCAGACCCTTGTGAGACCATATACTGGTGCGGTTGGCCATGGGTTCATCCTAATGCAGGACAATGCCAGACCTCATGTGACTAGAGTGTGTCAGCAGTTCCTGCAAGATGAAGGCATTGAAACTATGGACTGGCCCGCCTGTTCCCTAGACCTGAATCCGATTGAGCACAACTGGGACATCATGTTGCACCACAGACTGTCCAGGAGTTGGCGGATGCTTTAGTCCAGGTCTGGAAGGAGATCCCTCAGGAGACCATCTGCCGCCTCATCAGGAGCATGCCCAGGCATTGTAGGGAGGTCATACAGGCACAGGGAGGTCATACAAGCACGTGGAGGCCACACACTACTGAGCATCATTTTGACTTGTTTTAAGGACATTACATTCCACTTTAATTTTGTGGGTGACTCCAAATCCAGGCCTCCATTGGTTAATAAATTTGATTTCCATTGATAATTTTTGTGTGATTTTGTTGTCAGCACATTCAATTTTGTACAGAACAAAGTATTCAATGAGAATATTTCATTCATTCAGATCTAGGATGTATTATTTGAGTGTTCCCTTTATTTTTTTGAGCAGTGTATATTACAAAATATAAAAAAATTAGCTGGACTATAATCTTTTATATGTGCAAAGCATGAGAGCATGCTCACACTGGCTATTTTGCAGACAACTGACCCCAACCAAAAAAAACCAAAATGAGCATATACCCTACACCAAGTAAATATAATCATTAGCCAAAAGAAACACTCTTGGCACATGTGCCGAAAATGCTACCAATAAAAATATCAACTTGTCCCGCAAAAAATAAGCCAGCACATGACTTTATCGGCCGCAATATGGAAAAATTATAGCTCTCAAAATATGGCGATGCTCAATGAAAAGTGTATTTTAGTATGTGACAGCAGCCAAACGGAAAAAAATGCTATAAATCTGGTATTGCTGTAATAGCAACGACCATAAGAATAAAGTTGTCTAATCACTTGTACCGCAGGAGGAACGGCGTAAAAAATAAATAAAACCAATTCTTCACCTGCTGATTTGTTCATTCTGCCTCCCAAAAATCGCAGTAAGGCTCGGCGCACATTTATCTACCCTGAGCGCTTACAGGGGGTTTTAGTATAAATCTCTGAGATACTTGATTCAGACAGAACCCCCAGCGGAAGATTCCCTATAATGAGGCAGAAATTGTGGGACAAATTTTGGTGCCATTTTTACCCATTTCCCATTGTGAAAATGTAAAAGCTGGGGCTAAAACTACATTTTGTTGGTAAAAATGTAATTATTTTTCTTCACTGCCCAATGGTATAAAATTCTGTGACACACCTATGGTGTCAATATTATCACTGTACCCTAGATGAATTCACTGTGAGGTGTGGTTTGTAAAATGCTGTCACTTGTGTTTTTTTTTACTGTTCTGGCACCTCAGGGGCTCTACCAATGTGATATGGCACCTTCAAACCAGTCCAGCAAAATCTGAACTCTAATATATCGACCACATATGGGCTATATACTGTATCAGTTGTTCTCCAAACGTGATTTGACAGCTGCAGAACATTCCATCAAAATCTGTGTTCCAAAACGTCACTTATCCTTATCCTTTCTGAGCCCTGCCGTGCACCCAAACAGTAGTTTTCCCCCACATATGTGGTATTGGTGTACTCAGGAGAAATTGCACAACAAATTTTGGAGTCTATTTTCTCCTGTTACCCATGTTAAAATAAAAAAATTGGGGCTAAAAGAACATTTTTGTGGGGAAAACGTGAATTTTCATTTTATTTTCACAACTCCATGTTATAAACTTCTATGAAGCACCTGGGAGTTCAAGGTGGTCAAAAGACATCTAGATAAGTTCCCTGAGGGGTCTAGTTTCCAAAATGGCATCACGTGTGGGGGTTTTCCTCTCTTCTCTACATCAGGGGCTCTCCAAACGCAACATGGTGTCAGCTAACGATTCCAGGAAATTTTGTATTCAAAAAGTCAAATGGCGCTCCTCCCCTTCCAAGCTCTGCCGTGTTCCAAAGCAGAGCTTTTCCCCAACATATTGGGCATTGGCATGCTCAGGAGAAATTGCACAACAAATCTTGGGGTCAATTCTTTCCTGCTACATTTGTGAAAATAAAAAAATTGGGGTATAAATAAAATTTTTGTTAAAAAAGTTAAGTGCTCATTTTTTTCCCCTCCACATTCCATTAATTCCTGTGAAGCACCTGAAGTGTTTAATAAACTTCTTGAATGTGGTTTTGACCACCTTGATGGGTGCAGTTTTTAGAATGGTGTCACTTTTAGGTATTTTCCGTCATATAGACCCCTCAAAGTCACTTCAAATGTGAGGTGGTCCATTAAAAAAAGTTTTTTTTGTTTATTTTGTTGTAAAAATGAGAAATCGCTGGTCAACTTTTAACCCTTATAACTTTGTACCAAAAAAAATTATGTTTCCAAAATTGTGCTGATGTAAAAATAGACATGTGGGAAATATTATTTATTAACTATTTTGTGTGATATAACTCTGTGATTTAAGGGCTTAAAAATTAAAGTTTGAAAATTGCAAAATGTTCCAAATTTCCGATATTTTCACAAGTAAATGCAAGTCATATGAACAAATTTTACCATTATCATGAAGTACAATATGTCACGAAAAAAAGTTCTCAGAATCAGTGGGATCCGTTGAAGCGTTTCAGAGTTAATACCTTGTAAATTGACACTGGTTAGAATAGTAAAATTTCTCCTCATAATGAAGATGAAAACTGGCTTGGGGGGAAGCGGTTAAGTACCCCATGTTATTTACATGAACTATTACAATTCACTTGTTTACTTGCTGTAGGGTGTATGCTCTTTAATTTTTTTCTTGGGTTTTGTCTGTGAAATGGCCACAGTGTGAATGTGCTCTTACATTTTGAATGTATACCAACTTATAGTCCGCTCAGTTTTTTGTTTTTTCTAAAAGGTCTAAGCACATTCTAGCCCTGGAAAAGGACACAAGAACCTTACCACAGCTGTCCCAAAGGTTTTCTATTGGCGAATGACTAACATTTCTAAAAGGCTTGTCCAGGATTAGAAACAACCAGATGCTTTCTGCAGGAAACAGCGCCACATCTGGCCATGGATTATGTCTAGCATTACAGCTCGCCTCCACTGAGGTGAATTGGTACCATATAGAGATGTAGTCATTTTTGGGAAAGGTAGCAGTCATATTTTAGTTATCCCGGACCACCACTTTAATGGGCTCATTATTTCTGAACAAAATGCTACTGTTCAACCGCTCAGAACAATCATTTGCCATTTAACTAAATCTTAAATCAATGATAGTATGCCAGGTAGTCAATGAAAGCAAATGTCTGATTGGTTTCTATGGGAATATACACATTTGAGACAGGGGAGGAAGGGAGAAGAAGAGATGCTGGCATAATGTAATCTGCTGGATCATTAAATAGTGTCCTATCTCTGTGCACTAAGGGTATTGTAGGTTACAGAATGTAGCATGCCAGCAGGGTGGCTTTCTGTTAGGTAATCACCTCCGTTTTGTGTCCCATTCTCATACAGTGTATAAACGATCATAATTTGCTTTTTTATGAGTTCTCTACAGTATGGCTGCTTAAGTAAAAATAGCACATGTTGGCCGGATAACACTTCCATACAGTTTCCTAAATACTAGTGACACAGTATTTCTACCACTATCACTGCAAATATAGTATACAGTGAAACTCCTGGGTAACAGTGATAAACTAAAGAGTTTATCCAGGACTTTTTTTTTACTATGGGCTTAAAAATGAACAGATAAGTAGTTACTAACTACCTGCCTGGTAACGGCAAAGAGCGATCATTGACCGCTCCTTCCGGCGATTTAGCTGCTCCATGTCAACAGAGCAGCTCTTCTTCCGGGTTGCTTTGTTGGGGTGTAACTTTTGACGTCATGCTGATTGACAGCTGGCTCCTCACAGTTAGGCAGTGCGGAACTAGCTGTCAATCAGCATGACGTTGGCAGTCACTCTTCATCAACAGCAAAGTGGTAAAGAGCTGCTGCTCTGTTGACGTGAAGTCAGTGGAAGTAGCCGAATCACCAACAGGAGTGGTCTGTGACTAGTTTGTGGCAGCAAAGATCGGTGCCAGCCAACAACCTGTCTGTTAGTTTTTAGGCCTATAGCAAAAAAAAAGAAACGTCTTCAATAAACCCTTTAAGTACCCCAATACAATGCTTATATAATACCAAGCTGCAGTGACCAAATCACAACTCCTAACGTAACATGAAGTAATCTAATACAGTTTAGTTTCCCCTCTCCAAATCATTTTATGATTAGTGATGAATCAAAAAATGTGGTGGTCTAGGAAAGTAAAGAAGTGAAGGTACTAAGGAAGTCTACACTTTTTTAGTCTAGGCTTTTATTTTTCTGTGGTTTAGGGTAGGTAACAGTTTAATGGAAATTAGAAAGGTGATCTTGGGCAATGAAAGGATAAATTCTGTCCAATGGGTTATTCATCTATCCAGGATAGAAGACTTCACTGCAGTAAAGTAAAGTTAAAAATGATCCATTCCATCATAAGCCGGGTGCAATGTACTCACCTGGCAATGCCTATGCCATACACTGGCATAGTCGCAGATCGAGCATCGAAAGAGAACAAAAAATGTGGGAAGACTATATAAATGTAGAAATGGTGAATCAAGTGCATTTCAAGATGGACCCAAGAGTGGACTCTAAGATGGTGGTTGATAACGCAGCACAGAAAAGAGGACCCACCCATTGTGGGTGTAGAAGGCCAAAAGTGCTTGAAGAATCGTCAATCCCTTCACAGGTTTTGCCTCAAGAATTGAAAGACCTGCAGAGAGTTGCCAGATGGTTATGGAAGGTGCCCTCTCAAAGAAGGTGAGGTGAAAGGAAAAGGTCTGTTCACAGGGTAATGAAGAGATAATACAGGAGGAGCCATCAAAGAAATGGTATTGTGCTCCAAAGGGGACCCAGTCTATGAATGGGTGGTGCCATGCCAGGAAGAACGCGTGATGACATGTTTAGCACTATTAGGCTACTGGAAGCCGCAGAGGAAGCAGCACTGTTTGTTCGAGTGAGAGACTGCCTGTCTGTGATGGAAGAGTTCGTAGCTCTGTGTCAGCAGTGGAAGCCTGACTTAGAACCAAAGTTGGACAGAAAGGCATACTGAGCCTGGGATTGAAGCGATGACCTCAGTGAAGTGGAGAGCAAGTGAGCGCTGCCATGGGAGGATGAGCAGGACATCCGAGAGAGCGATGGCTGGAATTCCCCTTCATTCCCTTTAATCCTGAAGCGACCCAGGCGGAGCTGGTGAGCAGTATGGATGCGAGAGTTGAAGATGATTTTTTGGTGAGGACGGAGGTAGTCCTCACACCCAGTACGCAGCTAAGTGTCGGGGGAGGATGGGGCAGTTTGCAGACTTAGTGGAACAGGAGTTGAAGAGGGATGCCACACGGGGGGGGTGACGTGTTGCTAGAGAAGAGACCATCTAAGGCAATGTCGCCTCTTGTTTAGGACTGTTGTGGGGCCGGCAAGTCCTAAGGCGTGCGGTCTGAGAGTAAGGTGTTGCAGGGTGGTCTGGTGGAGAAGGCCACCTGTCCCGGAAGAAGACCAAGTTGCAGGGCCAGAGACAGAGCCCTTCACCCAGTCTGTTTCACTGCCCTGAAAATGGCAAAGAGGTTAGATATCCTATTAGCTGACCTACCAGTGCGTCCTGCACTGCCTCCTCCAACTCCTTTCCTCATCTGTAAAGATGGAGGTTACAGCTTTGGATAGGTGGATCGCTGATGTAGTGGAAGAGGAGGAAGAATGGGAGAAGTCCTGGAGGTACAGTCCTGAAGGAGATAATTTGGAACAACAGATGACCCAAGGAATGGTCCTCTCTTTTGACAAGGTATGGACCTACGGGTTTTTGGAAGAAGAGTACACCAGGCACATTTGTATGTTAACCGCCGCTCAATCAAATGTTATCACCTACCTTTTCACTTACATAGCTTTACAGCTGAGAGAGTGGGTAAGATTCTTGAAGGAAATAGGCCCAAGGGGTGGTACGCAGTGGTGCTGGGGTCGGAAAAGGAGGAGAAGCCCCATGTGGTGAAACCATTGCCATCGCGAAAGGTGTCCCCTACTGCTGATGCCCAGGATGGTGGACAACTGCCCCGGCCATGTGCCGGGGGGGGTCCCTGCTGAAGGAAGATCAGACTTCCACTCTGCCATTGAGAAGCCAAGAGCTACAGGAAGGGTTTTCCCAAAACTACCAGTTCCTTCAACTAACCCTGTGGTGGTTTACGTGGTGCAAATTCATCGCTATACATCCAGGGAGAAGTGCCAAAAATTACTCTAAAATATGCCTGTGAGGTGACAAAATTGAGTAGGAAGCTGGAGAAGCTACCAAGTTGTGCTAGTTGTACCCCAAATGCCTGGGGTGGGTAAAGTGCTCCAGAGTAGCAGAAACCAGTGGGCCTATGGCCCTGCCTCCTGGTTGTTTAAAGGAGTGGTACGTGCCCTAGATTACCGAGGATGGCATCAGTTTACAGCAGCATATGACTGAACTACTGCTGCAGTGTTTTGTTTTTGTTTTTTGGGGGTGGGTTGTGCTCGTTGAAGGTTTTTCCGCTGGATTATGAGGCGGCTGGAGGGTCCCTCAGTTATGGACTGAGCCATATCCAGGACTAACACTGCAGTTTATGTACTGTGCTCCTGTTCTAAGGACTGTTGATGAGTTAATGGACTGTGCTTATGTCCTATGAACTATCTTCAAATTGATATACTGTGTTACTCTTGTTCCGGGGTCCTTACTGAGAAGGACCAGACCAATCCTATGGAATGTCACCGGATTAATGAACTTTGAATGTTGCTGTTCCAGGGTCCTTACCAAGAAGGACCAGGATGACTCTATCTTAAAGGAGAAAATGGTCCAGAACTTAGAGTTTTAAGAATGTATTATGTATTTGTTAGAACTCTCCTGTTAGGTTTTTTCTATCTTGCTGGTCACATGACCTTTGTGGCCTATTTAGTCCTGCTCCGCCCTTCTGGCTTTGCTGAACTTCATTGTAATTTCTACTCTTAAGCTAGCCGGGTCTTTTGTTACCTTACTCAAATAGTTTTGCTTGGTCTTCAGACCGCTATGTTCTATGTTGTTTTGTTTTTCTTTTTACTGCTACAACTTCTGTTAGGAGGTGTTCATATTTTATCCCAGTCCCTAGTGCTTGTAGGGATCCCTTCCTCGCATCTATAGGTCTTCGTTCAGACTAGCTGAGGACTTTAGCGGGTCTGATCGCAGGATCAGGTTCCCCGTTACATCGTAGGGATTGAGCTTAGTTCTATTGTAGGGACAGATATCCCTTTCTTTCCTTAGTGCTTGTAGCAGAACATAACAGTAAGTCCAGCCCAAAAATATCTCTGCAGGGACTCTCTCTGGAGGTGTCCGAGCTTCAGCAACACGTGAGTAGCTGTTCTGGAGCACATTTCGTGGAGCCAAAGTACGTTTGCCTGATTTATTTTTTGGTGAACAACAAGATTTTTTTTCTTTTAAAAATGCTTGCTTGTTGTATTTTCGTTTGAGACCCAAATCCTCTGGTGATGAATCACAGCGCATAGGGTTCATAATGTCACTTTTGCGCAAAGAACCTCAGGAGTGGGCCTTTTCTCTGCAACCTAGTGATCCATGCTTTAGATCAGTGGATAGTTTTTTTTCTGCTTTGGGGTTATTGTATGATGATCCTGATCGTGTCTCATCAGCTGAGACAGAATTGAGACGTTTGAGGCAGGGATCAGGTAATGTGGAAAAATATCGTACTCACTTCCGACGGTGGTCTACTCAGGTGGGGTGGAATGATTCAGCTTTGAAAAGTTTGTTTCTTGCAGGGCTAAGTGAAAGGGTTAAAGATTTTCTGATTGCTTATCCCATACCTGGTAACTTGCAAGAGGCTATGCAATTAGCTATACGGGTGGATAGGAGACTGCGTGCAAGGGTTAATGAGAGTAAATCCTATGTCATGTCAGCCCCAAGTCTTGAGAGGGTCTGTACTGACATTGGAGAGCCCATGGAGATTGGGGCGATGGCACCTCGCTCTCAGGAAAAAGACCGCAGGTTTTCTGAAGGTTTGTGCTTTTATTGCGGCAAATCTGACCATTTCATTAAGAACTGTGTGCTTCGTATGAACAAAGAAAAAAAAAAGGTCAGTTCCGCCCGTATAGCCTGTTTAAATACTAAGGGCATCTTTCTTTCTGCCACTACTACTGCGGCTCAGGAAGAATTAATGGATTTTACGGGTATTTGTCGATTGTGGGTCAACTCTGAATGTGATTGATGGGGGATTCTTGGAAAAACTTAAATTAAAACCCAAACCTTTGTCATCCCCTATTGCCGTGGTTTCTGTTGATGGCTCTCCCTTGAAGAACGTTACTCACAAGGTCTGTGAATTTCCCCTCACTATTAATGGTGTTCACCAAGAGAATTTGGATTTGGTAGTATTGAATAATTTATCTTCTCCGGTAATTTTGGGGTTACCCTGGTTAAAATTGCACAATCCGGTACTGGATTGGTCTACTAATGAAATTAAGTCCTGGAGTTCTAAGTGTTATGACAAGTGCTGTAACAGGCGTATTGCTGCCGTGGATAAAGGAGAAATACCTGTACCTATTCAGGATTTCTGGAAAGTTTTTTCTGAGAAGGAGTCGCAGATTTTACCTCCCCATAGAGACTATGATTGTACTATTAAATTTGTCCCTGGAGCGACTCTTCCTAAAAGTCGTTTATTTAATCTTACTATTCCTGAGAGAAAGGCTTTGGAGGAATACATACAGACAAGCTTGGCCGCCGGTCACATTAGGCCTTCCAAATCTCCTGTGGCTGTTGGATTTTTTTTTGTTAAAAAAAAGGACGGCGGTTTACGTCTTTGTCTGGACTTTCGTGAGATTAATAAAATTACTGTACGCAATCCTTACCCACTGCCATTGATTCCTGATTTGTTTAACCAGTTAGCGGGGGCCAAGTGTTTCTCTAAAATTGATCTTCGGGGTGCATACAATTTGTTGCGCATGAAGGAAAGACTGCTTTTAACACTCCTGTGGGTCATTTTGAGAATCTGGTTATGCCTTTTGGCCTTACCAATGCTCCTGCATTTTTCAGAATCTTATTAATGACATCCTTAGACCTTTGATCGGCAAAAATGTGGTTGTGTATTTGGATGACATTTTGATTTATTCGCCGGATCTGGAGTCTCATTGGCGGAGCGTTCGTGAGGTATTACAGTTATTGAGTGACAATTCGCTTTTTGCTAAGCTGGAGAAATGTGAGTTCACTGTACAGAGAATTAGTTTTTTGGGCTACATTATCTCCAGCGAAGGTTTTGAGATGGACCCGGTGAAAGGTCAAGCTGTGCAGGAATGGCCTAGGCCTATTGGTTTGAAATCATTACAGAGGTTTTTGGGTTTCGCCAATTATTATAGAAAATTCATTAAAAATTTTTCTATTATTGTCAAACCACTGACCGATCTCACCAGGAAAGGTGCTAATGCGGTTCAGTGGACTACTGAGGCCATTGAAGCTTTTGTGTTTTTGAAGGAGAGGTTCAGCTCTGCTCCCATCCTTATGCAGCCTGATGTGACTAAACCGTTTTTGGTTGAGGTTGATGCTTCTTCTGTGGGGGTCGGCGCGGTGTTGTATCAGGAAAACACGGATGGAGTACATCCTTGTGTATTTTTTTCAAAAAAAATTTCTGAGACTGAACTGAATTATGATATTGGTAATCGGGAATTGTTGGCCATTAAACTCGCATTTGAACACTGGCGGCATCTCTTGGAAGGTGCTGAATTTCCCGTTCAGGTTTTCACTGATCATAAAAATCTGATCTATCTTGATGCTGCCAAACGCTTGAATGCCCGTCAGGCTAGGTGGGCACTGTTTTTCTCGCGGTTTAATTTTTCCGTTACTTACATCCCAGGTACTAAGAATGTGAAAGCCGATGCTTTGTCTCGCAGCTTTTCTCCCATGGTTGGTGTTGAGGAGGAGGAGAACATTTTACAAGAAGGGGTTGTGATTGCTGCTTTGGACTCTGTGTTGGAAGATGAGATTCTTAAAGCATAGGAGAATGCCCCATCTAACACTCCCCATGGTAGGTTGTTTGTGCCTGGGACCTTTAGGAGAGATTTGTTTGTTGAGTGTCATGAGTCTCGGTTGGCAGGTCATCCTGGAATCTCTGAGACCAAGAGACTTGCGGGTCGCAGTTTTTGGTGGCCTGGATGGCAGAAGGAAGTCATTAAGTGGGTGCGTCAATGTACTGTGTGTGCTAGATCTAAGTCTTCACATACTCCTGCTGCGGGGTTGCTTTGCCCTCTGGAGGTTCCTAGTGCTCCTTGGACACATTTGGCTATGGACTTTATTACTGACCTTCCCCCCTCTGAGGGTTTCACTGTCATCTGGGTGGTCGTGGACCGTTTTAGCAAGATGTGTCACTTGGTTCCTTTCATCAAACTGCCCTGCGCTAAGACTCTCGCTAAGGCCTTTGTCAAGGAGATTGTCAGACTACATGGCGTTCCTACTGACATTGTTTCTGATAGGGGACCTCAGTTCGTGGCTCGTTTTTGGTGTGCCTTTTGTGACAGGTTGGGAGTTCATTTGTCATTTTCATCTGGATATCATCCTGAGTCTAATGGCCAGACAGAAAGGAAAAATCAGGATGTTGAGCAGTTCTTGCGTTGTTTTGTGGCAGACAATCAAGAGGGGTGGTCTGAGTTTCTGCCACTTGCTGAATTCGCTCTTAACAACCATACATCCTCTTCTGCTGGTTGTTCGCCTTTTTTTTGTTGTACTGGGAGACATCCGTCGTTTGGGTAATTCTCCAAATTGGTGTCGGCCGTGCCTGATGAGGAGAATTTTTCCGGTGATTTGGAGAGAGTTTGGACGGATGTGCGTGGTAATCTTCAGGAGGCTAACAGAAAATCTAAAAGGTACTTTGATAGGAAACGGCAAGAGGTTTTGTTTGCTATTGGTGACATGGTTTGGTTATCCTCTAAGAATCTGAGGTTGAGGATTCCTTCTAAAAAATTGGGTCCCAAGTTTGTAGGGCCCTTTAAGGTGCTTCAGGTTGTTAACCAATCGGTTGTTAGGTTGGAGGTTCCTACCTCTGGAAGATTAATCCGGTGTTTCATGTTTCTCTGTTGAAAAGAGCTGATGTGTCAGATGGAGATGCCTCTGCCACTGTTCCCCCTTTGGTGGAGGACGGGGAATATGAAATTTCCCGCATCCTAAATTCTAGACGGTATAGAGGGAGTTTGCAGTATCTCGTCGCTTGGAAGGGTTTTGGACCCGAGGATAACTATGGGTGAGGGCGGATGATGTTTCTGCGTCCAGACTTGTCAGAGTGTTTCACATGAGGTTTCCGGGTAAGCCTGGGCCTAGGGGATCCGGAGGATCTCTTAGAAGGGGGGGTACTGTTAGAACTCTCCTGTTAGGTTTTTTCTATCTTGCTGGTCACATGTCCTTTGTGGCCTATTTAGTCCTGCTCCACCCTTCTGGCTTTGCTGGACTTCATTGTAATTTCTACTCTTAAGCTAGCCGGGTGCTTTTGTTACCTTACTCAAATAGTTTTGCTTGGTCTTCAGACCGCTATGTTCTATGTTGTTTTGTTTTTCTTTTTACTGCTACAACTTCTGTTAGGAGGTGTCCATCTTTTATCCCAGTCCCTAGTGCTTGTAGGGATCCCTTCCTCGCATCTATAGGTCTTCGTTCAGACTAGCTGAGGACTTTAGCGGGTCTGATCGCAGGATCAGGTTCCTCGTTACATCGTAGGGATTGAGCTTAGTTCTATTGTAGGGACAGATATCCCTTTCTTTCCTTAGTGCTTGTAGCAGAACATAACAGTATTGTGCTGTGATGTGATCATTTTTGGTGTTTTACATGTTTGGATGGCCGAGGACAGGCATAATTAAAGAAGAGGGAAATGTAAAGAAGTGGAGGTGCCACATACACCCCCCTTGAGGAGATATGTGTAGTGAAATAATGCACTGCACTGTTTAAATGTGATTTTTGCTGTTTGAAAATTTTCATGCACTTAGTTGTGAATAGAAAAAGCAAATAGTTGGGACTAGCCCAGAATGTGAAGGGCTATGTGGGAAGACAGATGACTTCCTGATAGTGAGTTGGTTAAAGCCCAGTGTTCAGCAAAAGACAGACCTGAGGTGTGACAGTTGGAAGACTGACATGTTATAGTGTGTTGTGTGTGAAGAGAGAGAACCACAGGACATCGGATAATACGCCATAAGGACCAAGAAACGTGCAGAGATATTTGACGGAGAAATTTAACAGATTGGAACCCAGGCCAGGGAGGCCACATAAACGGTATGGAACATAACCCAGAGGAAGTAGAAGGCCAACTTGAAGAGGATTAAACGAGAAGGAATTGTATCAGTAGGACTTTAGTGAACATTTATCTACAGTAAATGGATCAAGGTTAAAGTGAGGAGTCGTACTGATGCACCTCAAACAGTGGGGTCCTGATTAGTCAGTTGGGAACTGAAAATAGCTGGGTGTGGCCATAGCCTTACACCTGGACCCAAGCGGGCCTTTCAGGGCAAGACAAAGTCTCTGTCACGACAGAAACTAGCATGCCTCCTCAGAGCAGCCCCACTTCTCATGCGTTTTCTCCTTGTGACAGGCCTCTCCGCTGAGTTTGTTTCCTCCTACACACCTCACCACTGCTGCACCTGCATGTGGTACCCATCTAGCCTTAGGGAGGGCATGGATGGTCTCAGGACTTTAATCTTGCTGTGTCCTGCAGAGATCAGGTTCCCCAACCTATCGCGTGCCAGCAGGGCCTTTATTTTGCAGCTCCTTCCTTCACTCCTCGCCCGAACGTCGGTTCCTACCTTGTCAGTGCACGTTTATGCTTGTCTCATTATTCCGCATCCAGTTACCAATCCAGCTAGCATTCCCGTCCTGCTTGACCTCTCCGCTCCTGACCTTGACTGCATTTACTGACCCTATGCTGCCTACCCTGGCCTCGGATTGCCTGACATGCCTGTTTTACCCCTTTATACCTCGCACCGTGCCTCTGACCTTTGGTCAGCTGCTGCAGTGGTACCTGGTGACTACCAGCAGCCAAGCCTATCCTCACATCAGAGGTTCTAGCGAACACCTTGTAAGCACTTAGTTGTGTCCCTCCAGAGTCATTCTGGTCCGTGGCGCAGTGAGTCCACACCAACCGGGGTACAGTCTCCTGTAATCGTTTGATGTATTGTCATGAGATGCAAGAATGTGACGTGCAAGATAAATGAAGTGTCATTAAATGTAAGTGAGAAGTGCCCATACCTGCTTAAAGCAAGAGAAAACTTTGTGAAGAAACATGCCTATTATCTGATGTAGTTTTTATCACGTTCATGTTCAGTAAAAAGAAGTTTAATATTGGACTTTGGTCTTTCTCAGTTCGTTCCTTAACATCTGGTCCTGGCCTGCCTGAAATAGTAGAGGCGTATCACCCATGTAACAAGAAAGCACACACACAGCCAGGACCCCCATTTTCATGTAACGTGCCGGGGCGTGAAACAGGAGTACCTTGCCCACAACTTCCACCCGTGCCTCGGTACAGAGTCATACAGGATGAGTGTGTTATGGAGCAAGCCTCTTGAAAAAATGGCTTGATCAGAGATATAAGATGTTTGCATTGATTTCTTCTTTTATTTATATACACCATGTTCCAAATTATTATGCAAATGATATTTTTCTCTGATTTTCCTAAGTGGTCGGTGCAAATGACAGTCAGTCTAATAAAAGTCACTCATCACCCGTTAGAGCAGGGGTCCCCAACTCCAGTCCTCAAGGCCACCAACAGGCCTTCAAGATTTCAAGATTTCCCTAGTATTGCCCAGGTGATAATTGCATCACCTGTGCAATACAAAGGAAATCCTGAAAACATTGTGGTGGCTTGAGTTGGATTTGGGACCCTGCTCTAAGGGTGATGGACTATCACGTTGAGAGGGGTCCCACCAGTCCCAAGCCACACAGTCTGTTATTCCTGTTGCAGTATATTGCACACTGTGCAATACAAGGAAATCTGAAATGATTGTGTGCTTGAGGACTGAGTGGACCCCTGCTTAGATCATCGAATTTATTGAAGAACTCATGAACGTATAATCTCCAAAATGAATAAAAACTCAAAATGCACTGTTCCAAATTATTAGGCACAGTAGAATTTCTAAACATTTGATCTGTTTTAAAGAACTGAAAATGCTTGTGAGGAACTAAGCCGACCGCCACACGGTAGCCCGGGAATCACAGCTTCTGATTCCACCGCCGCTACCACATGTGACGGACGACCCCTTTCCTCCCATGTCACCAATGGGTCGTAACTCCACAGGTACAGCTCTCCGGCGCCCCCTTTGTCTCTCAGGTCAGTAAGGGAACTGCACCTAGAGCAAATGGCCGCCGGGGAGGGTGTCCTGTTACCCAATGGGTATTCTAAGATTCGTGATCAGAGTAAAAGCATCAGCCCAAGATTAATTTTATGGTTTAATGCCTTAAGAGCGCACTAGATAATTACAGAAATATACAGTAAAGCTATACAACGTAATTACAATGGAATTGCAGTCAGAGAAAAAATACAACGATAATGTACAAGGCTTAAAGGTATAAGCTATGGATCAATATTACCGGGTATTATGGTCATGGGAAGGCCTTGGCTCTGCCGTTCCCAGGTACAGTCTTCAGTTGCTGGATAGTCCCTTGGTCTTTCCTAGACCATCTTCTTGGCTTCTGTGTGTGAAATGGAATGACCACCCTGTACATGGCTACAATTCTTAAACCTGCTAGGCCCTTCCCTTTTGCTTTGAAGCACGCATATTAACTGGCCTGCAATTCATATGGAGCAGGAAACAAGGGCTTGAGCTTGAGCTATTTACCATACGACTGACCATCTTATTCAGACACTGGCCTAAACTAATTAGCATGCTAAAGCCCCTTTGATTCCTAGTGGACATCAAAACCGGTCGTACCGGATATGCTAATAGGCCCTGTGTAGTTAAAAGTTTGTGGCTCTGTGAACAGACAAGATGGAGGCTGGTATACAAAATGGCGACGTCCCTTTCCTTACACCTCCCTGCTTTTGAGGGCGCTAGGGGGTATCACATTCCTGTGTTCCCCCATGCGCCCTACCGCACCCTCTCTTTGGCTAGGGTGGCAGATCCAGAAGGATTTCTGACTCTCTGTTCCTCTGAAAGGTTGCACACTGGTTGGGCATAAGCCTCCCGCTCATGGTGGGCCTTCATCATGTTCACATGGAAGGCCTTCCTCCTTCCACGGGCGTGGTCCAGGGTGACCAGGTAAGTGACGGCTTGAGCTGCTCGTGCACGAGGTATGGACCCTCCCAGGCCGCCTGAAGCTTGTTTTGGGGTAGGGGACCAGTACCCACACCTTTTGACCCACCTGGTAGGTCCGCTCACAAGCATTCTGGTCGTACCATCGCTTCTGGTCAGCTGAGCTTGGGCCATATTGTCATGCACCAGCCGCATCAAGGCCATCATTCGGTCCCGGAAGCGCACGACATACTCAATGACCGACACTCCAGGGGTGGCTAAATCCCCTTCCCATGCTTCCTTCACCAGAGCAAGGGGCCCCCGTACACTCGCCCGTACAGGAGTTCAAAGGGGGAGAACCCCGTTGAGGCCTGTGGGACTTCCCGATAGGCAAACAGCAGGTGTGGGAGATACCGCTCCCAGTCTCTCCCGTGGGAGTCGACCAACATCTTCAGCATCTGCTTTAAGGTGCCATTAAACCGCTCACACAAGCCATTGGTCTGTGGGTGATACGGGCTGGCCACCAGATGTTGCACCTGTACCTGCTTACAGAGAGACTCCATCAGCTGCGACATGAACTGGGTCCCTCGGTCGGTGAGCATTTCCTTGGGAAACCCCACCCTGGAGAAAATCTCCAGTAAGGCAGTGGCCATTTTGTCGGCCCGAATGGACGACAAAGCTACCGCCTCCGGGTACCGGGTGGCATAGTCCACTACCGTTAGTATGAAGCATTTCCCGGAGCGGCTGGGAGTGGACAGAGGTCCAATGAGATCCACAGCCACCCTCGAGAAAGGCTCTTCGATGATGGGCAGAGTTACCAGTGGGGCTTTGGGGCGCGGCCCCGCCTTCCCCACCCTCTGACAGGTGTCACACGAACGGCAGTAGGCTATCACCTCGGTCCTCATTCCAGGCCAGTAGAAATGCTGAGCTAGCCTGGCCCTGGTTTTAGTGATCCCTAAGTGTCCGGTCCATTGGAATCTCGTGTGCGATCCGCAACAATTCCGCCCTGAACGGATGGGGCACCACTAACTGTCGGTCCCTGGGCCACGCTCCGGTGAACCCTGCTGGACCGTTACCCGGTACAGCCGTCCCTGGTCCCAAACCACTCGCTCGCGGTTGGACTCCAGGGGAGGCTGTGCCGCCTGTTCCTTGAGAGTCTTCAGGCTAGGGTCAGCTTCCAACGCTGCCTGAAATCCCTGACTTGATATGGCAAGAATTGATGAAACTGCCATGTCCTCTGTCAGTTCCCGGGATCTGTCTCCTGGCTACTGTCTGACTCGGCAGCCACTTGGTCAGAGAGGGGGAAACCGTCGGACCTCCGCGAGGCTCCTTGGGCTTCAGCGCTCCCACTCCTGGTAACAGCGGCTACGACCGCTGAGACCACGGTAGCTCCTGCTTTCCCTCATCCTCTGACCAAGTCGCCGGGTCAGGCAGACTTCCCTGA
>JARQOD010000001.1:466571014-466610884 GCA_033576555.1 Oophaga sylvatica
AGGTCAGGATTTTGACTAGGCCACTCCAAAGTCTTAATTTTGGTTTTCTTAAGCCATTCAGAGGCGAAATTGCTTGTGTGTTTTGGATTATTGTCCTGCTGCAAAACCCAAGTGAGCTTCAGCTTGAAGTCAGGAACAGATGGCAGGACATTCTCCTTCAGGATTTTTTCGTAGGCAGCAGAATTCATGGTTCCACTTACCACAGCAAGTCTTTTCAGGTCCTGAGCAAAACAACCCCAGACCATCACACTTCCACCACTATATTTACTATTGGTATGATGTTCCTTTTCTGAAATGCTGTGTTACTTCTACGCCAGATGAAATGGAATATACACCTTCCAAAAAGTGCAACTTTTGTCTCGTTAGTCCACAGAGTATTATCCCAAAAGTCTTGGAGATCATCAAAATGTTTTCTGGCAAAACTGAGACAAGCCTTTATGCTTTTATTGATCACTGTGGTTCACTGGCGTTCCAAAGCTTTAGAAGTAGCTTTAAATCTTTTGCAGACTGATAGATCTCAATTGGTTTGCTTTGCATTTGTTTCAGAATATCTTTGGATTGTGGCATGATGTCCACCTTTTGGGTATCTTTTGGTCTACTTCACTTTGTCAGGCAGGTGCTAGTTAAGGCCTCTTTCACACATCAGTTTTTTTCCGTCAGGAGCTATCCGGCGTCGCGCCAGAGCGCCGGATCCAGTTAATATTATGTAAAAAACGG
Source organism: Oophaga sylvatica (assembly GCA_033576555.1). Classification (NCBI taxonomy): domain Eukaryota; kingdom Metazoa; phylum Chordata; class Amphibia; order Anura; family Dendrobatidae; genus Oophaga; species Oophaga sylvatica. Next base: position 466,571,732 of record JARQOD010000001.1, read on the forward strand.
ATGAGATGGATCCGGTTTTCAGCCAGATCTGTCTAGCAGATCCGGCCGAAAACCGGATCCGTCTCATCCGTTTCATCCGGTTTTTTATCCGTTTTTCGCTGTATTACGACGGATGCAGTTTTTTAAACCGCCCCTTGGGGGCTTCCAAACGTGATTGGCTACTGAAAACCTATTTATACACTGTTCCTACAGTCCATCTTTGACAGGTTGTAGAGGAGCAAGTGCAGGTTGGAGAGAAGAGCAAGTGGCTGGTGAAGATGGACGTTGTGATAGGAAACATTCTGAAGAATTTGGTGGATTTCACAGTGGAGGCGAATCGTCTGAAAGCGATTGTTCTGGAGAAGGAGAGAAAAAGACAGCAGCACATCATGCGTCAGCGGCGACAACGTTTCTGCATCCACCCCATCACAGCCCAGAGAATGACACATGGGGTGTATTCTACACTATACATGGAGCTACAAGGAAACCCTCAGAAATTTTTCACATAAGTTAGGATGAAAATGGAGAACTTTGATTTCTTGGTGGAGCGCATTGGAGACCTCATAAGAAGATCGGACACGTATTGCCGCTTCTCCATTTCACCGTCGGAGCGTCTGATGGTGATTCTTCGGTAAGCCATATTTATTGGATATGCTTGCTTCATTTGATCTGCTTGCTTCAGAGCACACTTGTCCTGGAATGTTGTTGCTGGTAATTAGTATACAGCCATCTGACTCAGCTTTAACAATTGGAGATACTATAAAAATAAATATTTTTATACAGTAGTATCTCCAATTGTTATAGCAGAGTTCTGGTATGTAATGCTGTGATTTGAAACTCATTTTTGTATTTTTTTTTATTCACAGATTCCTGGCAACTGGAGAATCTCTTTCCTCACTCCATTTCCAGTACAGACTTGGGATTTCCACCATCTCTGGAATTGTGAAGCACACATGCTAGTTGCGGAATTTCTACTACTGCCCACAACAGAGAGTTGGCTTGAAATTGCTGACAAGTTTGAACAAATATGTCAGTTTCCTAATTGCCTGGGTGCTGTGGATGGGAAACATATCCGGATTGTCAAGCCAGCAGGATCTGGATCCGAATATTTTAACTACAAAAAATATTTTTCAATTGTCCTCATGGCTATCGCTGATGCGGAGTACAAATTTATTGCTGTAGATATTGGGGCCTATAGCCGCTCCAATGACTCTCAAGTGTTCAAACTGTCAGCAATGGGCCGTCAGCTGTATGGAAACACCTTCCAGTTCCCACCCCCTAGACCGCTGCCTCAAACATCTGGCCCACCTATGCCTTTTGTTTGAGTAGGGGATGAAGCCTTCCAGCTGTCAGAACACCTGCTAAAACCGTACTCCAGCAGAGGATTGACACCAACAAATAGAATTTTTAATTACCGCCTCACAAGAGCCCGAAGAATGGTGGAGTACGCTTTTGGGATTCTGACAGCCAAATAGTGTGTTCTATTGATTGCGATCAACCTAAAGATTGAAACTGTGGACGAGGTAATCAAAGCTTGTGTGGTCCTGCACAATTTTGTTATCTGCAAGGAACAGATTTCCATTGAGGACCACTCTGAAGAAACCACCTTGCATGATTACCAGAAAGTTACCAATAGAAGTTCTGTGACTGTTTCCCGAAGGGACAAATTTGCAGAATACTTTATGTCACCTGAAGGAAGACTAGACTGGCAGGATGACAAGGTTTAATGAATTGCTCTGTGACCTTTGTACCTCGTGTACCCACAGTATACCTTTGCAAACCAAAGTTGTCTACCTTGTTGTGGATTATCTACAGTATTTTACCTTTTGGGCAAAGTTGTGTCCCTGGTTGTGTATTACCCAAAGTATTTCACCTTTTAACCAAAGTTGTGTACCTTGTTGGGGATTACCTAACAATGTACACAACTTTGGGTAAAAGGTGAAATACTTTGGCTAATACACAACCAGGGACACAACTTTGGCCAAAAAGTAAAATTAATTTACCTTTTACCCAAAGTTATGTACCTGGTATACCCAATAGATTTTACCTTTATTTTACCTTAGAAATAAATGACAGACAATAATTTTAATCAACCAATTTTACATTTATTGTATGTAATAAAAATGTTTATTAACAGCTTTTTTTTACTGTGAATTAAATGTTTCTTCACATTTTTTTTTCAATTTTTTTAATAAAAAATATTTGACCAAAATAAGTTTATTTTTTATTTACAGTCACAAATGTGTGTAGTGTGGGGTGGAGATACTGCTGGAGGGGCTGCGGGACACTTCGACATTGGGAGTGTGGAGAGCGGACTGGGATGGTGGTGGGGAAGGATCAGGTAAAAGAGGTGAAGGGTGGAAAAAGAAATGGAATGGGTGGAGATGTGGGAGGCAGAACAGGTAGGTGGTGGAGAGGAGGATTGGGCAGGGACTAGAGGAGCAGATGTGGTTGGGAACTGGTACGGGGAAGGAAAGAAGTTGGTACGGGAAGGATGTTGGTACGGGACAGGTTGCTGGAAGTGGGGAGGTTGCTGGTACTGGGGAGGTTGCTGGTACTGGGGAGGTTGCTGGTACTGGATAGGAGGGGGAGGAGGGACAGTGGCTGGAGGGGGGGCAGGTGTGGGAGGAACGACTGGGATGGGTGGAGGAGGTTGGGAGGTAACCTGCGCTAGAGCAGCGTGGCAAGTATGCATTACATGCATCTGCTGGCTAGGAGATAGTGTATCCATGCGCTCGGCTACAGACTGGAAAAAGCTGTGGTTTGGAGAACTTCTTGCTTCTGAATGCATGGTTTGCAGAAGTGTCTTTATCTCCAGAATGCTGGAGTTGAGCTGATTAAAGCGTGGGGCCATTTGCTCCGACAAGACTTTAAGACAGTTCTGGAAAGATGCATTAAGATGTAAGAACTCGGGCGCATAGCTCCTTTCCTGACCCCTCTGCCGCTGCCGCCAGTAGCCACAGGTGTACTAGAGGTGGCAGCAGCAGAAGGGTGGGTAAAGGGAAAGCTATCTCCTGACCAGTAGCCTCATGCAATGCACTCGGCCACGATGCTCCAGCGCTGGTGGAGGGGACAGAGAGCTCATATGTCTGTGAAGGCTGGGAAGATGCGGATGGGCAGGGTAGGTCGAAGTGTCCCTCGGTGGCGGACTCCTGAGGGATCGCTCCAGAAGGGTCCAATTCTGCAGTCTCCCGAGTGCTGGTCACCGTTCTGTGGAATAAAGAGAAAAGAATACAATTTATATACTGATATGGAATGGCCTGGCTGTATAAAAAAATTAGTTAGACATGTTAACATTTTTTTTTACATGGGGTGTGTAATATTTACCTTCTGGTGACCATTGTTGCCTGGAGGAATGACAGGGCTCGTGCGTACTTGTACATGCTCCTGCGTCCTCCAGATCCACTCGGGGCCCACATCTCCTTGTTGAACTCCTTCTTGAAGCGATCCCACAGACCGCCACCGCTTCACAATTCTCTCCCCTGAAACGAGAAAGCACAAATTGGTTAGTATACAACATCAGGGTTTCCCAAACTCCAGTCCTCACGGCCCCCACAGGTTATGTTTTCAGGATTTCCATAGTGTTGCACAAAAGTAAATCCTGAAAACATGAGCCGTGGGGGCCACGAGGACTGGATTTTGGGAAACACTGCTTTACGTCCAGCAACCTGAACTGTATATACTTACGCTCTTCAATCTGGGCCCGAGCATCGAGGTACTCCCAGCGGTCCACGAGTAGTGAGCAGATTTCCTCCCAGAGCCGACTGGTCACAATTAGATCACATGGCAGCGGTCCACCATGTTCCAGTGGCTCCCTTTCTCTGACCAGATCGATGAGGAGGTCCACGTCAATCCCCCCCTCCTCACCGTCAGAGTCAGGAGAACGCTATGAAGCCTGTTAAAGAAAAAGAGAAAAAAAATACATTAGTCTCCAAACTACCAAGGAAAAAAAAAAGATATGGAAAAAAAAATCAAACAAAAATGTAAAAAAAAACAAACAAACAAAAAACAAACAAAAAAAAGTACAGTTATACTTACACGATGGAGACCGCCGCGTCGCTCACGCCGACGACCCTGGGAGGCACTGCGAGGACCTCTTGGCCGAGCACCAGATTCAGAAGACTATAAAAAAAAATAATAATTATGTGCTTGAATGTAGGCATATGTGTTGGGTGCAGTGTGATGTCTGTACTAAATTGTTTTCTATGTGTTGTGTGTAGTGTGATGTTGTGTTTCAGCGATGCATGAAGGAAACTTACGAATTGCGAGCCCACTCCGGGTATCTCTCCACCCCTTCGTTCTTCTTCTGGGAGCTCCGCTTCAGATTCAGTTTCCTGGTATAAATAAAAAATAATGCAATTAATATATAGATCACAGAGATGGATTGTGAATTAAAAAAAAACAAACAAACATTTTTTTTACCTGTAAATGCTGACGATGCGAGGGAGGGCTCCCAGAAGAAGAAGACATGGTGTCCTGCTGTGGTGCTGCTGCTGCTGTCTGGCGGCCTCTGCTGTGGAATAAAGAGAAAAAAAGGCCATGAATATATTGATATTGCATGGCCCTGGCTGAAAGGGGTTGTGTGTGATATTTACCGTCTGGCGTCTGATCCCGTACTCTCCACCAGGATCATCGACACCTTTTCTTGGGGTCCTGGTGGTGGTGCTGCTGCTGATGCTGCTGCTGTCGGGCGGCTTCTGCTGTGGAATAAAGAGAAAAAAAGGCCATGAATATATTGATATTGCATGGCCCTGGCTGAAGGGGGTTGTGTGTGATATTTACCGTCTGGGGTCTGCTCCCGCATTCTCCGGCTGGATCATCGATTCCATGTCTTGGGGTGCTGGTGGTACTGATCTGTTCTCCTCCTCCTGTCTTCTCTTGCGGCTGGTTCCTCTCTGCTTTGCTGGCTGCATAGTTATGGCTGAGGGTCCCACTGGCATGGTTTATATATATTTGGTGTGGGCTGGGCTACTCTGTGCATGCTCAGCCCAAAAATACAGATCCGGCGCATTGCGGCGCTCATAGACTTTCATTGTGACAAAAAGCCGGAAGCGTCGGAGACAAAAAACGTTACAGTAGCCGTTTTTTCAAGACGCCGGACTGAGACAATTAGCCGGATCTGGCAAAGACCGGACGCACCGCAAGGCCATGGGGCGCGATCCGGCGCTAATGTTTGTCAATGGGAAAAAAACGGATCTGGCATTAGATTTCGCCGGATCCGGTTTTAATAAAAAGTGCCGGATAGCGCCTGACGGCGAAACACTGATGTGTGAAAGTAGCCTAAGTGATTTCTCGGTTAAGAACAGGTGTGGCAGTAATCAGGCCTACTTGTGGCTAGGGAATTTGAAGTCAGCTTCACAAAGATGTGATAAGCCACAGTTAATTTAGGTGTTAAGGGGGTTAGTGCAGCAATCACTTTTTTCACACAAGGCCCTGTAGGTTTGGATTTCTTTTCCATTAATAAGACATTCATTTAAAAACTGAATCTTTGTCTAATATTTAAATTTGGTGATCTGAAGCATTTAAGTGTGACAAACATGCGAAAGAATAGAAAATCAGGAAGGGGACAAAAACTTTTTCACACAACTAGATATACAATGTAATGCAGCATCAATCCATCAAACTCTGGTGCAATCCTCATGATCCTCGAGTGGTTTCTGCATCACAATAGTAAAGGTGAGAAAGGGGCTGCACTCAGTAGTTTAGGAAAAAAGAAAAACTGGATTTATTGCATGCCAAAAGTGTACAATGTTTTGGCTCAGGCAGTGAGCCTTTTTCAAGTTAAAAGTACACATGGGCAGGGAATAAATCCACATTTTGCAGCCTCTTTTTCGCATATATATATATGTGTATATATATTGTGAGACAGTGAAGGAATATGTGGTGAATGAGGTGTATATTTCACCTAAGTACCTTGCTGACTGGTATGAGCGAAATGTGTGGCTTTGTAAACCTGGAGGTAAAGAAAGGTCACTACACCTGCCATTCAGTACACGCTTGCAGCTCAGACCTGAATCCACTCAGGTGTTGATTAGGAAGCCAGAAGTAGGTGCTTGTGAGCACAGTCAGAGAGCTCATTCAGTCTGGACAAGGGGTCCAGGCACAGAAGGTGTCTCCAAGAGTGTGGGAGCTGTCTTTAGCCCGGACACAGGGAGGTGTCCTGGCACAAGGAAGCAGTCTCTAAGAGTGTGAGCTATCTCAGTCTGGGTGCAGGAAGTACCCCGGACACAGGAGTAGTCGCAGTGAGAATCCGTGCGAATAGCGACTGAATAGGAGGTGACCTCTCTCAAGTCTGGACATTGGAGTTGCCTTCGGACATAAAGAGGAGTGTCTGTGAAACTCCATACTGGTAACATATATCATATGTGTTGTTTTGGGCACAGACTGGTAGAGTCTGGGTCCCGGATAGAGAGGGCCATCTATCTAAGTGTAATTAGAGGCTAGACAAGCCCAGGTTTTCTGTTTATGATTTGTTTTTATCTGTGTGCTGTGGACTTTAATAAAACTGGTTGCGGCCAGTTTTCACCAAACTGCTGTCTGAATGAACTGTTTCCGTGCCATTCTGTCTACCCAGACAGCGATCCTAGAGCTAAACCCCCCGGAAAGGCTACAATTGGTGGAGGATGCGGGCAGCGCAGGGCCTGGTACAGTTAGTGCTGGAGTGTGCATGCAGCACAGTGGCGAGAGACAGCATTAAAGGTGAAGTCTATTGAAATAGCAGCAGAAAAAAAAAAAAAAAAGTGTGTGTCAGCAGAAACGTCTGTTTGGAGCAGTCTTGGAGAGACAGTGGCCCTGATAGGGTCTGCAGAGAGAAAATGTATGCACAGCAAAGCTGAACTTGTTGTGAAAATGACTGTGGAATGTGCAGCAGCAAAAGAAAAGTTTGTGGAGCAGTCTTAAAGAGACAGTAGCCCTAATAGACTTTGCAAAGGAAAAAAAAAAAAAAAAGTGTTTGCACAGCAAGGCTGAATTTTCTGTGGAAAAAAGCTGTGTAGTGTGTATGCCTTGACTGAAGTCTGCCGTTGTGAAGACAGAGATATCTGACAGCATGGAGGCGCTGTTTGAACAAATGGCGCAAGTTAATATACAACATAAGACTGCTGTGATTGAGACAGATGAGTCCGGCAGTATGGAGGAACTCGTTGAGTACCTGGTGCAGGCCCAGCGAAGCATGGAGCAGCAGCGCCTGCAGCACCAGCAGCACATGCAGCAGGCCCAGCAGCAATTCCTGCAGCAGCAGGAGAATAACCGGTTATTTGTTGAGCAGATGACAGCACCAAAAAAGGATTTCGGTGCCGCGTCCCGAAGTAATGTTGTGAAGGCACCGGCGTTGTCCGCTATAAAGAAGGCGGTAAGACGGTCCTTGAGAAAAATGACACCTCGTGATGATGTGGAGGTATATCTTACTAGGTTTGAGAGACTGGCAGAGAAGGAGAATCTGCCACTATCTGAATGGGCCATGGCGGTCGTACCCTATCTGATTGGGGAACCCCAAAAAGTCTGGGCTGACCTGAGCAAGCAGGACAGCGAAGACTATGCCAAGTTGAAAGCGGCGATTCTTACCCGGCTGGGTGTTACGGTGACAGCCCGTGCCAGGGGAGTTCGTGACTGGAGATACAGTTGGGAGTCTGCAGTCAGCAGGCCTGATTATGGAGTTGAAAAGGTGATAGTGGACCGCTACACCCAAGCACGTCCTCCTGAGGTACAGCCGTCTGAGAGGTCATCACTTCGGAGTTCCCGGACGCTGAACTCTCGCGGTAAGAGCGTTCCAGCTGTTGGGGACATGGGGTATGCTGATAAGCGGGTTCAGGCCCGAGGGGACATGTGGGTGGGAGAGTGTGATGGACAGTGTTGGATCTGGCGTGAAATTGCAGCCAACTGTCCAATAGAGGGGGAGCCTATGTGTTGTGATGTTGGCAGATCCCTCTCTCCCTGCGCAGAGCCTGTGTGTGTGTCCACCTCAGCCGAAGAGACTGGACCACAGGGGTCCCCGGTGGTTGTAAGTGACTGCCCAGCACAGGCCCTCTTGGACTCAGAGAGTCCAGTGACTTCCATATGTGACAGCCTGAGTGATAGGGACTTCATCCCTGATAAGCACCTGAGTGTGGTGTACATCCATGAAGACACCAAAGTCTACCCAGAGACTGCCGTGGACTTGGTCCCCAAACTCGGGGAGGTTTCATATGAAGTGGGGGTAGTGAAGACCCTGGTGCACCCCGTTATATTGGGTGGTGACTTTCCCCCGGTCTAAGGATCTCTGGGGAAAAATGTTTCTGATGGACAGTGTGATGAAGCTCCTACTGAGGGTGCGCAGTCCCGAGGGGCGGAACAAAATGCTAGTGGGCCGTTAAACTTATGTGATAATGATGATGACCATGATAATATTGATAATGATAATGATGATCATGATAATGATGATGACCATGATGAGGATGCTGATATTGATAATGATGATAATGCTAATCATAATAGTGATGATACTGATGATGACCGTGATAAAGATGACATTTCTTTGCAGGTGATGTTGGGAGACGAGGATGGTGGTTCTCGGGAACCGAGTGTCCCTGACCTGCCTGGCTCCTGTGACAATTTTGGGAGTGAGCCGGTGCGAGACCCCACTCTTAAAACGGCACAGGAAAATGTAATTGTTCTGAATGAGGTTCCCCAAGAGCCTGGCTCTGAGGAGAGGTTTCCTCATGCTGCCATGAACAATAACCTATTGTATAGGGACACTGAAGTCCAGGGAGAGGTCGTAAGTCAGCTCCTGGTATCTGAGCTATATGGAAGTATAGTGCTGGGGTTATCACATAGTCACATACTTGAGGGACCACCTGAGGGAAACCAGGGACCAGATGGTGAAGTTAATGTTGTGGATGACATGTTAACTAAGGTTCCAGATCAAGATGTGAATGAGAATGAATTGTATAACCTGACAGTGAGCCGGATGTGAATGAAAATGAAGTGTCTAACCCTGGAAGTGAGCCAGATGTGGCTGAGAAAAGGGGGTCAGACAGGGATAGTGGTGGTGATAGTGAGTCATCTGATGACAATAAAGCAACTAGTGCAAGTGAGGAAGGCATGGTAGCAGAGGAGATTGAGAGTCCTGAGAGGAAGGCTGAGGCTGACCTTGCAGTCGGACGGAGGATGGCATCTGAAGATGTTGTACCGTTGGCCGGTTCCCTGGCGAAGACTAAGGTGAAAGACAGGACTCTGAAACTGAACACAGCACAAGTGAATGCTGTTGAAAATGAGAAGTTATCAATGTATGGTGTGGATCTGCATCAGGCCAAGGACTCGGAAGGTGATGCTGCAGAGGTGGAGAAACCCATGGAAGTGGTGGACACCAGGCCAGGTGCCTCACCAGAGGCTGATGTCTCAAGTGAAGCTGTGAGGAACAAGACTGAAGATGTGGGGAATGACTCTGCCCCGGAATATGTTTCTGTTGGAGACAGCGGCGTGGACGGTGTACTGTCCGGATCCGTGGCTGCGACTCGCGAAGCTCGGGCCGGAAGTTCGGCGCCCGGTGCGCCATCGGAGTTCTCGAGCGACCCAAAGGATCTGGATAAATCCCAAGATGAGATTTTGAGACCTAGGGTTGGCCTTGGTGAGCTCAGGCGCATTTTCATGGAGTCTACACTTGAACCACGTCCCAGTGAGTGGAGGGGCGATGTGTCGCTCCGTTGCCGCTGCAGATACACGGGAGCTCAGATGGGATGCAGAACGTGGTGGAAAAGAAGACTGATGGTAGGGCTTCTGAGCATGTCCTACCAGAAGAGCCTGAAGAAAGGGCCGAAGACGTAAAGGACGTCCAACAACTACAGGAGAAGATGCGTAGCCATGAGGATCTCCTGGAGAAAGAAGTAAGAGCTCTGAGTCTTATGCAAAGTGAGCCTGTACCAGAAGAGGATAAATTATGTGTACCGACCAAGAAAAATGATCAGCTCCCTCTACAGTGCCAATCGTTTGAACAGTGTGGCTCGGAATGGTCAGAGACCATGACAGAGGCGCTTGGGTTCTGTGAGGTAGAATTTATGAATCAACTGATATTTAAGAAAGTAGATGTGCTAAAGAAAGTTCAGGGGGAATTAGAGAAAACCCCTATACCTCCTGTGACAGTTGGTGACACAGGGTCAGTGCCCCAAAAACAGGAGGTACGAAAGTTTCTGAGGAAGAATCAGCAGAGCTGTTCTGACGTGCCTGGTCGTACTTATCTGGTGAGCCACTATACCGAGACTGAGGCTGGCACTAAAGTCAAGATGAAACCGTGCAGGATACCCGAGGCCCGCAGAGAGTATAGGCCTGGGAGGGTACAGGGTAGTGCGGATGCTTCAGATGAAGAGAAAACTGATGTTGGCTATGACAGTGGTGAAGATGAAGCTGATGAGGGCCATGACTGGTCCAGAGTTCACTGTCTCTGTTGGATTGTTGACCAGCCTCCGGTCTGGATGACCAGCCCTCCGGTCTGGAGAAGAGGGAGGGGATATGTGAGACAGTGAAGGAATATGTGGTGAATGAGGTGTATATTTCACCTAAGTACCTTGCTGACTGGTATGAGCGAAATGTGTGGCTTTGTAAACCTGGTGGTAAAGAAAGGTCACTACACCTGCCATTCAGTACACGCTTGCAGCTCAGACCTGAATCCACTCAGGTGTTGATTAGGAAGCCAGAAGTAGGTGCTTGTGAGCACAGTCAGAGAGCTCATTCAGTCTGGACAAGGGGTCCAGGCACAGAAGGTGTCTCCAAGAGTGTGGGAGCTGTCTTTAGCCTGGACACAGGGAGGTGTCCTGGCACAAGGAAGCAGTCTCTAAGAGTGTGAGCTATCTCAGTCTGGGTGCAGGAAGTACCCCGGACACAGGAGTAGTCGCAGTGAGAATCCGTGCGAATAGCGACTGAATAGGAGGTGACCTCTCTCAAGTCTGGACATTGGAGTTGCCTTCGGACATAAAGAGGAGTGTCTGTGAAACTCCATACTGGTAACATATATCATATGTGTTGTTTTGGGCACAGACTGGTAGAGTCTGGGTCCCGGATAGAGAGGGCCATCTATCTAAGTGTAATTAGAGGCTAGACAAGCCCAGGTTTTCTGTTTATGATTTGTTTTTATCTGTGTGCTGTGGACTTTAATAAAACTGGTTGCGGCCAGTTTTCACCAAACTGCTGTCTGAATGAACTGTTTCCGTGCCATTCTGTCTACCCAGACAGCGATCCTAGAGCTAAACCCCCGGAAAGGCTACAATATACAGCTCTGACAAAAATTAAGAGACCACTTTCAAATGTTACATTTGTAAGACTTTTCTCTTTATAGGTATATTATTGAGTAAAATGTAAATCGTTCTTTTAGTCTACGGTATAAACTTCTGACATGTCTCAGAATTTCCAAGCAATAAATTTTGTATTTTTTTTCTGACAAAGAAAAATGGGCAAAATAAAAAAAAACAATGCTTTTAGACCTCAAATAATGCAAAGAAAACAAGTTCATAATAATTTAGAAACAACAATACTAAGGTTTTAACTCAGGTAGAGTTCAGAAATCAATATTTTGTGGAATAACCATGATTTTTAAAAACAGCTTTCATGCATCTTGGCATGCTTGCCACCAGTCTCTCACACTGCTTCTGGCACATAAATTTAAGCAGTTCTTCTTTGTTTGATGGCTTATGACTATCCATCATCCTCTTCATTACATTCCAGAGGTTTTCAATGGGGTTCAGGTCTGGAGAATGGGCTGCCCATGACAGGGTTTTGATGTGGTGGACTCTACATTTCCTGTCAGGTTTAATAAGTGGGATTTCTGTCCTTATAAATGGGGTTGGGACCATCAGTTGTGTTGTGCAGAAGTCTGGTGGATACACAGCTGATAGTCCTACTGAATAGACTGTTAGAATTTGTATTATGGCAAGAAAAAAGCAGCTAAGTAAAGAAAAACGAGTGGCCATCATTACTTTAAGAAATGAAGATCAGTTAGTCCGAAAAATTGGGAAAACTTTAAAAGTGTCCTCAAGTGCAGTTGCAAAAACCATCAAGCGCTACAAAGAAATTGGCTCACATGAGGACCGCCCCAGGAAAGGAAGACTAAGAGTCACCTCTGCTTCTGAGGATAAGTTTATCCGAGTCACCAGCCTCAGAAATCGCAGGTTAGCAGCAGCTCAGATTAGAGACCAGGTCAATGCCACACAGAGTTCTAGCAGCAGACACATCTCTACAACAACTGTTAAGAGGAGACTTTGTGCAGCAGGCCTTCATGGTAAAATAGCTGCTAGGAAACCACTGCTAAGGACAGGCAACAAGCAGAAGAGACTTGTTTGGGCTAAAGAACACAAGGAATGGACATTAGACCAGTGGAAATCTGTGCTTTGGTCTGATGAGTCCAAATTTGAGATCTTTGGTTCCAACCACCGTGTCTTTGTGCGACGCAGAAAAGGTGAACGGATGGACTCTACATGCCTGGTTCCCACCGTGAAGCATGGAGGAGGAGGTGTGATGGTGTGGGGGTGCTTTGCTGGTGACACTGTTGGGGATTTATTCAAAATTGAAGGCATACTGAACCAGCATGGCTACCACAGCATCTTGCAGCGGCATGCTATTCCATCCGGTTTGCGTTTAGTTGGACCATCATTTATTTTTCAACAGCACAATGACCCTAAACACACCTCCAGGCTGTGTAAGGGCTATTTGACCAAGAAGGAGAGTGATGGGGTGCTACGCCAGATGACCTGGCCTCCACAGTCACCAGACCTGAACCCAATCGAGATGGTTTGGGGTGAGCTGGACCGCAGAGTGAAGGCAAAAGGGCCAACAAGTGCTAAGCATCTCTGGGAACTCCTTCAAGATTGTTGGAAGACCATTTCCGGTGACTACCTCTTGAAGCTCATCAAGAGAATGCCAAGAGTGTGCAAAGCAGTCATCAAAGCAAAAGGTGGCTACTTTGAAGAACCTAGAATATAAGACATATTTTCAGTTGTTTCACACTTTTTTGTTAAGTATATAATTCCACATGTGTTAATTCATAGTTTTGATGCCTTCAGTGTGAATGTGCAGTTTTCATAGTCATGAAAATACAGAAAAATCTTTAAATGAGAAGGTGTGTCCAAACTTTTGGTCTGTACTGTATATGTATTCTAAGGAGGCTAATGGATGCATACTTGTTGGGAGGTATGTGTCACAGAGATGGCTGCTCTCTGTGATATAACTCGGAGTATTTTCTCTAGTGCACGTAAGGACTAAGAGGTTCGTTTCTTGCACCTGGGACCAGGTTGTGGGTAGCTATGAGAGATGGGCGGATCTGGCTACCCACATACCTCACATCTGGGTGTGGTTAACACCCTATATAATGGAGGCTGCTGTTTGGCACATCATCTGTGTGTTGGGTGGGAGAAGGCCTCCTGTGTGTGTTTGGCTCAAGACCGAGCCAGAATACTGGACACTGCCACAGCCTGTGTGTCCACAGGCCTGGCGGAGCAGAGCCCTGCTATGGACATTTGTATTTTGCTTGGCTATTTACTTTCTGTTTATGATTCTGGGGTTTATGAAGCAATAAACCCATGAACTTTTAAAGGAACAAGCCTCCTGTTTTCCTCCCGTCGCTCAACATACACTTGTGCTCAAAAGAAGAATTTTTGCTTTCTTGGGCTTTTTTCAGAGAATATGAATGATAACACCAAAACTTTTTCTCCACCCATGGTTAGTAGTTTGACAATAAATGGCTTCACCCAACCACTGTGTTTTCTCTTTTTAAATCATAATGACAACCCAAAACATCCAAATGACCCTGATCAAAAGTTCACATTCCCCTTTTCTTAATACCGTAGAGTATAAGTCTGCAAGGACAGAGTCCTCTCCCCTCTGTACCAGTCTGTCAGTGTAAATTTGTTTACTGTAAACGATATCTATAACTTTGTATGTAACCCCTTCTCATGTACAGCACCATGGAATTAATGGTGCTATATAAATAAATAATAATACTGTGTATTACCCCCTCTAACATCAATGACAGCTTGAAATCTTTTGTGGTAGTTGTGGATGAGGTACTTTATTTTCTCAGATGGTAAAGCAGCCCACTCTTCTGGAATGAAGCCTCCAGTTCCTGTAAATTCCTGGGCTGTCTAGCATGAACTGCACGCTTGAGATTGCCCCAGAGTGACTCAATGATATTGAGGTCAAGAGACCGAGAACCTTCACTTTGTTCTGCTGTAGCCAATGACAGGTCGACTTGGCCTTGTGTTTTGGATCGTTGTCAAGTTGGAATGTCCAAGTACGTGCCATGCGCAACTTCTGGGCTGATGATTGCAAATTTGCCTCAAGTATTTGCTGATAACGTGCAGCATTCATCTTTCCTTCAACTTTGACCAAGTTTCATGTGCATTTGTAGCTCACACATCCCAAAAACATGAACAATCCATCTCCGTACTCTACAGTAGGAATGGTATTACTTTCATCATAGGACTTGTTGACCTCTCTCCAAATGTAACGTTTATGGTTGTGGCCAAAAAGTTCAATTTTGGTTTCATCACTCCAAATTACCTTGTTCCAGAAGTTTTGAGGCTTGTCTTTGTGCTGTTTTGTGTATTGTAGGTGAGATACTTTATGGCATTTGCGCAGTAATGGCTTTCTTCTAGCGACTCGACCATGCAGGCCATTTGTCTTCAAGTGCCTCCTTATTGTGCATCAGCCACACCGCTAGTTTTCAGAAAGTCCAATATTTCGGCTGATGTTATTTGTGGGTTTTTCTTTGCATCCTGAACAATTTTCCTGGCAATTGTGGACAAAATTTTTGTTGGTCTACCTGACCGTGTTTTTTTCTATGGAGCCCCTGATTTTCCATTTGTTAATCACAGTTTGAATGCTGCTGACTGGCATTATCAATTCCTTGGATATCTTTTTGTATCCCTTTCCTGTTTTATACAGTTCAACTACCTTTTCCCGTAGTTCCCTTGACAATTCTTTTACTTTTCCCATGACTCACAATCCAGAAACTTCAGTGGCTGGATGAAAGATGCAAGAGTCTGTCTGGATCCCAATAACTCACTCAGCTTTTATGTACACACACTGATTACAAGCAAACAGGTCACAGTTGAGGATTTTGTAAAGAGGTCCAGGGTATTAACCCTTTAAGTGTTCATCCCCTTTAATTGTGTCAGTATATATATATGTGTGTGCTTTGTATATTGCTGTGTAGGTATATATGTGGGGGTTTAGTGACAGGTAGTCAGTGCTTCCTGTGGGTCACTAGAGGAGGGCACTAGGAGAATAGTGTATATAGCCTGGGGTTAACTGTTATCTGTGAGGGATCACTAATGGGGGCACGTTAGAGATCCAGTTAGTTAGTTATAAAAATATGTCAGTGCAGTATTCGGGTTTGGCCACTAGATGGGGGCATTCAGCACATCCAGTCGGTTAGGGACAATAGTTAGGGACTTGTTGCTACGGAAAGATTGCCTTCAAGCGGGAATCTGTCAGGAAGTTCTCGTAGCGGAGATCAGTTGAGGGTGGACCTTGCTAATGTGAGGACGTCCACGTTCATGGGCCCTGAGCATAGGGTAGGAAGAAGAGGGGACCAGCAACCCCTGAAGAAGCCGGTAAAGGATTCACTGTGGTAGTTCGAGCCCAAAGTGATTGGGTTTACACAGCAGTAGTCCAGTGGAAGAACCACTGTGGGAACGCTCAGCAGAAGAGGTCATGCTGAAGCGTAGCAGCGAGTGGGCCATCAGAAGTATCCGGGCAGGATAACCAGAGAGGGGTGGACGACCTAGTAAATGTGTCTTTCTTATGCTGGATTGAAGTGTCTGCAGGGGAAGCAATTGAAGTGCCGTTTTCACCGGGCTCCTTGTCCCATCAATACTTATTGGTCCACTCTGGTGTGGCAGCGAAGAAGCAGCCTTATGAAGAATGTATTGCTGGTATCGTGTAAGAAGTACTTATGGTGTCTTGGATGTGCTGTGCTCAGAGGAAAATAAAGCAGAACTGTTTGACGTGATTCTGGACTCTGTCTCTAATTGCTCTGTACGCTCCCTCACTGGAGGAGAACACCTTCGCACCATAGACATTACAGAGGTGAAACACCACACAGATTCCAGTACATTGGCCCCGCGGCTGTCCCTTTACAAGTGGTGTAGTCGGCAGGATCTCACTGCCCCATTTGGGAGTGACACCTTGACAACGATGAAGTACATTGGAGCCGCGTCATTGGAAGCTATCATCCTGTATTCGGAGATGGAGGAATGTTCTGAAAAATTCCAAGAGATGGAGGTGACTGATCGTACAGATGTGACTAAAGTAGCGGACTTAGCCAAAGACAAGGTGGAGGAAGATGCTACAGTTTCCAAGATGGCGTCTGACAAGATGGAGAATTCTGGCGTCAAAAAGGACTGTCCTTGTCAACAACCTGCACTTCGTGGGTGTGACAGCGACTCAGTGGCACCAAAGGAGAGCTGTCAACTAAGACGGGACCGCCCCTGCGAGGAGGAGAATGCTGAGATGGACATTTGGGTTCCCCCACCTAATGCTGGAAAAGGGGTGGAGAGGCCGATGAGAGCCCCACCCTGGGGCGGTGCTGTCTTTGAAGATGGCTCTGGATGTCCCAAAACGTCACCATTGACAGCTAAGACAGCCAGCATGATATCACGAGGACACGTGCAGGGCGTGGGCCATCTTGAGTGGCGCTGGCGGAGGAAGCAAGAGCGTCTGCGGCCCACGTTGCTGTGGAGAACATGACTGCAGGGGAGTTGGATCAGAGACTGGGGATCGTGCACCCGCCTCTACGGAGCATGGCCACCCATGTTCTTCCCCTGCCGATCCGGTGCCCTCAGCGCAGCCGAAGTCTGAGCCCGAGGTGCCTCCTTCACCAATCCCAAGTCCCACGGCCCAGGCGGAGTCCAATCTGGAGATGTCGACAAGGGTAGAGGAAGAGGAAAGAGCGGCTGCAGCTCTAAGCTGGTTAGGGACAATAGTTAGGGACTTGTTGCTAGGGAAAGATTGCCTCCAAGCGGGAATCTGTCAAGAAGTTCTCCTCGTAGCAGAGATCAGTTGGGGGTGGACCTTGCTAGTGTGAGGATGTCCACGTTCCTGGGCCCTGAGCATAGGGTAGGAAGAAGAGGGGACCAGCAACCCTGAAGAAGCTGGTGAAGGATTCACCATGGTAGTGCGAGCCCATAGTGAGTGGGTTTATACAGCAGTAGTCCAGTGGAAGAAACACTTGGGAACGCTCAGCAGAAGAGGTTATGCTGAAGCGTAGCAGTCGAGTGGGCCATCAGAAGTATCTGGGCAGGATAACCAGAGAGGGGTGGACGACCTAGTAAATGTGTCTTTCTTATGCTGGATTGAAGTGTCTCCAGGGGAAGCAATTGAAGTGCCATTTTCACCAGGCTCCTCGTCCCGTCAATACTTATTGGTCCACTCTGGTGTGGCAGCGGAGAAGAAGCAGCCTTGTGAAGAATGTATTGCTGGTATCGTTTCAGACGTGCTTATGGTATCTTGGATGTGCTGTGCTCAGAGGAAAATAAAGCAGAACTGTTTGACGTGATTCTGGACTCTGTCTCTAATTGCTCTGTATGCTCCCTCACGGGAGGAGAACACCTTTGCACCATAGACATTACAGAGGTGAAACACCACACAGATTCCAGTGCATCGGCCCCGCGGCCGTCCCTTTACAATGTTACTTTAGTAACCATTCAAACCCATTTGTGTCAACTTCTGTGCATGTTATCAGGCCAAAATCACCAGGGTATGTGAACTTTTGATCAGGATCATTTGGATGTTTTTGGTTGTCATTATGATTTTAAAAGAGAAAAAACAGTAGTTTGACAATAAATGGCTCCACCCAACCACTAACCATGAGTGGAGAAAAAGTTTTGGTGTTATCATTCATATTCTCTGAAAAAAGGCCAAGAAAGCAAAAACTCTGCAGCGGTGTGTAATCTTTTGAGCACAACTGTATTTATGTATAATTACAATACTCACCATAAATAAGAACAGCCCAACAGATTTGTTGCAAAACCTTTAGTTTCCTTTCAGAATCAACATTTTTTATGGGGTACCATACTTCAAAATGCTCCCACAAATGTGGCCATTGTTTGAAACAATATTTGTTATTTTGCACACCCAAAAAAGTAATTTTCCTAACAAATTAATTCAAGATCATGTTGCAATAATGAGTACACCACACAAAAGTTTTGGGAGCAAAATTAAACTTTAGCCTATAAAATTTTAAATAAAATTAATTCCACCACAGGTTAATCTAATTATTCATTACACAGGTGTCCAGCGGACAGTTGACTATAAAAGGCCATTACTTAACAAAGAAAACCCCTTCCCATGTCATGCTGTTAGCAATGGCACCACATGGAAGAGAAATGTGACACGACAGAAAAGGTGAAGGCTACAGGAAGGTCAACAAAGCTCATATGTTAGAATACTGTAGTAAAAGTTATGTAAAAATGTAACAAAAATGGAACTGCAACCATCTCATTGAGACATCCAGGCCAACTACAGAAGTTACTGTCATGGGGTTACCACAACAGAGAGGAGCCAGAAGACCGCAACGTCTGATTTTTCCTACTCCTGCGCTGAAAAGAAGCACTTCACCTTCTTTTTAAATGATGTTAATTTCTTTGGGTAGTACAGGGGTTAATTAGTTATGTTGGGAGCTCTGGAAGTGTGAGCTCTCAGCTGAGCACTGTTAGCTACTCCTATCCTCTATATAATCTGAGTCCTGACTGAAACACATTGTCAGAGCTAGCTTATGCTGCATGGCTGGGAGGAGAATTGTTTGGTGGTTATATGAGGAGTTTGGTGGAATTATCTGTGACTGTTGCTTGAATTTGTAAGTGTGATAATTCCCTTTCCTCCTCTTACTTTGGTTTTTCTCCATCCTCCACTCCCCGGTGCATTCCTCTGTTATATGTGAGTGAATATTTGTATGCCTGGTATTTTCAGTTGCCCTTGTTTGTGTTGCCTTGTTCGTCTGGTTGGTGTACTGCGGTGCACGGTTGTTCACCTCTTCCCTGGTTGGGGGAAGAGAACAGATGGAGGGTGGATACAGGAGATAAGGCAAGGTTGGTGGCCCCGGCATCTTCACCTTCAGGAGTAAGCCAGGGAATTAGGCGAGCTAGGGTGCCCCTAGTGTTAGGGACAGGGTAGGAGCCCCTGGTCCCGGGTCACGTGACAACCAAGTCGTGACAGTTACCACTTAAACTTCCGATGCAAATGGTTGAAGAAAATCAACATTCAAGTTCACTGAAGTTAGCTAAAGACTGCCAAACAGGGGTTAGTGTTTCCCGTGACACAATATGGCATTTAGTGCAAAGTAATGGAATGCATGGGTGTTGCCCATGAAGGAAGCCTCTCCTAAAGTCCATGCACAAAAAGCCCATCTACAATATGCCAGGGCCCATGCTGAAAAAGATAAAGACTGACAGGAGTGTAACCTCTGAAGTGATGAGACAAAGATAAATTTTTTTGAAACTAATGGCTTTAAAACTATATACCATTGTAAAAGTGAGGAGTACACTTGGACTTAAAAAAAGAGTTAACTCATTAGTTGCTATGTACTTTAATTGGTAATATCTCTGCACTGGAGAAGCAAATTAAAAAATTTTGCATTGAAAAATGTTGATACATACTGTATTTCCTCTCCGAATTTAAACAAATCAGACAGATTTGAATTTGGACAGATTTGCTTTCACCCAAACAAATAATAATAAAAAATGGTTACACAAAATATCTAACAATTTGAGGGTATTGCAGAATGTCATTTTGCTTTTTACACGAGTGCAGCAATACGTGTCATAAGAATATGATGAGTGCAACTTAATTGTCGGTTTCTATTAAAATAAGGACTCTTCTTTTTTCTGCTACTGTATCAGGGCTCGATCAGATGAGCCGCAGAAGAAAATGTAACATACATGTTCCTTTGGGAACATAGCTTATAGTTTTAACCGGCTACTTGGCAACACGGGGTTTAAGAGAAAGCTGTACCAGCTGCCAAGCCCGCCAGCAAGAGATAGCTGTTGCGGCAGAGTAAAACTGTGCTGAAGGGCCAGGGATGAGCGTTCCGCATGATGGGAGAGTCATTAGGCAATGAGCCATATTACAGAGCACCGTTATCAGGAGTAAAACAGACGCACTGGGTGTTATGAAGCACAGCCAAGTGTGAGCCTTGCCCCCAGGGTTCTATTACACTGAGATAACCATACACCCTGCAGTGGCCTTATTGCCATCATAAAACATCTTTATTACAGAAAAGATACCAACAACCCTTACAATGCCAGAGGGGTATCAACAGGTGCCATCTAATGAGGGGGATTTAACCCTTTCAACCATTATAATTCCTTATAAATAAATGGAACAAATTGGTTTTCTTCATTGTAATTCTCAAATATATTTCACTTTAAGGACTTGTTATGGAAATAAAGATTCATCAAGTTATAATGACTTTCTCATATATTTTCTGTTCTAATATCTCCCAATTTGTTCATGCCTTTTACTTGATGTCAGTGAAAGGAAACATTTATATTTGGGACTAAAAAAGCCATAGAACCCTATGGGCCTGGTCACGCGTTTCATTTCCCTCAGATTTGAACCACCAAAGTATTTTTTTTTTCAAATCTGCAGCATGTTAATCGATTCTTTCAGCATTTTTGCAGCATTGTTCACGCTCTAAAATATTTTTTAATAAATATTTAATTAAAATAGATAAATGAACAGTAGTAAAGCAAAGGCTGCTGAACATTCATGCAGGGATAAACACTCATAGGTACAAATTGCAAAAGTCCATGTATAATACACTTGTATTTCAAAAACCTGCCCTATTGTAACACAGTAATAGAGGGGGCTAACTTCCCCAGTCAGTTTAGACAGGAAAGACCTGAATACAGGTCATATACTTACAGATATGTGGTGCTACTCGTTATAGTGTCCCCACAGCCCCAACTCACGTTTTGTTATATCTTCATCAGGATGCGTGTAAAACCTGATGTAAGTGAATGAGATTTTTTTTAAAAGCACTAAACTTTAAAATTATCAGCATGCACACACAAGAGACAAATGTACTCTGACAAAAACGCAGCAAAAAATGCACCGAAAGCACAAAACCTAAGCAAAAACGATAGCAAAAACTAAGCAAAACCTGCTTTTTGTAAGCAGCCTAAATGAAGCCTAAACTTGGCATAAAAAAATGCAAAGTGTGAACATAGCCTTAGACATAAGGCTATGTTCACATGTCCAGTATTCATCTGTTAGAACGGATACAGCAGCAATCTTTACTAGGAAAGAGTATGTTTATAGTATCATCCAATTACTGCATAGTTTAGTTAGCAATGTTTAGTGAGAAATGTCGTGTTTGTAGTTTGGTAAAACTTTTGATACTAGGAGAGCCTTTGGTATGTTTTATCCGGTGATGTATTCATCTGATGTTGATTGACGTCTGAAGAATTGGCCACTCCACCAGAGGGATACTATATCGGACAAACAGAACTTGTTAGGGCTTGTGCAATACTTGGTAATGCAAGCATTTGTTTCTAAACAAGATATAAGTTGGGGAAGACGTCAGCTAAGACAGAAGCCCTGTTAATCTGGGGATTAAAAAGGGGACGCCCGTGATGCCACAGTGTGGATCCCAGGAATTTCTCTGTCTTTGCTGTTCTGCTTCTCACAGCTGATGTTCCTGGACAGATGATGTACTACCCCTGGAGAAGTTTTCCTGTGTAGTGTGCAATGTAAGTACCGTATATACTCATGTATAAGCTGAGATTTTCAGCCCATTTTTTAGGGCTGAAAGTACCCCTCTCGGCTTATACGCGAGTCATATATGGGGGTCGGCGGGGGAGGGGGGAGCGGAGGTGTCGGATCATACTCACCCCTCCGCCGGCGCGGTCTCTTCAGCCCCCCTGCTTCTCCCACGATCTCCGGCTCCTTCCTGCAGCTGTCAGGTGCTACCGCTCATTAAAGTCATGAATATGCACATATTCATGACTTTAATGAGCGGTGCCACGTGACCGCTGTAGGACGGAAGCGCTGCGGAGACCACCGGGAGAAGAGGAGAGGTTGCAGAGATGCGCCGGCGGAGGGGTGAGTATAGCGATATTTACCTGTCCTCTCTCCATTGCTGCGCTGCTCCCTCGTCCGACTCCTCTGGCTGTGAATGTTCAGGCAGGGGGCACGATGACGTTGTTAGTGAGCGCCGTGCCCTCTGCCTGATCATTCACTGCCGAGGACCCGGAAGGAGGGAGCAGCGCAGCGGTGGAGCGGTCCGGTGACAGGTAAATATCTCAGGTGCCGGGGTCCTGAGCCAGCGGTGACACTGGCACCTGTCCCCCATAGCGCGCCAGTGTCACCGCCTGCTCAGGACACCGGCACCTGGCCCCCAGTGACGAGAGGTGAGTATGTCAGTTTTTTTTTGCAGCAGCATAATCTGGAGCATATGGGGGCATAATCAGGAGCATATGGGGGCATAATCTGGAGCATATGAGGGCATAATCTGGAGCATATGGGGGCATAATCAGGAGCATATGGGGGCATAATCTGGAGCATATGGGGGCATAATCTGGAGCATATGGGGGGCATAATAAGGGGAGCATATGGGGGCATAATCAGGGGAGCATATGGGGGCATAATCTGTAGCATATGGGGGCATAATCAGGGGAGCATATGGGGCATAATCTGTGCAGCATATGGGCATAATCTGTGCAGCATATGGCGGCATAATCTGGAGCATATGGGGGCATAATCAGGGGAGCATATGGGCATAATCTGTGCAGCATATGGGGGCATAATCTGGAGCATATGGGCATAATCATGGGAGCATATGGGCATAATCTGTGCAGCATATGGGGGCATAATCTGGGGTATAATCAGGGGAGCATATGGGCATAATCTGTGGAGCATATTGGGCATAATCTGGAGCATATGGGGGCATAATCTGGAGATATGGGGGGCATAATCAGGGAGCATATGGGGGCATAATCAGGGGAGCATATGGGGGCATAATCTGTAGCATATGGGGGCATAATCAGGGGAGCATATGGGGGCATAATCTGTAGCATATGGGGGCATAATCAGGGGAGCATATGGGGCATAATCTGTGCAGCATATGGGCATAATCTGTGCAGCATATGGGGGCATAATCTGTGGATCATACGGGGGCATAATCAGGGAGAACATGGGGCATAATTGTGGAGCATATGGGGGCATAATCTGTGCAGCATATGGGGCATAATCAGTGCAGCAAATGGGGGCATAATCTGTGGATCATATGGGGGCATAATCAGGGGAGAATATGGGGGCATAATCTGTGGAGCATATGGGGGCATAATCATTTTTCACCCTAGGCTTATACGCGAGTCAATAAGTTTTCCCAGTTTTTTGTGGCAAAATTAGGGGGGTCGGCTTATACACGGGTCGGCTTATACATGAGTATATACGGTAGTTTATCTTTGTGATTTATATTATGCAAAAGTGTACTCAATATAACACTATTTCCTATTTTCTGTAATCATTCAACTATTATAATAAAATTAATCGCCTTCTTTAAAGTCATATCCGACCCCTTTAAATACTTAGCAAAACAGTGTCATGCGAGTACAATCCGATCTTTCACACCTAGCATCCGATTTACATGCAAATGCAGTGCGATTGCTATCCGGCTGCAATGCAATTTTAACTTGAGCTTTTACATAGAGCAATTCTCTAAGCCATTTACACATCGTTTTCAAAGGAAATACTCTTCAAAACACATATATATATATATAAAATAGAATAAAAGTCGTGTACAGTAAAATCAGAGTGACAGGTTAGAATAGAATCGATAGAATAGATATATACACATAGAATACATAGATATATAGATGTCAGTGACACGCACGTATATGTACAGTCATGGACAAAAGTTTTGAGAATGACACAAATATTAATTTTTACAAAGTCTACTGCTTCACTTTTTCTAATGGCAATTTGCATATACTCCAGAATGTTATAAAGAGTGATCAGCTTAACAGCAATTACTTGCAAAGTCAATATTTGGCTAGAAAATGAACTTTATCCCCAAAACACATTTCAACATCATTGCAGCCCTGCCTTAAAAGGACCAGCTAACCTCTTTTCAGTGATTGCTCCATTAACACAGGTGTGGGTGTTGATGAGGACATGGCTGGAGATCAATCTGTCATGATTAAGTAAGAATGACACCACTGGACACTTTAAAAGGAGGCTGGTGCTTGGCACCATTGTTTCTCTTCTGTTAACCATGGTTATCTCTAAAGAAACACGTGCAGTCATCATTGCAATGCACAAAAATGGCCTAACAGGGAAGAGTATCGCAGCTAGAAAGATTGCACCTCAGTCAACAATCTATCGCATCATCAAGAACTTCAAGGAGAGAGGTTCCATTGTTGCCAAAAAGGCTCCAGGGTGCCCAAGAAAGACCAGCAAGCGCCAGGACCGTCTCTTAAAAGTGTTTCAGCTGCGGGATCGGGCTACCAGCAGTGCAGAGCTTGCTCAGGAATGGCAGCAGGTAGGTGTGAGTGCATCTGCACGCACTTAGAGGCGGAGACTCTTGGAGCAAGGCCTGGTCTCAAGGAGGGCAGCAAAGAAGCCACTTCTCTCCAGAAAAAACATCATGGACAGACTGATATTCTGCAAAAGGTACAGGCAGTGGACTGCTAAGGACTGGGGTATAGTTATTTTCGCTGATGAATCCCCTTTTCGATTGTTTGGGACATCAGGAAAACGCCTCATTCGGAGAAGACAAGGTGAGCGCTACCACCAGTCTTGTCTCATGCCAACTGTTAAGCATCCTGAAACCATTCATGTGTGGGGTTGCTTCTCAGCCAAGGGAATCGGCTCTCTCACAGTCTTGCCTAAAAACACAGCCATGAATAAAGAATGGTACCAGAATGTCCTCCAAGAGCAACTTCTCCCAACCCTCCAAGAGCAGTTTGGCGATCAACAATGCCTTTTCCAGCATGATGGAGCACCTTGCCATAAAGCAAAGGTGATAACTAAATGGCTCAGGGAACAAAACATAGAGATTTTGGGTCCATGGCCTGGAAACTCCCAGATCTTAATCCTATTGAGAACTTGTGGTCAATCATCAAGAGACGGGTGGACAAACAAAAACCTAAAAATTCTGACAAAATGAAAGCATTGATTGTGCAAGAATGGACTGCTATCAGTCAGGATTTGGTCCAGAAGTTGATTGAGAGCATGCCAGGGAGAATTGCAGAGGATTTGGTCCAGAAGTTGATTGAGAGCATGCCAGGGAGAATTGCAGAGGTCCTGAAGAAGAAGGGTCAACACTGCAAATATTGACTTGCTGCATTAACTCATTCTAACTGTCAATATAAGCTTTTGTTACTCATATGTTTGCAATTATATTTCTGTCTGTGATAAAAACATCTGTCAAACACACATAAAAACCAGAGGGCAGCAGATCATGTGAAAATATAATATTTGTGTCATTCTCAAAACTTTTGGCCATGACTGTGTATATATATTACATAGACAGATAGAAGAGATGGATTGCATACAGTAAATACACATAGAATAGGTAGATACATAGATGTCAGTGACAAATACAATTAGTGCTGTGTGTTTGCAGCTTAGTGTACATGCATTTAATTAATAAAAGATTATTTTTCTGAAAAAAATGGTGTGGGCTACAGTGTTTTCTTAACCAGCAGAGGGAAAGCTGACAGGTAGGGGCTGATGTTTATAGCCTGGGAAGGGGGTAATACCCATGGAGCTTCCCATGCTGTTAATATCAGCTCACAACTGTATACTTAGCCTTTACTGGCTATTAAAATGGGAGACCCTAAAAAAGGATGTAGGGTCCCCTATAATTAATAACTAGCAAGGGCTATGCAGACAGCTGCGGACTGATATTAATAGCCAAGGAAGGGCCAATGGATACTGGTCACCCCGGCTAAAAACATCAGCTCTCAGCAACC
This sequence comes from Oophaga sylvatica, assembly GCA_033576555.1. Classification (NCBI taxonomy): domain Eukaryota; kingdom Metazoa; phylum Chordata; class Amphibia; order Anura; family Dendrobatidae; genus Oophaga; species Oophaga sylvatica. The sequence goes on from JARQOD010000001.1 coordinate 466,597,648, forward strand.
CCAGAAAAGGCGCATACTATGCCATAACCGGAAGGAACCAAGGAGTCTTGTCTTGAGAATAAATCTGTGTTCTTTCTTCCTTTTTATACCTGCTTTACCTGTTTAGTGCATTTTTTCTTTTGCTGCCGGACTCGTTTGTCCGGGATTCATCCATGAACTGGACCTCACAGGAGATACTTGATGTGTGACAACCACTTTGATGTATTTCTATTAAATCTTACATAGACCTGATTATTTCAGTACTACAATTCCCAGCGTGTTCTGTAAGCTGAAGGGAGTTGTAGTACTACAATAGCTGGAGAGCCATCGGTTGGAGACAAGTGCATTAGATATTAAAATTTTAATCTGGGAAGCCTGGGAATAGACTGGGAAGCTCCATGGGTATTACCATGTTCCCAGGCTATAAACATCGGCCCTCAGCCGTCGGCTTTCCCTCTACTGGTTAATAAAATTATATGTGAGCCCACGCCATTTTTTCAGAAAAATAATCTTTTATTAATTAAATACATGTACAGTAAGCTGCATACACACTGTACTAATTGTATATGTCACTGACATCTGTATATCTATCTATTCTATTTGTATTTACTGTATGTAATCCATCTCTTCTATTCTGTCGGATCCTGCTGTGATTTTACAGCACATGGAACATGAATTGCCGGCTTTTCTTCTAACTATTTATCTATGTAATATACAGTTGTGCTCAAAAGTTTACATACCCCGGCAGAATTTTTGCTTTCTTGGCCTTTTTTCAGAGAATATGAATGATAACACCAAAACTTTTCTCCACTCATGGTTAGTGTTTGGGTGAAGACATTTATTGTCACACTACTATGTTTTCTATTTTTAAATCATAATGACAACCCAAAACATCCAAATGACCCTGATCAAAAGTTTACATACTCGTTTTCTTAATATCATGTATTGGCCCCTCTAACATCAATGACAGCTTGAAGTCTTTTGTGATAGTTGTGGATGAGGTTCTTTATTTTCTCAGATGGTAAAGCTGCCCACTATTCTTGGCAAAAAGTCTCCAGTTCCTGTAAATTCCTGGACTGTCTAGCATGAACTGCATGCTCGAGATCGCCCCAGAATGGCTCAATGATATTGAGGTCAGGAGACTGAGATGGCCACTCCAGAACCTTCACTTTGTTCTGCTGTAGCCATTGACAGGTCGATTTGACCTTGTGTTTTGTATAGTTGTCATTTTAGAACATCCAAGTACGTCCCATGTGCAGCTTCCAGGCTGATGATTGCAAATTTGCCTCCAGTACTTGCTAATAATGTGCTGCATTCATTTTTCCTTCAACTTTGACCAAGTTTCATGTGCATTTGTAGCTCACACATCCCCAAAACATCAGAGATCCATCTCCGTGCTTTACAGTAGGAATGGTGTTCCTTTCATCATAGGCCTTGTTGACCTCTCTCCAAATGTAACGTTTATGGTTGTGGCCAAAAAGTTCAATTTTGGTATCATCACTCCAAATTACCTTGTTCCAGAAGTTTTGAGGCTTGTCTCTGTGCTGTTTTGCATATTTTAGGCGATATACTTTGTGGCATTTACACAGTAATGGCTTTCTTCTGGCGACTCGACCATGCAGCCCATTTTTCTTCAATTGCATCCTTATTGTGCATCTTGAAACAGCCACACCGCTAGTTTTCAGAGAGTCCAGTATTTCAGCTGATGTTATTTGTGGGTTTTTATTTGCATCCCGAACAATTTTCCTGGCAGTTGTGGACAAAATTCTTGTTGTTCTACCTGACCATGGTTTTGTTTTTACAGAGCCCCTGATTTTCCAATTGTTAATCACAGTCAGTTTGAATGCTGTTGACTGGCATTATCAATTCCTTAGATATCTTTCTGTATCCCTTTCCTGTTTTATACAGTTTAACTACCTTTTCCCATAGATCTGTTGACAATTCTTTTACTTTCCCCATGACTCACAAACCAGAAACGTCAGTGGCTGGATGAAAGATGCAAGAGTCTGTCTGGATCCCAGAAACTCACTCAGCTTTTATGCACACACACTGATTGCAAGCAAACAGGTCACAGGTGAGAATGTTACCTTTAGTAGCCATTCAAACCTATTTGTGTCAACTTCTGTGCATGTTATCAGGCCAAAATCACCAGGGTATGTAAACTTTTGATCAGGGCTATTTGGATGTTTTGGGTTGTCATTGTGATTTAAAAAGAGAATATGCAATAGTTCGACAATAAATGGCTAACCATGAGTGGAGAAAAATATAACTGTATATATATATATATATATATATATATATGTGTGTCACTGACATCTATGTATTTATGTATTCTATGTGTATACATCTATTATATCTAATCTATTCTAACCTGTCAGTGTCTTTTCAAAGGACACCTGTGCGTAAAAATCGGACAGCACTTGAATGGCGTGATTTTTTTCTCGCACCCATAGGCTTGCATTGGCGAGTCTTGGCTGAGTCTTGGTGAGAATCGCAGCATGCTGCGATTTTACACGCATGCTGAATACACCCGAGAAAATAAACAGTGATGTGAGCTGCCCTGTAGATTAACACTGGGCCGTGTGCTATAAAATCTTTTCTCACATAGCACTCAGTCGTATTCTACAGTAGTGTGACTCCGGCCTTAGCCTGAATATTGGGCACCTACTGGCCACCACACACAGGTGACGTTTCGGATATATGTGGTTGCTGCAACTTAGCGCCCATCTTGATTCTGTCAAGATGTTGGACATTTCTTCAATGAATGTTGCAAATATGGAAAACTCATTCTTTCCAATCTGTTGTTTCATCAGATGAGGTTTTATTTCGGCCGTTGCTAAATACATACAGAAAAACATTTGTGTCTGACCTTGACCAAGTATTTTTTTTAAAACTATGTGAAAATCACATTACGGAAGAATTACTGTTTACAAGAAAAAGATTGTTTATGAGTTCAAGAAAAGTTCATTGCCTAAAAGATTTTTGTAAGATGAGAAGTTCCCCATTTATTCTTCTCATGGTCAGATTTACCTTTTCTTCTAAAGCTGCATCATATTCCCACTACTCCATCACTGTTCTCTCCAAGGTCCAAGGCCCCACAGGATGATTGTAGAACATCAACGCTGCAATAAAGTAAAGGTAATAAAAAAAGCAACACTGGAGCCGAGCGGCGATACTTGGAAAGATTTGGAATTTATTTAGTTAAAGGGATTTGCCAAAATTGTATGAAATTTGCAGACAATGTGATACAATAAAGAAGTAATCAGAACTCACTTTTCAATCTCCCTGCTGTTCGAGCACTGCAGCGCTGTTGGCCCCCATTGGAGCAGTGACTTTGTGTATGTAAGGGGTGTACAGAGACCGTGTAATGCTCCACTCCCTTCCCTTGTGTTGATACTGTTATAATTAATGTGATGTATATGTACATTGCTTTCCCATACTGTTACTGTGAATATTTAACAATGCTGCTATGTGTATAACGTAATGTATATATTTTCTAATGTGTGTATCTGTGAAATAGGGAAAGCACAGTATTCATTTCTAGCCACTAAATGGGTCATTATATTACATGTAATATAGTATATTGAAATCCGTTAGAAAATAGTTAAACATATGAGGGGTCAGCTGCAGCTAAGAGAGGGAAAACTTCCTGATAGTAGTCAGTAGGGGCCAGGGTGCCCAGGCCGTTGGAATTGGTTATAAGGCCCAGGACGTTAGCAGCGACCACGCAACGTATAAGCGAGAACCCATCCATCCACAGCAACAGGCCAGAACATCAGGAGTGGAAGCAGCAGCAACAGACTAAGCAGTACGGGCAGTTTGCTCATCATGTGGCAGCTCATTAGGCTGATGCCCTCAGGACCGGGGCGAAACAGCTGAGGAAACTCCCAAATGAAGTAAGTCTGGACAGGGAGGACTCTGAGGAACCAAAATATACGGTCCATCCCGGAAGCAAGCTTAGTAACAGAAAGAGTAGAACAGGAAAATTGGAAGAATTGTGCATTGTGGAACCTGATGTTAATGCTGTGAAGAATATGGATGTGCTGTGTAAGAAGACCAGTAAAGTTTTTCGTTTGAAAATTGAAAATGGACTGTGTCTCTATTTATGCGGACCCGTCTATAGGGCACCTGCAGCAATGCAGAGAAGACCCTGACGGAGCAGAAAGTAAAGGCACTGGTATTCAAAGTAATGGACACTGTTTTCATGTGACGGGAGGCCAGGGCATGTTAAAGCGAATGCTCTCAGCCACGACTACCACCTTTGCCTCCTCTCACATCTACATAGTTTGTGACCACTGCTTCCAATCACTGGCCTTAGCACTTATATTTGACATCCAAGACTAATTATTGGCTTCATCAATCATGGTAATCATGTATGGCACATGACCAATTGTAGAACCAACAAAGTAGCAATGCTAGATTAGAAGGGAATTTGATAGGTAAGTAATGGTCCTAAAAATGGGACTAATTTCATGATGGGAACAACCATACTTTTGACTTCAAATTTACATTTCGCTTATGGAGCCATAATACCCCCATGTGTACACCACCTCATTGGCGCCCAAGAGTAGGATTGTTCTGTATAACAGTAAGGAAGGATCTCCTTCAGTGCAAATTTATTCTGGTGTGCCCAGTGTCCTTCATCCAAAAATGATGAGGACTTTTAGGATATAATGGCCAGAATTAGAAAAACATGGCTGCATTCTTCTTGAATCAGTGCCCGTCCATGGGTTGAGGTTAGTATATCAGCTTGGCTCTATTGCAGTGACTTGGAGTGGACTGAGCTGCAAGGCTTACGTTCCCACCGTGAGCTTTTGGTGAGTTTTTGATGTTGCAGATTTTCTGCACCCGTTAAGTAAAATAGGTTACTCGCATTTTTTTTAAAATAAGCAGTGTAAAATACCCACCAAAAACTCATTGTAGGAAAGCAGCCGAAAAGCACAACCAACGAGTGGAAAGGTGTTGGACTGTTTTTGGAAGAACGTAACAATGTTTTCCAATCCTACACAACACCTCTTAGTTGAGAGAAAAACCCACTGATGCATACTAAATATTGATCAAACTGGCCATGTGCCTACCTTAAGGACCAGAATCAGTATATATGCACACTCCAAAAATCATAAATCCTACAAGACCTCACGGAGTCATTGTCCAAACAATCATGATAAAAAATTAACAAATTTTATTGAAAAATAGATTAAAAAAGCATAATACGTATAAAAAACAGCTAAGACGACAAAGCACATAGAAGGCTTATGTGTGAAGGACAGCAAATCTTGGTTATATCACAGGGAGGGAGCAAGAGACAAGGCTGAGCGAAACAAACCTCAAGAAGGGTCAAAATATAAACATGCTCAAAAGTGCATAGTGCCTGTAAGGTGCAGAATTAGAATATATTTAGAAGGACCCAGGTCAAAAGAGGTGTGCAGCAAAAATAATAACAAAATGCAGAGATAAATGCCAATTTCAAATATCTCAGAACCTAGGGGAAACAGTGCCACAGAGAATGCTCAGCTTACCCATAATTCTGGCTGCCAACGTATGTCCAGTGTAGCCCGACGCGCATTTCGCATTGGCTTCCTCGGAGGGCTACACAGCTACACAACTCCCTGAGGAAGCCCACACATATAGAGAATTGAAACCTAAAAAAACCTAAACGTAAAACCGCTTTAATATTGAAATTCCTGGATCTGTAAGGACATTGATTTTTGAGGTAGTGATTAGAGATGAGAGAGCGTGCTTGATGACACTCCGATATCACTCAAGTATCTGGATTCTCGGATGTGCTCGGCACTCATCAAGCATTGTCTGGTGCTCGAATATAATGCTCGAATCCCCATACAGCATGTTTGGCGCCATTTATACAGTCAATAAACATGTTGGGATTGCCTGCCAGTCACTCTAATGCCGTAGCCACCTTGGTAGCACCATTACTGTGATTGGCAAAGCCTTTATGAGTGTAGAAGTACCACAAGTACACTATCTTAATATTTTTATGAGTCACTACAGTTGGTGCCTTCAAGCGTTTATGGTTCTATGGATGACCCTGCTTGTAATTTTGGACAGGATTTTCACTTAGTGAATAGCCATTATAAGTCTAGCAGTACCAATACATGACAATATAAGCAGAATGTGTATGAGGCCCTCCTTTATCTTTAATACAGGGTGTATTTGAGTACCTTATTTCTGGCAGTTCTTGCTTCTTTCATAAATTAAACTGAAATTTTTAATATTTAAAGAAAAAAATAAATTTTGGCTTACTTAAATTATATTTTTTAAAGTCCTTTTTAAATGTTGCCTTATATTCAAGTCATTATACAGGAAAAAATGTTTCTTAACAGTTTTTTCCCTGTAAAATGCTATTTCTCGTCAGTTTGGAATGTTTTATTGTCAGTCCTTAAAGTGGAGTAATAGTGTGACACCATTGTTCTTAGCAGTGATCTGGGGTCAGAGATGCTTCCAGGGCTCTTCCTCATGCTGTTCTTCTTCCATTCAGCACTTTTTCCATCCATTTGAACATTTTCATTGCCCCCAGACCTCTTTGTAGGGTTTGTTGGAAAAAAGCTCGGATTTCCAATTTACTCATTGCACACAGCCGTTACGTTCATTTCAGGGGAAGGTTAGAGTTACGGGGCCCCTGTTCTCGGGGTCAGGGGGCCCTGTAAATGTCATCCCCCCTTGAAATGAGCGGAGCAGCTGATTGGGCATGCGTGCATCTGCTCGATTGTAAGGAACAGCTCACATGGCAGATTTTCAAGCTAAATTTTGGTGCGGACAGGTCCTTTGCCGGAACAGCTGCAACTGAAACCCACTTTTCCGCAAACCTCCTCACTGTTTCCCCTTGAGATGAATGTAAGGCATGAAGCAAGCTGCCGCTGTGAATATTCAGCAGAATGTCGGCATGGCTGTCGGTGCAAAAGTTCTGCTTGAAGATCCGCCATGTGAACTTGCCCTAATAATTATCCCATATGTTTTGTATAAGGGATAAGTATTAGGTTACTAGAATATCCCCCTTAAGGCAGGCAGCTGTACCTTACTGCAAGCAGGTAGGCAGCAGTCAGTAGGGTTAAACTTAGTAGTAATGAGTAATGTGCAGGCAGTAGACAGAGACGGCCTCCAACTTCACACTGCAGGAGGCGAGAGGGGGTGACAAGAAGAGTAGCAGGTGGGCAAATGGGAGGTTAGATGGAGGAATGGCAGGTTCAACCTGTAAGTGGATGGGTGAGTGGGCGGGCGCACGCACCTCATCACTTTTGGGCTCTCAACTCCTGCTGTGGGCATGCAATGTAAGTAGCTGTGGCTGTGACTGGGAACCCGGAGCTAATAATGCAAATTTAAAGTAATTAGCCCGGGCCCCAGTGTGTCACGCAGTCAGTAAGGCCATTTAAACAGAGACACGGCTGTTCTGCCTCAGTGCAAGCTGCTCAGCGTGTTTCACCCTGTCCGCCCCCCCCCCCCTTCGCTTCTGCTCACCAGGCCCATACACCAGTAATACATACCATTGGTGCAACCTATGTAGTTGCAAAGGACCCAAGAGGTAAAGGGCCCACTTCCACCTTCAAAGCAGGGACAATTGTGCATTATGATTAACTATTAGACTGCAAGGGACCCATATATTATTATTTACAGTGGCTCTTTTTGTCTATGTTAACCAGTGCTGGGAAGTGAGGGAAAAGTAGTTCTAGTACCGATAGTGCTTTTGGAATTCTGATAAAGAAGAATTGCCAACTCAATGTATGTGAAAGGCAAATAATGAGCATGAAAATTGCACCAGTTCTGGACATATTAGCCTAGAATGTGCACCAAACTCAGTGCTAAAAGGACTTGTCAGGCTATTTATGCTGCCCAAACTGGCTGCACAATTGCAGCCACCTAAGTTATTCTATAAAATGCTCTGGAGTTTAAGAGGAGAAAATATACTTTCAAGATCTGGTTGGGGACCATAACCGGAGACTAGACTATTCCAGCTTTGCCCTTGGCCGGCTCTTCCCAGTGCTACTCTAAGAATTGACAGTTTTTTCATGTGTACAAAGCTAGAGACCTGTCAATCACTTCTAGCAGCGCTGAGAAGAGGATTTTCAAAGTAAATTTTCACTTTGGGAAGCATTAATATGACAGGTTCCCTTTTTCCTGTGTAACTTGTATGGGATGAAGGTAGCAAGACTATGCTTTTCTACAAGTTTTACATGAAAGGAAAGGTATGCTTTAAAGGGAACCTGTCAGCAGGATTGTGCACAGTAACCTACAGACAGTATCAGGTAGGCGTTGCTCTACTGATTAAAATGATCCCTTCATTGATAAAATCCGTCTTGTGGTTGTTGTTTAATCTGTATTTTCAGTTATGAGTTAATGATATGCTCGTGCTCCAAGGCGGCCTGTGGGTGGGGCTGAGGGCGGGGCTATGGGGGGTCTTCATGTGGTTCTCTGCTTACATATTCATCCTTATGACTTATGACAGGTCACTGATCCATCAGTGACCTGCCCCCTATTTTACATAATGTATATCTTATTGTTTGAAAAAATACAAAAAAATTTGTAGTTTTCAGTTAATGAGATTCTCGTGCTGCAGGCAGCCTGTGGGGGGGGAATCTTCATGTGGTGCTCTGCTAAGCTATTTATACTCGTTGCTTATGACAGGTCACTGATTCCCCCTATTTTACATACTGAATATAATTTTTTTCTTTTTTTTTTAAATCCCATTCAGCAGGCAGGCGGCTTCACCTACGCTGTAGCACAATCCCATCTATAATGTCCACATAATTATTATATTTAGTGATAGAAATGTATTCATAAAAAAATTCTCAAAATTCTCTAATAGATGCTACTGCGCAGGTGCTGCCGGCGCTATCTTGGTGGAGACAATTTTTTTTCCTCTAGCAAAATGGGGCCAGCAGCGCCTGTGCAGTAGCATTTTATGGGATTGCTGATAGATGCAGCTGCGCAGGCACAACCGGTGCCATTTTGAGAGAGAATTTTTTTTTTCTGAATAAATTTATATCATCAAATAAAATAATTAAATGGACATTACAGATGCGATCATGCTACAGCGCAGGCGCTTGCCTACCGAATATGAAAAAACAAACATATTACATGCAGTATGTATAATAGGGGGCAGGTCACTGAGGGATCAGTGACCTGTCAGAAGCCATACAGATGAATATGTAAGCAGAACACCACATGAAGATACCCCACAGGCCAAAACTGAAAATAAAATAAATATTAAACAACAACCTCAAGACGGATTTAATCAACCAAGGTATCATTTTAATCAGTATAACGGCTCCGACCTGACAGTGCCTGTAGTTTACTCAGCAGAATCCTGCAGACAGGTTCCCTTTAAGAAGATACTGGGAGTTGTAGGTTCATGCAATACAAATATATATCGGTCTGACCTGATATTACAATTAATCTACGTTGAACTGAGGGTAATTCTGTGATGTATTCATGTTCTGATCACGGTTTAGGTGATTTTTTATTTAATGATGGTGGTTCTGGTGATATTCATTATTTTGCAGATTATAAGACGCACCCCAAATTTTGGGGAGGAAAATAGGAAAAACGTTTTTTAATAAAATGGTGTGTCTTATAATCTGCTTGTTTTTTTGTAGCTTACCGGGGTTGGCGGCTGCATTGTAGCGGGGTCCCAGGGTCGCCGCTGCACGCAGTTGGTGGCGTGATCCAAAGGAGAGGGGAGTGATGCTGTTTGCCTGAGGCTGGGAGGAGGGGGCGTTCATGGCTGCCAGAGGCGAAGCATGCACAGATTTAGATCTAGGGAGATCTTAATCTGCACATGCGCTGCCTCCAACGCCAATTTTCCCGAAGTCCTCCCCTTTGAAATCCATGGAAAGTGCAGGGGCTCCACCAACATTTTGTAAAAGCCCTGAACCCCCCGCAGCATTGCACTGCAGAATAGACCCTCTTCTCAGCCTGGAGCCCTCAGTATCGTCCCCCACTCCTGCCACTGCTGCCAGCTTCCAGCAGTGGTGACCCTTGAACCCCACTTCATCGCAGCCCCCCCATCCCGGTATGCTACATTCAGATTATATGAAGCACCCTCTTTTCCCCTCCCAAAAAAGTGCTTCTTATAATCTGAAAAATATGGTATTTCTGTACTGATGGTGGTTCTGGTGCTGAAGTCATGTACGAATATGTAACGCTGGTACACAGTGGCTGTGTAACGCAGGTGGATGTGGACCCACTGCACCACAGGCTGGGCTTACCCTGGAGAGACGTGAATGGGTGCCTACCAGGTCTTCACTAGAGCCTCTGTTGGTGAGGATTGGTTGGGCTTCCAGTAGATACCAGGCACCACTCCAGTGCAGTCCATGGGCTTGCAGCAGCTGATCGGAGATTCTGAGGCGAGGTAAGGAGGTACAGGAGCGGTGAAGACAAAACGTGGTTAGATAGTCCAAGGTCGTGGCAGGCAGCACAGTTTTGGGATATGTAGCTGAGGTCAGGAGCAGAGAGGTCAGACATGACAAGTACACGAGGGGGGGTCAATAGCAGGAGAAACAAAATACACATACCCATGAGTAGGAAACTAGCAGGCAAGCTGACTAGGAACCATTCATGCCAGGAGTGGTGGGAGGAGCTGCCTAATAAAGAGTCTGCTTGCAAAGGATAGGCGGGGGAACCTAATCTTTACAGAACACAGCAGGGTTAATTTCCTGCAGAGACTGGCCACGCCAGCCTAAAGCCAAATGGAACAAATCTAAATGAAACATTGCTGAAAGAGGCAAAACTCAGCAGACTGGTGCGAGTAGAAGCCATATAGTGAGCAGGAGGAGGCATGCAAGTTACCACCATGACAGAATGGTGATGAATTAATGTCCTAATGGTGGTCCTGATGACATATTCATGTACTAGTGGTGGTACTAGTGATTTATTCATGTACTGATGAGGGTTCTAGTGATTTATTTCTGTACTGCTAGTGATTCTGGTGATGTATTCTGTTCCTCTGGTAATTCTGGTGATGCATTTTTGTACTGATGTGTTGATATGTATCTAGACTGATGGGGTTCTACTGATGTATTTCTGTACTAATAGTAGTTCTGGTTATTTATTCTTGTGCTGTTATTTGTATAACTTGTTAGATTACGTTGTCACAATTCGGCGTTGGGTGTCTCGGGACTAGGGGCTACTTCCCTGTCTCTAATGCTAGGGGCGCCCTTTGCTTGCCCTGTTCTCCAGATTACTTCTGAAGGTGAGGATGCTGAGATCACGTACCTTGCCTTAGCTCCTGAATTCGCCGACAGTCTGTACCCTTCCCCCCCAGGGAAGAGGGGAATAGTAGTGTACCGTAATAGACCAACCAGACTAAAAGGTAATACAAATAGGGATAAAGGAAAATATCAATCATACAATCATGGTAAACCCATGACATACGTGATACATGTCTATGTTAATAAAGTGTTGTGTCATCTGACAAGTTAACCGCTTCGCCCCAAAGCACGTTTTCACCTTCCTGACCAGGCCAATTTTTACAATTCTGACCACTGTCATTTTGTAAGGTCATAACTCTGGAAAGTTCAATGGATCCAGTGATTCTGAGAATTTTGTCTCGTGACATATTATACTTTATGATAGTGGTAAAATTTCTTTGATATGACTTGCGTTTACTTGTGAAAAAAATGGAAATTTGGCAAAAAATTTTAAAAATTTAGCAATTTTCAAACTTTTCATTTTTATGCCTTTAAATCAGAGAGTCATATCACAAAAATAGTTAATAAATAACATTTCCCACATGTCTACTGTACATCAGCATAAGCATAATTTTAGAAACATAATTTTTTTTGTTAGGAAGTTTTTGCATATTTTGCATTTTCATAAGGGTAACAGGAGAAATTGTTCCATACAATTTGTTGTGAATTTTCTCCTGAGTACGCCAATACCCCATATGTGGGGGAAAACTACTGTTTGGGTACACGGCAGGGCTTGGAAGGGAAGGAGCGCCATTTGACTTTTTGAATGAAAAATTTGATGGAATTTTTGGCGGATGCCATGTCGTATTTGAAGAGCCCCTGATGTGCCTAAACAGTGGAAACGCCACACAAATGATAGCATTTTAAAAACTAGACCCCTTTGGGATCTTATCTAGATGTGTATTGAACCCCCAGGTGCTTCACAGAAGTTTATAACGTTAAGCTGTGAAAATAAAAAAAATCCCATTTTTACAACAAAAATCTTTTTTAGCTACAAATTTTGTATTTTCACAAGTGCAAAAGAAGAAAATGGACCCCAAAGTTTGTTGTGCAATTTCTCCTGAGTTTACATGGAAACCCCTGTGTAGGCGCTCAGTGCAGAGCACAGAATAAATGTATACCAAGCCTTATTGCGATCTTTGGAAGCCAGAATGAAAAAATCAACAGCATGTGACGAATTGGTTTTATTTATGTCTTACGCCATTCATGCTGTATAAGTGATTAAGCGGGTCGGTGCGATTACAGCGATACCAGATTTATATCGGGTTTTTATATTTAGCTGCTGTCACACACTAAAAAAAAAGCTTTTTATTGCGAAAACTAGTTTTTGCATCACCATATCTTGAGAGCTATAATATTTTGATATTTCGGCTGACAGAGTCATGTGAGGGCTTGTTTTTTGTGGGATGAGCTGACGTTTTTATTGGTATCATTTTCGGGCACATGACATTTATTGATCACTTTCTATTCTAATTTTTGGGAGACAGAATGAACAAAAACCAGCAATTCAGGAACCACGTGTGGTAAAATTGGTAAGGCAGCTTTATTCTTCGGGTCAGTACAATTACAATGATACCTCATTTATATCATTTTTATGTTTTGGTGCTTTTACACAGTAAAAACTATTTTATAGAAAAAATAATTATTTTTGCATCACTTTATTCTGAAAGCTGTAACTTTTTTATTTTTCTGCTGATGAAGCTATATGGTGGAATGTTTTTTTGAGGAACAAGACGATGTTTTCAGCGGTACCATTTTTATTTGCATCCGTCTTTTTGATCGCATTTTATTGCATTTATGTGCGGCGGTATGGTGATAAAGCATTGTTCCTTCCCTTGTTTTTTTTTTACGGCGTTCACTGAAGGGGTTAACTAGTTAGACAGTTTTATAGAGCGGGTCATTACGGACGCGGCGATACCAAATATGTGTACTTATTCCTATTTTTATTTACATAAATAAATGTATTTTTTGCAAAAATATTTATTTATTTATGTTTTCTTTAGGTATTTTTTTTTTAAATATTTTTGCACATTCTAAGATTTTTTTTAACTTTTTTG
>JARQOD010000001.1:466610984-466680373 GCA_033576555.1 Oophaga sylvatica
GGGGGGGTACTGTCACGGGTGTGTCGCTACGAAGATCGTCGCGATTGCACACCCTGACTTCTCACAGCTGAGTTTCTGGTGCTGGGTGTTTTTCGGCAGTGAGGGAGTTAATTCTCCCTCTCTCTGTGCTAGACAAAGCCAGCCTCGCCCAGCTGCAATTAATGTTGCTGTAATTGGATTCCTTCAAATACCTGCCAGTCTGCTAGGGAAATGTCGGTGAAAGCATTCATGCAGACCAGCAGAGCGGATCGTGGTGTTGTGAAGTCTGAATTGAAGAGTACCTGGTGTGGTCTTTTCTCCCCTCCTCGCTTTATCATTTATCTCCGTACCCGTTGGTGTTCCCTCTGTTTTTTGTGGTGAGAGTTTGGTATGCAAGGTGGATTTTAGTTTACCCCTTGTACTGTCTTGTTCGTCTATTACTGTGTCTAGGACATATACCTTCCAGTCTCCGGTGTTGTGATCAGGGTCCTTCTCAGGACTAGATCACTGAGGTTCAGGGATCCTCAGGAGGTAGGGATTACGCTGGCGGCCTGGACCTCTGTACCATCAACAGTACCTCCAGGTAGAGGGATTAGTCAGGACCCCAGCTTAGGGTCAGCATAGACCCCGGACCTCATGTATGCAGTAACAGCGTGACACACTGACACTATATACAAAGCTCCTGAATATAATGTCACTGGTGATCACTGTATTACCTGTACACTGACACTATATACAGAGCTCCTGTGTATGTCACTGGTGATCACTGTATTACCTGTACACTATACACTATATACAGAGCTCCTGTGTACAACGTCACCGTCTCCACCTTTTATCGGTGCCATCTTGTGACTGCATTTTCTATGGGAGCAACGGATCCGCTGGCGGATGGTCATCCGTTAGATCCTTTTTTGATTGATCCGCCATTTTGACGCACACAAAAAACGTTGCATTGGACGTTTTCCAAAAATGACGGACGCCACATTTATGGCGGATCCATCAAAAAACGGATCTAATGGACGACCATCCGTCAAAATCCGTCACTAATGCAAGTCAATACGAAAAAAGCGGATCCACCAAAAAAAAATGGCGGATCCGTTTTTTTCACACTTTGGCGGATTTTGACTGACGTCGCACGACTGAAGTGTGAAAGAGGCCTTAGGCTAGTAAAGAGTAAACCAGATTTATTTGTACTGATTTTACTACGGGGGATGCGATTTTGCAGTTTGCCTCAGGCAGCAGAGAGGCTAGGTTCACCCCTGTGTATAGAGAAGACATTGGGTTTATGTATTTCTAGAAGAAAGCTCTTACCCTTGCGGATGCTCCATTCCCCTTATCCTTCACGCCTCAATTTCTCCAGGAACCAGACTGGAGTCTCCACGCACTGCATCTTTGATGGAATGTCTCCTGCACCGATGAGCTGTTACTTTATTTTTTTTCTTTTCTCAATAGAAATTGTGCCTTTCATATTGGAGGAGAATCGCACTTGGATCAGAGCCGCTAAACCTTTGTTTTAGCGATCAGTGTGGATCTCAGTTTGCAGCGATATTTTTGTAGTCAAAATCCACTATAAGTCAAAGAGGTCTGTTGGGTGTTGATGGTGTTGCACAGCTTCTGAATCCACACCTTTGCAGCAGAAAACTTCACAGAGCAGGCTTCATGGGAAAACAAGCTTTTACTTCTATCAACATGAGGTAAAAGGAAAATGCACAGTCATTTCAGCATTGCATCAGGAAACCAGGAACAAAACGAAAGTGAAACTACAAGTGAGACGATTTCATATACAATACATTAAACAGAAGGAAACGTTACACAACATCGCTATCTATTGTCAGGTCAGCATAAAGTCGTCCTTTTACTTATAAGTCCTAATCTGTTGCATATGCCAACACCCTTTCTCAACAGTAAGGACTTGTTCAATCAAACCCAACCTTTTTATTAGTCTCTGATGTTTATCAGCATTCAACGCCTTAGTGAAAATGTCTGCTGTCGTTTCTTCAGTAGGGCAATTGTTGTGAATACTTTGGAGGCGACTTCTGAGCTGGGGCTCCCTCCGGTGATTGCTGGGTTGCTGCTTGCAGTGAACTACATTTTTTAATCACAACTTGGTCTAATAGTGAAAACAAGTCCCCTACTTCTATGGGGCAACATCCTATACATAACAATATAATTCACAAAAAAACTTTTACCAAAATAACGGTAAATAATAATGGATGCCAAAATTGAAGAAATATATAATTTTTATTGAAAAATTCTTAAAATCAGTAAATAGAATGCTGAATCAGCAAAAAACCAGGGACAAATATCCATAGACATAACACGTAAGGAAACAACTCAAATGAAGGAGCACAATATAGATAATAACAAACTAACCAATAGCCTGGCACAGGTGCCCCATATCCCAATCGCTAAATGGCCTCATTATAAAGATAATACAAATGTCTAACTGCTGACCAGTAAAAGTGTCTAGTGCATCCAATAAAAGCAGCAGCTCATGCAGTGTCATAAGTCAATATAGCATGACAGGTGGGACAAGTGCCCATATGGAAGCCAATAATGGTTAGCAAAAGCTTACCTAAGAGTTGTCCGTGAGCAGTGAACTACAGCCTGGTCCCCTTTTGGGGTCTGGCTCTGCAATTGTGCTCATTTTGTGTTTGCACTTTTGCTTTGTTCCTTTGTCACTTTTTATTTGCTGAATTGTTGTGAGTTAACCAGAGATCTGATTTAGGTGATAGATATCGTGTGATCTCAGGTTTTTTGTTAATCAGAAGTGTTGGTATTTTTGTCAGGGTTTTTTTGGGTTGCAGTCAGAATTCTTTCCTATACTTTTCTATCTAGACAGATTGGGCCCCAGCGTTTGCTCATTCTATTTTCTGTCTGTGTCCGTGTTTTCTTCTTGTCTAACCGCCATTACTTGTTTGGGGGCTTCCTATTTCTTTGGGGATTCTGCTCCGGGGCAAATAGCTTTCATCTTTCTGCCTTTAGGTGTAGTTATCTCTCCGGCTGTGACGAGGCGTCTAGGATCACCGTAGGTACGCTCCACGGCTACTTCTAGTGTGCGTTAGTTTAGTGTACTGCAATCCAATAGTTTCCAGCCCCTCTGGTGTATTACTACTTTGACTTTTTTTTGCAATTAATTGCAAAAAATACCAACACTTCTGATTAACAAAAAACCTGAGATCACACGATCTCTACCACCTAAATCAGATCTCTAGTGTAACTTACAACAATTCAGCAAATAAAAAGTGACAAAGGAACAAAGAAAAAGTGCAAACACACAATGAGTACAGTTGCAGAGCCAGACCCCAAAAGGGGAACAAGCTGTAGTTCACTGCAAGCAGCAACCCAGCAATCACCAGAGGGAGCCCAGCTCAGAAGTCGCCTCCAAAGTATTCACAACAGGCAATACTCCATTTTCAAGACTCCTTGATCCTGATGATCTCTCAAGAAATGATATTTCACATCAATATGCTTGGTTCTTGGATTGACTCTTTCCATCTGAGCAAGAACAAGACATCCTTGATTGTCCTCTTTTAGTTTTGTTGGTTCCAACTGTGGATTGTCCTAGGTCTGTCAACAATTGTCTTAACCACAGTACTTCTTGACTCGCATGTGCTGCTGCAACATATTCTGCTTCTGTTGAAGATAGTGTCACAATTGACTGTTTCTTATTGTCCAACTTATTGGTACACCTGAGAGAAAAAAATATGTCCACTGGTAGATCTTTGTCAGTTGGATCTCCAGCCCAATCTGCATCAACATATCCTGTTAAAATGCAATTATCACCTGTGGGTAATTTCAGCTTAACATTGCTAGTTCCTTTCAAATAACATATTACTCTCTTCACGGCATTCCAATCAGCTTTATTTGGTTTTGATACCTTTCTACTCAGGATTCCTACTGCTGCTGCGATGTCTGGTCTTGTAACGGTCGCTAGATCCAGTAGTTTTCCTATTGCTGTTCTGTATTCTTCATTGTTTGGTAGCATATTTTTTTTCACTGTTCATCTCTTTGAGATAATTAGTTTTCATTGGAGACTTTACTGTTTTTGCATCCTTTAGTCCAAATTTTTCTGTTATGTCTTGAATCATGTGATTTTGATTCAGTAGGAAACTTCCATCTTCTTTTCTTTCTATCTGTATTCCTAGGTACTGTTTTACATTTCCTAAGTCTTTGATTTCAAAATTTTGTTTCAGGATTTTTAGAATGTTTTCTTTATCCCTTTATTGTTTAAAACAAATCAAAATGTCGTCTACATATATGAGTACATAAATCCATCTATTACTCAGCCTTTTTGTGTACAAGCATGGATCAGCTTTGCTTCTTTGAAATTTTTCATTTGTTAGTACTTCCGTCATTTTGTCATTCCACGCTTTAGCTGCTTGCTTTAAACCATATATGCTTTTCTGTAGTTTGCAAACTTTGTTTGGATTTCTTTCATCTTTGAATCCTGGAGGTTGTTCCATGTAAATGTCTTCTGTTAAATCTCCATTCAAAAAGCTGTCTTTACATCCAGATGTCTTAGTTCCATCTGTTCCATTGCTGCAACTGTAAGTAAGTTCTTATTGTAGTGTGTTTGACAACTGGAGCAAATGTTTCATCATAGTCTTCTCCATATTTTTGAGAATACCCTTTAGCTACGAGTCTTGCTCGATATCTTTCAGGTGTGCCATCTGTTTGGTATTTTACTTTAAAAATCCATTTACATCCTATGGCTTTTCTTCCTTCTGGCAAATCTGTTAGTGTCCATGTATTTGAATCATGCACGGATTTAATTTCTGTTTCTGTTGCTTCTATCCATTTATTAGCTTCTTCTTCAGGAAGTTTAGATATGTCTTCCCAAGAGGTAGCTCATAGATTTTTCTTATAGTTGTCTTGTATGAGAGACGTTTTGGTGGTTTTCCTTTGTTCTCTCTTATTGAACGTCTTGGTTCTGTGTCTGTTTGTAGCTGTGATTCTTCACTTTCAGTATTTTGTTCTTCTTTAATTTCTACTTCTTTCTCATCAGATATTTCTTCAGTTATGTCACTATTGTTTTTCTCATTTTTTGTTTCAACTGAAATCATAATGTCTTCATTTAAATCTTCAATGAATGTCACACTGTTACTCACCGTAACTCTGTCTGTTTTGGGATCCAAAATTCTATATCCTTTGCAATTTTCAATATATCCAACGAATATTCCTTCCATGGATCTGTTTTGAAGTTTGGAACGTTTTTCTGTTGGAATGAATATAAAAACTTTACATCCAAAAACTTTTAAATGATTGACACTTGGTTTCATACCTTGCCACAATTCATATGGAGTTTTCTTCAGTTTTCTGGGAAAAAAGTCGGTTCTGTAGATATGTAGCTGTCATTGCTGCCTCACCCCAATATTTCTCTGGTAGTTTAGAATCTATCAACATACATCTCATCATTTCTGGTAGAGTTCTGTTTTTCCTTTCTGCTACTCCATTTTGTTCAGGTGTGTATGGAACAGTTTTCTGATGTTCTATTCCATTTTGTCTTAAGTAGTCTTCTATTCTGTGACCTGTAAATTCACCTCCATTATCACTTCTGATGACAATTGGCTTCCTTTGAAAATTGTTACTTGATCTTGTTACATAGTCTACAGTCATGGCCAAAAGTTTTGAGAATGACACAAATATTAATTTTTACAAAGTCTACTGCTTCACTTTTTCTAATGGCAATTTGCATATACTCCAGAATGTTATAAAGAGTGATCAGCTTAACAGCAATTACTTGCAAAGTCAATATTTGGCTAGAAAATGAACTTTATCCCCCAAAATACATTTCAACATCAATGCAGCACTGCCTTAAAAGGACCAGCTAACCTCTTTTCAGTGATTGCTCCATTAACACAGGTGTGGGTGTTGATGAGGACATGGCTGGAGATCAATCTGTCATAATTAAGTAAGAATGACACCACTGGACACTTTAAAAGGAGGCTGGTGCTTGGCATCATTGTTTCTCTTCTGTTAACCATGGTTATCTCTAAAAAAACACGTGCAGTCATCATTGCAATGCACAAAAATGGCCTAACAGGGAAGAGTATCGCAGCTAGAAAGATTGCACCTCAGTCAACAATCTATCGCATCATCAAGAACTTCAAGGAGAGAGGTTCCATTGTTGCCAAAAAGGCTTCAGGGCGCCCAAGAAAGACCAGCAAGCGCCAGGACCATCTCTTAAAAGTGTTTCAGCTGCGGGATCGGGCTACCAGCAGTGCAGAGCTTGCTCAGGAATGGTAGCAGGCAGGTGTGAGTGCATCTGCACGCACTGTGAGGCGGAGACTCTTGGAGCAAGGCCTGGTCTCAAGGAGGGCAGCAAAGAAGCCACTTCTCTCCAGAAAAAACATCATGGACAGACTGATATTCTGCAAAAGGTACAGGCAGTGGACTGCTGAGGACTGGGGTAAAGTTATTTTCTCTGATGAATCCCCTTTTCGATTGTTTGGGACATCAGGAAAACGCCTCATTCGGAGAAGACAAGGTGAGCGCTACCACCAGTCTTGTCTCATGCCAACTGTTAAGCATCCTGAAACCATTCATGTGTGGGGTTGCTTCTCAGCCAAGGGAATCGGCTCTCTCACAGTCTTGCCTAAAAACACAGCCATGAATGAAGAATGGTACCAGAATGTCCTCCAAGAGCAACTTCTCCCAACCCTCCAAGAGCAGTTTGGCGATCAACAATGCCTTTTCCAGCATGATGGAGCACCTTGCCATAAAGCAAAGGTGATAACTAAATGGCTCAGGGAAACTCCCCAGATCTTAATCCCATTGAGAACTTGTGGTCAATCATCAAGAGACGGGTGGACAAACAAAAACCTAAAAATTCTGACAAAATGAAAGCATTGATTGTGCAAGAATGGACTGCTATCAGTCAGGATTTGGTCCAGAAGTTGATTGAGAACATGTCAGGGAGAATTGCAGAGGTCCTGAAGAAGAAGGGTCAACACTGCAAATATTGACTTGCTGCATTAACTCATTCTAACTGTCAATATAAACTTTTGTTACTCATATGTTTGCAATTATTATATTTCTGTCTGTGATAAAAACATCTGTCAAACACACATACAAACCAGAGGGCAGCAGATCATGTGAAAATAATATTTGTGTCATTCTCAAAACTTTTGGCCATGACTCTAGATCTTAGCTGTGATATCACTTCCATCATTGAGAATATATGCTTCTGCATGTCACTGTCTGCACTTAGTCTCATACTGTAAAGCTTTCTTAATAAAAATAACTTGTGATTTAAGCTGGGTCTCTCATATAGCTTTCTTAATGCTGCCCACATTCCTTTCGCTGTTTCTTCACTTCATATATGTATTAATTGAGCATCATCCACTAATAAACTAATGGTGGCTCTCGCTTGTCTATTTTTCTTATCCCACATCTGATTATCTTGATCAGGTCTATCTGTAGTGATTACTTCCCATAAATCATCTTTAGACAATAACATCTCTACTTTGAACTTCCATAGCTGATAGTTCTCATCATTCAATTTAGCTACTGTGAGTTTTAGCTCTGTGCTACTTGTCATTTTTAACTTATCTTACTTGTTTGGAGAGACTTGCACTGAAGAATTCCTCTGCATTCACCAGGGTCTTGCTGAGAGTTCCAGTGTCCTGGGTATCTGGGATTCTTGGTGCTTGGGATCTGTGGTGTCTGGATTCTCTGGGTAAGCTGTATCTGAGCCCATAACCTGTTGCACAGCTTCTGAATCCACACCTTTGCAGTAGAAAACTTCACAGAGCAGGCTTCATGGGATAACAAGCTTTTACTTCTTACAACATGAGGTAAAAGGAAAATGCACAGTCATTTCAGCATTGCATCAGGAAACCAGGAACAAAACGAAAGTGAAACTACAAGTGAAACTATTTCTTATACAATACAATAAACAGAAGGAAACGTTACACAACATCGCCATCTATTGTCAGGTCAGCATAAAGTCCTCATTTTACTTATAATAAGTCCTAATCTGTTGCATATGCCAACAGATGGTGTCTCTCCTATGACAGATCTGATGCAGCACTGTTCATTTTTTGAAAAAAGAAACCTACATTACAAATGTGAATATAGACTAATTGTAAATGGTAGGCTATCTTTACGTTGTTGACCCTTAAAGTTAATGGTGTTGTACAGGATTGCCACTAGGAATTTTGGGGCCCCATACTGGCAAAATTTTCAGGGCCCCCTTAAGACTCCGCCCAGGCTCCACCCCTCAAACTGTCCACAGTCCCACCGCTCTCTCTTGGAAAAACTCCACTTCTCACCAATCACACATTAACAGTTCCCATCACCAGATCACACATATAATCAGCAGCTCTTGTTTTGGCCAAAAGATTTTTTAAGCCGCCACCATAACACGGTAAATACTTTTGGCCGAGCTCTACTCTACTGTAACCTATTAAAGATTTGTTAAAATATCCAATACAATTTAGGCATATTTTCATTTATTTTTCAATTTTTAAAATGACCAATAATATCACATGCAAGGAACAAATACCGCTACACCATGACCAGACCACATATTACCACCACAGTGACCAAACAATATCACATACAAGGAACAAATACCACTACACCATGACCAGACCACATATTACCACCAAAGTGACCGAATAATATCACATACAAGGAACAAATACCACTACACCATGACCAGACCATATATTACCACCATCTACAGATAGACACACACCGCGAATAATATCACATACAAGGAACAAATACCGCTACACCATGACCAGACCACATATTACCACCACAGTGACCGAATAATATCACATACAAGGAACAAATACCGCTACACCATGACCAGACCACATATTACCACACAAGTGACTGAATAATATCAATACAAGGAACAAATACCACCGCACCATGACCAACCACATATACCACAACATAGTGACTGAATACTACAATACTGATATTCAGTATAAAAACACATTACTATCACATAATGCCATTATACACAGGAGATCTGTACTTAGTATGCAGTGTCAGTGTACAGGTATACAGTGAATCAATGACATATACACAGGAGCTCTGTATAGTACACAGTGTACAGTGTCAGTGTATAGTAACACACTGACTCACCAGTGACGTCTCTAGTGAAGTCCTTCACCTTCGCTTTTCATCTTCATCCAGCACAGACCGCCATCACGTCTTCCAGCAGGCTCATTCCGCAGGAAATAACACAGTTATCTAGAGCTCAGCTTGCCATACACATTACTTATTTTTTTCTCAACTTCTACATTACACCAATGAGAAAAAACAGGCGACATAGTAAACACTCTACACAGTAACAGGACTCCCCCCATTTAAAACAGTGTCCTCAAAAATAAAATAAATACATCACTGCAGTAATAATATCCTTTAATTAGCCCTATGGTAATATATCCCCATCCTAGCCCTGTGTGTCTCATTCCTGGCTCAGCCATATGTTCTCTCATCCTGCCCTCATGAGTATCCATTCTGCTCCATATGATCTCCATCGTATCCATCCTGCCCCATGATCCTGCACGATCTGTCTCCAATCCTGCCCCCGTGTCTCCAATCCTGCCCCTGTGTCTCCAATCCTGCCCCCTAGTGTCTCCAATCATGCCCCCTAGTGTCTCCAATCATGCCCACAGTGTCTCCAATCAAGCCATCAGTGTCTCCAATCATGCCCCCCAGTGTCTCCAATCATGTCCCCAGTGTCTCCATTCATGCTCCCAGTGTCTCCAATCATGCCCCCGTGTCTCCAATCATGCCCCCAGTGTCTCCAATCATGCCCCCTGTGTCTCCAATCATGCCCCCAGTGTCTCCATTCTGCACCCTGTTTCCCCAATCCTGCCCCCTGTGTCTCCAATCCTGCCCCCAGTGTCTGAAATCCAGCCACTTTGTCTCCATTCTGCCCTCAGTGCCTCCAATCATGCCCCCATGTCTTTCATTCTGCCCCCAGTATCTCCAATCCTGCCCCGTCTCCATTCCTGCTCCGTGTCTCCATTCTTCCCCTTAGTGTCTCCAATCCTGCCCCAGTGTCTCCAATCCTGCCCCCAGTGTCTCCAATCCTGCCCCCTAGTGTCTCCAATCCTGCCCCCTAGTGTCTCCAATCCTGCCCCCAGTGTCTCCAATCCTGCCCCCAGTGTCTCCAATCCTGCCCTGTGTCTCCAATCCTGCCCCCAGTGTATACAATCATGCCCCCAGTGCCTCCAATCATGCCCATCTCCATTCCTGCCCCTTCTCCATTCCTGCCCCGTCTCTATCCTGCCCCGTCTCCATCATGCCCCCAGTGTCTCCAATCCTGCCCCCAGTGTCTCCAATCCTGCCCCCAGTGTCTCCAATCCTGCCCCAGTGTCTCCAATCATGCCCCCTGTGTCTCCAATCCTACCCCCAGTGTCTCCAATCCTGCCCCCAGTGTCTCCATTCCTGCCCCGTCTCCATTCCTGCCCCCTCTCTATCCTGCACTGTCTCCATCCTGCCCCCCAGTGTCTCCAATCCTGCCCCGTTTCCATCCTGCCACATCTCCATCCTGCCGGGCTCAGCTTGCCACTTTCAATATTAAAAAAAAAATCCTTTCCTCTTACATTGCCGCGCTCCAGCGGCGAGCGATCTGTACCCCAACGAGAAAGCGCGCAGTTGCCGGCGACTGACAATGACGTCAGACGTCAGCGATGTGTGTGCTCACGTCAGCTGCCAGCCTCCAATTGGCTGGTAGCTTTAACTATTGCCGTGCGGGCCGGCACGGTAATAGAGTAACTGAACCTGCGTCCTGGACGTAGGTTCAGTTACTTGATCGGCAGAATCCTGCCGCTGGGGGCGGGACAGTGGGGCCCGATGGGTGGAGGTGACGGGGCCCGATGCGGGCCCCTTCTGCTGATCGGTCCCCATACGCCAGTCAGGGCAGTAATGCCATGATGGCGGCCCTGGTGCTGTACCCATCATTAAAAGTAAAAAAAAGCACTCCTATCAAACTTTTTCTCCTCTTAAATATTACAATCATCATATTATATGTGTGCTTACAATTGCTCATTTTGCCCTTCTACCCAGTGAATTCTTCTCTTTCCATTATGTCTATGACATCACGTGATTAAAAACAGACTAGCTGAATCCTTCTAAGCTCTATGTAAAAACAGAAAGTCTCATTTACCTGCATGAGTCATCATTAGAACGGAACCGTGCAAAGTGCCCTGGATGAAAGTGCACCTCCTATACATAGAACAATATGTCACAGATTCTGACAACCGTGGCACGCGCTGCAAACACGTTTCCTGCAGTGGTGCTCCAGGTGCGCCGAAAGTTTGTGGAGAATATCTAATCTACCAGAAGATTTCATCCATTACAAGTTTATGCTTCAAACATACAACTCTGCCCTTCACCTCTTCAAACAAACCTATTTCAACACCCTCATCACCTCACTATCCAATAACCCTAAACGTCTCTTTGACACTTTTCATTCCCTTCTCAACCCAAAAGTGCAGGCCCTAACCACGGATCTCCCGGCTGACGATCTGGCCAATTAATTCAAAGAAAAAATTGACCACATCCGACAGGAAATTATCTCCCAATCCCATCATACCATGCACTGTCCTCCCTCCCCCACTGCATCTAGCTCACTCTCTGATTTTGATCCAGTCACAGAAGAAGAAGTAATCAGGCTCCTTGCATCTTCTCGCCCTACCACTTGCATCAGTGACCCCACTCCATTACATCTCCTCCGTCCCTTTCCCCTGCTTCACCTCTCACCTAACAAAAATATTCAACCTCTCTCTCTCTTCCGGTATCTTTCCCTCCTCATTTAAACACGCCATTATACATCCATTACTTAAACAGTCCCTTGACCAAAACTGTGCCGCTAACTATAGACCTGTCTCTAATCTTCCCTTCATCTCTAAACTCCTGGAACGCCTGTTCCACACCCGTCTTATTCGCTATCTCTCAGATGACTCTCTTCTGAACCCTCTTCAATCTGGTTTCTGCTCTTTACACTCTACTGAAACTGCCCTCACTAAAGTCTCTAATGATCTACTCACTGCTAAATCTAATGGTCACTACTCCATGCTAATTCTCTTGGATCTCTCCGCAGCATTCGACACTGTGGACCATCAGCTCCTCCTCACTATGCTCCACTCCATCAGCCTCAAGGACACCGTTCTCTCCTGGTTCTCCTCCTATCTCTCTGACCGTTCCTTACTGTATCTGCCAGGGAATGTGAAGTGATGTAGTTCTAATGATGATTCATGCAAGGAAAAGAGACTTCCTGTTTCTACATAAAGATTAGACGGATTCAGCTAGTTAGTTTTTAATCACGTGATGTCATAGACCTAATGGAAAAGAGAAGAATTAGCTGGATAGAAAGACAAAATGAGCAATTGTAAGTACACAGTGTTATGTAATATGATGATTGCAATAAATTAAGAGGATAAAAAGTTTGATGGAAGGAGTGCCTCTTTAATCCCTGACTGCAAGCTATTTTAAAGAAACATACCACGCTATATTCAACCTACTTGGATCCACTGGTGAGTCTCTCCGCTGCTCCTAGTGTCTGACACTGGATACAACACTGACATCACATCTGCATGGCAGCCAATCAATGCACTCAGCGGCTCTAGGTGGGGCGTTCCTGTGTGGACAGAACACCCCGCTCAGAGAAATGGTGGTCACTGATTGGCTGCTGTGTTGTCAACACCGCAATCAATGACAGACACCGGAGACAGAGGGAAGGTGAATACTGTAAAGTTTGTTTCTTTATAATAATCTACAGCTGGGGATTCACTTTTAATGAAAGGGAACAGCCCCTTTAATTGCTCTTATATCAATAATATTATACATTGATTATAGTTAATTTTGTCTTCATTTATATTTACTTTTAAACTTTTTTCTAACAGAAAAAATGGTCCTTATTTGCTCCCAGTTTGTGTCTGTTCGGAATCGTTCTTTGCCCTTTTGTAATGAAAGGGTAAATTTGTATATTATTATAAAAAAAAAGGAAACAAATAATTATCTTCAGACCCTGGAGTAGCATTTGTGCCTCCACCAGAGAGTGAGAATCTAGGCCACAGATGTGATGGAATGGAGACGAGGAGCAGCGTGGGAGAAGACGACCCTGGAGAGAACGAGCAGTGTTTGAAGTATCCTCACCTGACAGACAGGGAACATATGTGTAAGCTGACAGGTGATATCTGGGGAGGTTAAGGGGATGAAGAAAGACAGCAGACAGATGGTGGGGCAGGTAAGTCACAGTCTCAACTGAGCAACAGGACAAAATAATGCAACACGCTCATTGATGAACATCCCTAACAAAAGCTGATAAAGCGTGCAACACAGGCGTTACTCTGCGGAACAGCAAGAACTGAGTGGGAGGGGTAGTCAGGAGATCCATGGACCTAAATAAAGAAACTAATGTAAACTTATACCTAATAAACACTATGAAATATTTTCTCTTTGTGAGTTTACATGTAGCAGTTCTTGCTATTTTGCTGCAATTTTGGAAATTCAACCTCAGTCTTTTGGAGATGGCATACATATATAAATTATTTCTTTCCATTCACATGAGAAAGCAACAGATGCTAATGGCTATGAGTAACACTGAAAGCAAGGATCATGAGGATGTTATCAATACCATGGGTGGCAAGACGAATAGACAAATCAAGTTTGGAACAACTCAAGCCAGACATGTCACTCATCAACATTGAATTTACAAGACCAAGAAGGAAAACTCAGGGAATTCTGAAAATCACAGAATTCATAAACATATTAGTGATTTGCAAAGGATGAAAAAATGGAAACAAAATTTTCAAAACATCTTGATTCATTCAGTATCAAGCATGAGTACCACATTCAGAAATAATTGCACTTACAGCCTTGGTTGCTACGAATGAGGTTATTAATGGTTGTCTGAAGAATGTTCTGCTGCGCTGAATGCACTTGGGCACAGAAATCATCAAGATCAGCTGCTGGCAGCTCCCTTTGCAATAGACGAAAAATGACATCCCAGATGTGCTCAATGGGAGACAAGTCTGGAGGCGGTAGCATGATTAGGCCATGCAGGCTACTTACAGTAGTACAAGCATCATGTAGCCTGTTGTGTTAATAAACAGCTCCTGGGACACGTTGGAGAAGTGGTCTCTCCACTGATTCCACTACCAAATCAATGTAATATTGAGCTGTTAATGCACTTGGAATGAAGACTAGAGGGGTCCAGGTACCGTACATTATGCCACCCCACACTATAATTCCAGGAGTAGGACCAGTGTGACGTTCCTTTGTGAAGACCTCTTCATGGCACTGAACATGTTGTCTTCAGACCAATTTCCAGCTGTCATTACTTCCAAGACAGAAACAAGACTCATCGCTGAAGAAGATAGACCTCCATTCCAACCTCCATGCCTTCTTGCTCTGCACCATGATTGCCTTTGAGAGAAGTGGCATGAAGTCAATGAGCAGGCCTTCAAGAGGGAACATCTCACCAGTCGAATTTCCAGGATTAAGGTGTAGGGTGGCATAATGTGCAATAGCTGGAACCTCTAATCTTCATTCCAAGTACACTAATAGCTTAGTAATACATTGATCTTTTGTGGAGCCAGCGGTATGGCTATTTTTCCAAAGTGTCCCAAGAACCATTTTTCAAAGTAACAACGCAAGGCCGCATGTTACTTGTGCTACTGTGAGCAGCCTGTGTGCCCTAAACATGCTACCATGACCTGCAGCATCTCCAGACTTGTCTCCTATTGAGCATATTTGGGATGTCATTGGTTAACAATTTTAGAGACAACCATTAATAACCTCATTGATAGCATCCAAGGCATGTAAGTGCGGGGATTTCTGCACGTGGCATGCATACTAAATCTAGAGGTGACTTTTTTTATTTTTTTCATCATTTGCATATCACTAACATGTTTATCCATTCAGTGATTTCCATAATTCCATAACATTTCATTCTTGGTGCTGCAATTTCAGTGTTGTGTAAAGTACACGCCCAGTGTATTAAGGGGATACATTAATTCTTACCGTTCTCCCAGCTAGACTTCATGCAATTTTCTCTATGTAATAGGTCCCAAGGATACTCTGGTATATTCCTATTCTTTCCTGTACAGGGATCAGGCTTTCACTGAAAATGCACCTTGGTTTCTCCCACAGAGTAGCTGCTGGAGGTTGAGTCAGTTGAGTGTTGGAAGGCCAGCAATCCGGATTAGTAAAATAAAGTGGGGACAATGGCAAAAGCAGTAGCCAAAGACAAGGTCAGGGGAACAGTTGGAGTTAAGTGCAGGGGTTCAGCCAGATATATAAGGGGGAAAATAAGTGTCAACCAGTCCAACATTAAATTCAGTAAGGTGATCAAGGTATTCCCCAGAAGATTAGTGGCTTTAAGAGATCAGAATATCAAAGATTAATTAACATAAAGCACACCAGAATAAGTATGAGCAACACATTACCTGGCAATGGACAAGTGGCACTTGACCATACCATTTTGCCTTTGGGCCACTGATTGGAACCAGCCACTGGTAGAAGGACATAATATTTATATATCTAGTTTAATTTAGCTACATTGTTGGGCAGTGATGAAGCCACCCAGCAGGTGGGGAAATACTCCTCAATGAGGAGCTTATGGTGACCTGGCTGGAGGCAGTTCAGGTGATTCAAGGCAGCAGCCTACAGAAGGGGAAACTCAACATTTTGTCATTGGTCCCGGGATCTTCTATGGACACTGCACATGTTTTTCAGCAGTATCTTTTTATCCATTTGCTATTTATTATAAATTGGTTAGAATAGGTAACGCAATCCTGTCTGAGATGGAAACATTTAAACAATAATAAAGCGTTACCAACTTTACAGTTTCTGCAGTAACAACCACTATCTTTAGAGGCAAAACTGATGCAAGTAATTGATCTAAGTGACAATAGGGGAGATAGATCACCAAGATGTGGGGATAGTGTTATTGGAAGAGCATAAATTACGGTATCAATAATTAATCATTGAAATTTTCAACCGTACTACTGTGTATAGTCATGTAGAGTACTGTGCAACAGTTTTGGGCAGGTGTGGAGATGATGCTGCAAAATAAGAATGGTTTTAAAAATAGAAGTGTTAATAGTTTATTTTTTTATCAATTAACGAAATACAAAGTGAACAAACAAAAGAGAAATCTAAATCAAATCAATAATTGCTGTGATTGTCCTTTGCCTTCAAAACAATATCAATTCTTCTAGTTACTTGTGCTTGTACACAGTTTTTTGAAGGAACGCCCTGGTTGTTCCAAACATTTTGGAGATGTAACCACAGATCTTCTGCGGAAGTCGCTTGTGCAAATCCTTCTGTCTCTTCATGTAATCCCAGACAGACTCGTTAATGTTGAGACTCTCTGAGACCATATGATCACTTCCATGACTCCTATTTCTTCTTTATGCTGAAGATAGATCTTAATGCAATTGGCTACAAATGTATTCTTCAGCAGGACAATGACACCAAACATAGAACCAATCAGACCCCTCCCTGACGGTAACAGATGATGGACAAGTATCCATTTCTACTTCTCAACATTGAGGACGCCAAGAAATGGGCAATGTTAAAGACTGTAGGCACAGTGGTCAGCCAAGGAAACTTAGTGCAGCAGATGGAAGACACATCATGTTTACTTTCCTTCAGAATTCAGATTTCCAGCAGTGCCATCAGCTCAGAACTGGCAGCAACTAGTGGGAACCACCTAACCCCTAAATTATTTTTTGGAGAAGTGTTGCCAGAAGTGGCCTTCATGGAAAAATTGTGTCCACAAACCATACCTTTAACATGGAAACAAAGCCAAGCGGGTCACCTGTACACAAAAACATAGGAATTGAGGTGCAGAAAAATAGCAGTAGGTGTTCAGGACATAATGTGAAATATTTGGCTGTAACAGAAGGCAGTTGGTTCACATACACAAGCAGATACTTATTCAACACGCAATACCATCTGAGAAGTGTCTGTCTCCAAATTTATTCGCAAGTCAACATCCACAGAAGATCTGTGGTTAGTTCTCCAAGATGTTTGAACAACCTCCCTGCTAAAGTCCGTCAAAAATTATGTAGAAATGTATCAAGATGAATTGAGGCAAAGGGTAGTCACTAGAGTTGAGCGAAACAGGTTGGTCAGATTAAAAAAAAGACCGACTTTCGCCAAAGACCATAGCGTGAGGTCGGCCATGCGTTCGGCGACCCGAGCGCCAAAGTCGGTTTTCCCATAATGCTTGAAGGCCTTTTCTCAGCCAATGAGCAAGGACGCAGACTGTGGGCAACGCGATGACATGGGCAGCGGCCAGCACCATCTTAGAGAAGGGCATTGCAGTGATTAGCTTGCTTTGTGTGGCGTCACAGTGCCTATAAAAGCCCTCACCGCCGACCGCCATTTTACTTCTGCCGATCTTAGTGTAGGGAGAGGTTGCTGACGCTGGTTCTCAGTAGGGAGAGAGTTAGGCAGGAAAAAAACAATAATTCTGTGCTTGTGCTGATAGCGATTAGCTGTACAGTTAGTGTACAGTGACAGGGGAGGATTTTGTTGTGTGCAGCAGCAGAGCTGATTATTAGGCTGCATGCCAGTGAGAGGGGAGGAATTTCTTGTGTGCAGCAGCAGAGCTGATTATTAGGCTGCCTGCCAGTGAGAGGGGAGGAATTTCTTGTGTGCAGCAGCAGAGCTGATTATTAGACTGGCTGCCACTGAGAGGGGAGGAATTTCTTGTGTGGAGCAGCAGAGCTGATTATTAGGCTGCATGCCAGTGAGAGGGGAGGAATTTCTTGTGTGGAGCAACAGAGCTGATTATTAGGCTGCCTGCCAGTGACAGGGGGAGGAATTTCTTGTGTGCAGCAGCAGAGCTGATTATTAGGTTGCCTGCTACCTGTATTGCTGTGTGTACACTGCTGTGCAGAGTGCTTTTTAACACAGCACCTACACAGCACTAATACTTTTATTCTTTTTTTCTGCACAGTTACCGAGCGTTCATTTTGTCTCACACCGTGTAGATCTGTACGCTCCTCACACTACCGTGTACCAGCTGGTATCACGGACAAATACATGCTGACTATCAGTGTGTGACTCCAGAAATACTGTATATAGGGAGATTGAAATTTTCCCCAAAACCGTATACAGCTGGTATCTTCTATACAGTACCGTTTTTCTGGCTTGTGTATTACGGTCAAATCCATACTGAGAGAGCGTCTGTGTGTGACCACGGAAATATATACGGAGATTAAATTTTTCCCCAAAACCGTATACAGCTGGTATCTTCTGATACAGTACCGTTTTTCTGCCTTCTGTATTACGTTCAAATCCACACTGAGAGAGCGTGTGTGTGTTACTCCTGAAATATATATGGAGATTTCAAATTACCCCAACACTGTATACAGCTGTATGCTACTGATACAGTACACTTTTTTTGCTTTTCATATTCTGGTGTAATCCATACTGAGCCTGTGAGCGTGTGTGTTACTCTTCAAATATATATGGAGATTTAAAATTACCCCAACACTGTATACAGCTATGCGCTACTGATACAGTACACTTTTTATGCTTTTCATATTCTGGTGTAATCCATACTGAGCCTGTGAGCGTGTGTGCTACTCCTCAAATATATACAAAGATTTAAAATTACCCCAACACTGTATACAGCTGTACGCTACTGATACAGTACACTTTTTATGCTTTTCATATTCTGGTCTACTCCATACTGAGCCTGTGAGCGTCTGTGTGTAACTCCTGAAATATATACGGAGATTTAAAATTGCCCCAACACTGTATACAGCTGTACGCTACTGATACAATACACTTTTTCTGCTTTTCATATTCTGGTGGAATCCATACTGAGCCTGTGAGCTTCTGTGTGTTACTCCTCAAATATATACGGAGATTTAAAATTCCCCCAACACTCTATAAAGCTGTACGCTACTGATACAGTACACTTTTTATGCTTTTCATATTCTGGTCTACTCCATACTGAGCCTGTGAGCGTGTGTGTTACTCCTGAAATATATACGGAGATTTAAAATTAACCCAGCACTGTATACTGCTGTACGCTTCTGATACAGTACACTTTTTTGCTTTTTATATTCTGGTGTAATCCATACTGAGCCTGTGAGAGTCTGTGTCTGTTACTCTGGAAATATATACGGAGATTAAAAATTTTCACCCTCACCGTATACAGCTGTACGCTTCTGATACAGTACCATATAGCTGCTGGTATTTTGGGTACATTTTCACAAACATGAGGAAGTATTGTGGAAGAGGATGTGGATGTGGGTGGGGGGCCACCTGGTACTGATGGTGGTGGTGGTGGTGCATCTGCTGGTAGTGCCAAAAGCACAATAGCACGTAAGGCAGGTGGTGTTGAGCTGCGTCATCATCTGGCTCTAGAAGGCCTGGAAGGCTCCCTTTTCTGGGACTACGTAAACGGCTTTTAAAGCCGGAGCATCAGGAACAGGTTTTGGCTTACATTGTAGAAACAGCCTCCAGCTCTATCGCCTCCTCTTCTGAAGTTTCAAAAACTCCAAGCACTGAGTCTTCAGTGCAGGCTTTTGGTCAGGAACAACCCCTTTCCTTGTGTCTTTCCCCCCCCCGCCAAAAGGAAAGGATGCTGCAAGCCACACTTCAGATTACTCCATGGAGCTCTTTTCACATACCATGCCTGGGTTATCAAGTCAAATCCTGAATTCCCCAGTCCAACATGAATCTAACATGGAGTGCACTGATGCACAGCCACTGCTATATGATTGTGCTGGTACATTCATTGAGAGCACTACATTGCCCTCGCAGTCTACTGAGCCAGAATGTGACCCTGATGAAACTCAGGTACCCCTTCCTGCATACTATACCCACCTTACACGGTGACACAGAGGAAGGTGCAGATGAAATTGAAGAGGAGGTGATGGATGACCCAGTTGTTGACTCGGATTGGCATCCAGTGGGGGAAGAGGGTGCCCCTGGCAATAGCTCAGAAGAGGAGGAGGATCCGCAGCAGGTAAGGACATTGCAGCTGGGGTTATCTGGCAGGCCCGTAGCAGTCCAAAAAGGTGTTAAAAAAAAAAAAGTTGCAGGACAGCTTGGCCAGACGGTCAAATTAGCACAGCATGCAAGCCCTGAAAATTTATACCATAGTAGGAAGAGTCCAGTGTGGCACTTTTTTGACCAAAATCCTATTGATGAGGCAAAGGTTATCTGTAAGGGAAAAATCTCAGAAATTTGAATACCAGTTGCAAGCTTAGACATTTAATGAACATGTAACACAAACCCCGTGGAAAAAGAAACCAGGGGGTCAAGAGTTAATTAATAAAATACAAAAGCCTCCTGACGAAGAACGGCGAAACGCGCGTTGGGGCGGCAGGCTGAGGTCAGGACTTTCACCTTCATGTAAGCTCATACTCTGGCTTTTGCACTTTATTGATCTGATTTATTGCACCATTGATACTCATAATGCTGTTACTGCTGTCATCGTTATCTTTTGCACAAAAGCACTTTATTTATTGACTATATATGGATGACAATATATTGTAACCGCATTATATATACTTGTGTAGCACTATGTATATTTTTGCACCTTATTAATCCTATCGCTCATGCACTATTTATATTTATAGTGCTGTTGCTGCTATCATTGCCATCCTTTTGCACACTAGCACTTTATTTATCAATTTTGTATAGAGGACTATGGTATAGGGCCGCAGCGTAGGTTTTCGTGCAGTCCTGTATACAAACTACTATAAGTTTGGGATTAAAAATTATCTAGTCCTGCACATTAAGTGTAATTTTTATGTTGTGCATTTGCATATCAGGTGAAAAATTGTCCTACTCTTTCTGACCTGCGTTTTCTGTGATACTCTGTTTTGTGTGATTTTGTATTTTATACATCATTTATTAAAATTTTGTATTTTATTAATTAACTCTTGACCCCCTGGTTTCTTTTTCCACGGGGTTTGTGTTACATGTTATTTAGAGTTTCCAATTTTGATTGGTATTCCTATTTGGGATTTTTTGTGGTCTATTTAATGAACATACTTGCAAGCGTGGACAGACTACAAAACCTCAGGTAGCACATGTGCACCGGCTCCGACTGAAGTTAGTCAGCAATGCTCCATCACTTCCCCCACTGTAAGGCCACTGGTTGGCACACCACCAGCAAGAAATGTTGAGGTGTTGTCGCAAGGCTAAAGCAGTCAGGGAATCACAATGTTTTTGCAATGAAAGACTGCATCTAGGCCATCACCACCACCACCACCACATCACCAACCCCCTCTCAGTCCGTCATGTCCACCAATAGTTCCACCATATGCAGCTCTCAAGTCCAGTTCACCCTACCAGACACTCTGAGTAGGACAAGAAAGTACTCATCCTCTCATCCGCATACACTGGGTTTGAACGCCTACATTGCCAAACTGATCTCATTAGAGATGATGCCCTTCCGTTTGGTTGAAAGCGCAGAGTTCAGAGACCTCATGGCCTACTCTGTCCCACGCTATGACCTACCCAATGGCACTTCTTTTCTAGAAAAGCCATCCCTACCCTCCACCTGCATGTGAAAGACCGCATTGTCCATGTACTCAAACAATCAGTGAGTGGAAAGGTGCACCTCACAACAGATGCATGGGCCAGTAGGCATGGCCAGGGTCGTTACGTGTCCATCACTGCGCACTGGGTTAATGTGGTGGATGCAGAGTCCACAGGGGACAGCGGCGGTGGGACAGTGCTGACTAGCCCACGGTATAGGCAACAGTTGGCTGTAGGCGTTCGACCCTCCTCCTCTTCCTCCTCCAGAAGCGAAAGCTCATCAACAGAGCGCAGTCGCACGAGCACTTCATCCGCAACTGCCAGTGTTGCACACGAGGTGTCCCACTATCGAACAGCTAGTGGTAAGCGTCAGCAGGCTGTTTTAAAAATGATGTCTTTGGGCGACAACAGACACACCGCGGAGGTACTGGCCGACTACTTGCAGCGAGAAACTGAGTCATGGCTAGCAAGTATACATCTTGAGCCAGGCAAGGTAGTCAGTGATAACGGCCGTAATTTTGTGGCGGCCATAGTCCTGGCAAAACTCAGACACATACCTTCCCTGGCTCACACCTTGAACCTGGTGGTGCAGTGCTTCTTAAATAATTATCCAGAGTTAACAGCCCTGCTCCATAAAGTGCGAAGACTGACCTCGCACATCCATCGCTCGCCCGTAGACTCCAGTCATATGCAGAGGCTGCAGCGATCACTTTACCTCCCCAAGCACCGCCTAATCATAGACGTTGCAACAAGATGGAACTCCACCATGCACATGGTTGAAAGGCTGTGTGAACAGAGGCAGGCTGTAATGCATTTATGGGAGGATACACGGGCAGGTAGTTTGAGGGCAGACATGGAGTTGTCGGGTGTGCAGTGGTCAAAGCTGAAAGACCTCTGTAAAGTCCTTCAGTGTTTTGAGGAATGCACACGGCTGGTAAGCGCAGACGATGCCATCATAAGCATGAGCATCCCACTTGTGATTCTGCTCATGCAAACTTTGACGCATATTAAGGATCAGGCGTCTGCAGTGGAGGAGGAAGAGGGAAGCCTTGATGACAGTCAGCCATTGTCTGCTCAGGGAACTGTCCTGGACGAGGTGGAGGAAGAAGAGGAGGAGGAGGATGAGGGGGATGATTATTTTGGGGAGGAGGATGCTTCTCAGGGGGCAAGAGAAAATGTTGGCTTGCCAAGTTCAGGTCCACGGTTTCTGCGTGACTGGAGGGAGGTGGATTTGGCAGAAAGTGCTCCTCCACCCACCACTGGCAGTGCATCATTGACACCTGGAACATTGGCACACATGTGTGATTATGCCTTGCGGATCCTAAAAAGGGACCCTCGCATTGCCAAAATTATGAAGGATGACGACTACTGGTTGGCCAGCATCCTCGATCCACTCTATAAAGGCAAATTACAGAACATCATGCCACAGGAGAACCTAGAGCTAATATTGGCGAACAAACAAGCAACTCTGGTAAACCGTTTGTTAGAGGCATTGCCAGCAAACAGCAGCGGTGCAGGTCCTACCGCGAGCCATACTGGGCCAAATGGAAGAGGTGTTCGTGGTGCACACAGCCGAAGTGGCGTTGGAGACAGGGGTTTCATGATCATGTTGTGGACTGATTTCTCCAGGACAGCTCACACGCCTGGTAATACTGAATCTATAGCAACAGACAGGAGACAGCAGTTGTCAACTATGTTTCAAAATTACTTCTCGTCCCCTATCGATGTTCTCCCTGACCGGTCATTCCCCTTTGACTACTGGATCTGTAAACTGGACACCTGTCCTGAATTGGCACAATATGCTTACAGGAGCTTGCTTGCCCTGCTGGTAGTGTGCTATCAGAAAGAGTCTTCAGTGCTGCTGGATCAATCCTGACAGAAAGAAGGACCCGTCTGTCGACGCAAAATGTTGATGATCTAACCTTCATTAAAATGAACCATGCATGGGTTTCAAAGGATTTTGTCCCACCTTCCCCTGATGACACATAGGTTGCCAGCAAAATGGCTCGCTTTGTCCTCCTCTTCCTCGGACTTCTCCAATTCCTCCATTTGCAGCTGCTTTACGTCCATTATACACCTCAACATATGCCATTTTTGCCACCTCCCTATCTGGGCTGTCCCCCCCTCCTCCACCCCCCAACTTTTTATATTCTGGTGTGATCCATACTGAGCCTGTGAGAACCTGTGTCTGGCAAAATATACGGAGATTTTCAATTTCCCCAACCCTGTAGACAGCTGTACGCTTCAAATACATTACCCTTTTTCTTCTTTTTATATTCTGGTGTGATCAATACTGAGCCTGTGAGAGCCAGTGTCTGACTCTGGCAAAATATACGGAGATTTACAATTTCCCCAACCCTGTATTCAGCTGTATGCTTCTAATACATAAACCCTTTTTCTACTTTTTATATTCTGGTGTGATCAATACTGAGTCTGTGAGAGCCAGTGTCTGACTCTGGCAAAATATACGGAGATTTACAATTTCCCCAACACTGTATACAGCTGTATGCTTCTAATACATTACCCTTTTTCTACTTTTTATATTCTGGTCTAATCCATACAGAGCCTGTGAGCGTCTGTCTGTTACTCCGGAAATAAATACGGAGATTTACAATTACCCCTAGACTGTATACAGCTGTACGCTTGGGATACAGTACCCTTTTTTGCAGAAAGTTGTCTTCCCCCAACTGTAAGTGCAGCATTGACACCTGGAACACTGACCCACATGTGTGATTATTTCTTGCGGATCTTTTTATATTCTTGTGTAATCCATACTGAGCCTGTGAGCGTCATTATCTGACTCCTGAAATATATACGGCGATTTCCAATATTTTCCCTAGACTATATATACCTGGTATCTGCTGATACAGTACCCTTTTTCTTCTTTTTATATTATTGCGTAATCCATACTGAGCCTGAGAGCGTCTGTGTCTGCCTCCTGAAATATATTTGGAGATTTAGAATATTTTCCCTATACTATATATACCTGGTATCTGGTGATACAGTACCCTGTTTCAACTTTTTATATTCTGATGTAATCCATACTGAGCCTGTGAGAGTCTTTGTCTGATATTTAAAATTACCCCAACGCTGTACGCTTCTGATACATTTCCCTTTTTCTACTTTTTATATTCTCGTGTAATCCATACTGAGCCTGTGAGAGTCTTTGTCTGACTCTGGAAATATATACGGATATTTAAAATTACCCCAACGCTGTATACAGCTGTACGCTTTTGATACATTTCCCTTTTTCTACTTTTTATATTCTGGTGTAATCCATACTGAGCCTGTGAGAGTCTTTGCCTGACTCTGGAAATATATACGGATATTTAAAATTACCCCAACGCTGTACACAGCTGTACGCTTCTGATATATTTCCCTTTTTCTACTTTTTATATTCTTGTGTAATCCATACTGAGCCTGTGAGTGTCTTTGTCTGACTCTGGAAATATATACGGATATTAAAAATTACCCCAACGCTGTATACAGCTGTATGCTTCTGATACATTTCCCTTTTTCTACTTTTTATATTCTCGTGTAATCCATACTGAGCCTGAGAGCGTCTGTGTCTGCCTCCTGAAATATATACGGAGATTTCAAATATTTTCACGATACTATATATACCTGGTATCTGCTGATACAGTTCCCCTTTTTCATCTTATTATATTCTTGTGTAATCCATACTGAGCCTGAGAGCGTCAGTGTCTGCCTCCTGAAATATATACGGAGATTTCGAATATTTTCACTCTACTATATATACCTGGTATCTGGTGATACAGTACCCTTTTTGCCAGAAAGTCCTCATCCACCCACCACTCTAAGTGCATCATTGACACCTCGAACATTGGCCAACATGTGTGATTATTTCTTGCGGATCTGATTTTTATATTCTTGTGTAATCCATACTGAGCCTGTGAGCGTCTTTGTCTGACTCCTGAAATATATACAAAGATTTCCAATATTTTCACCATACTAGATATACCTGGTATCTGGTGATACAGTACCCCTTTTTCATCTTTTTATATTATTGTGTAATCCATACTGAGACTGAGAGCGTCAGTGTCTGCCTCCTGAAATACATACGGAGATTTAAAATATTTTCACTATACTATATATACCTGGCATCTGCTGAAACAGTACCCCTTTTTCATCTTATTATATTCTTGTGTAATCCATACTGAGCCTGTGAGCGTCATTGTCTGCCTCCTGAAATATATATGGAGATTTCCAATATTTTCACCATACTAGATATACCTGGTATCTGGTGATACAGTACCCCTTTTTCATCTTTTTATATTATTGTGTAATCCATACTCAGCCTGAGAGCGTCAGTGTCTGCCTCCTGAAATATATATGGAGATTTAGAATTTTTTCACTATACTCTATATACCTGGTATCTGCTGATACAGTACCCCTTTTTCTTCTTATTATATTCTTGTGTAATCCATACTGAGCCTGTGAGCGTCATTGCCTCCTGAAATATATACGGAGATTTCCAATATTTTCACCATACTAGCTATACCGGGTTTCTGGTGATACAGTACCCCTTTTTCATCTTTTTATATTATTGTGTAATCCATACTCAGCCTGAGAGCGTCAGTGTCTGCCTCCTGAAATATATATGGAGATTTAGAATATTTTCACTATACTATATATACCTGGTATCTGCTGATACAGTACCCCTTTTTCATCTTATTATTTTCTTGTGTAATCCATACTGAGCCTGAGAGCATCAGTGTCTGCCTCCTGAAATATATACGGAGATTTAGAATATTCTCACTATACTATATATACATGGTATCTGCTGATACAGTACCCCTTTTTCATCTTTTTATATTATTGTGTTATCCATACTGAGCCTGAGAGCGTCTGTGTCTGCCTCTTGAAATATATACAGAGATTTCCAATAATTTAACTATACTATATATACCTGGTATCTGGTGATACAGTACCCTTTTTGCCAGAAAGTCCTCATCCACCCACCACTCTAAGTGCATCATTGACACCTCGAACATTGGCCAACATGTGTGATTATTTCTTGAGGATCTGATTTTTATATTCTTGTGTAATCCATACTCAGCCTGTGAGCGTCTTTGTCTGACTCCTGAAATATATACTGAGATTACCAATATTTTCACTATACTATATATACCTGGTATCTGCTGATACAGTTCCCCTTTTTCATCTTTTTATATTATTGTGTAATCCATACTGAGCATGAGAGCGTCAGTGTCAGCCTCCTGAAATATATACAGAGATTTCCAATAATTTAACTATACTATATATACCTGGTATCTGGTGATACAGTACCCTTTTTGCCAGAAAGTCCTCCTCCACCCATCACTCTAAGTGCATCATTGACACCTCGAACATTATCCCACGTGTGATTATTTCTTGCGGATCTGCTTAATATATTCTGGTGTGTTCCATACTGAATCTGTGAGAGTCTGTCTGTTACTCCGGAAATATATACGGAGATTTAAAAATTACCTCAACACTGTATACAGCTGTACGCTTCTGATACATTACCCTTTTTCTACTTTTTATATTCTGTGTGTGATCCATACTAAGCTGTGAGAGCCTGTGTCTGACTCTGGCAAAATATACAGAGATTTACAATTTTCCAACACTGTATACAGCTGTACGCTTCTAATACATTACCCTTTTTCTACTTTTTATATTCTGTTGTAATCCATACTGAGCCTGAGAGCATCTGTGTGTGTCTCCTGAAATATATATACGGAGATTTACAATTATACCTAGACTGTATACAGCTGTCCGCTTATGATCCAGTAACATATATCTGCTGGTATTTTGTGTACATTTTCACAAAAATGAGGAAGTATGGTGGAAGAGGCCGGGGACGTGGGCGTGGGGGGCTAGTTGGTACTGATGGTGGTGGTGGTGCATCTGCTGGAAGTGCCATAAGTACAATAGCACCTAAGGCATGAGGTGTTGAGCCGGCGTCATCGTCTAGCTCAAGAAGGCCTGGAAGGCTCCCTTTACTGGGAGTAGGTAAGCTGCTTTTAAAGCCGGAGCATCAGGAACAGGTTTTGGCTTACATTGCCGAAACAGCCTCCAGCTCTATCGCCTCCACTTCTGAAATTTCAAAAAATACAAACACTGAGTCGTCAGTGCAGGCTCCTGGTCAGGAACAACACCTTTCCTTGTGTGCTTCACCCTCACCAAAAGTGAAGGATGAGGCAGCCCACACTTCAGATTACTCCATGGAGCTCTTTTCACATACCATGCCTGGGTTATCAAGTCAAATCCTGAATTCCCCAGTCCAACATGAATCAGAGATGGAGTGCACTGATGCACAGCCACTGCTAGATGATTCTGCTGGTACATTCACCCAGAGCACTACATTTCCCTCGCAGTCTACTGAGTCAGAATGTGACCCTGATGAAACTCAGGTGCCCCTTCCCACATACTATACCACCTTACACGGTGACACACAGGAAGGTACAGATGAAATTGAAGAGGAGGTGATGGATGACCCAGTTGTTGACCCGGATTGGCATCCAGTGGGGGAAGAGGGTGCCGCTGGCAATAGCTAAGGAGAGGAGAAGGATCCGCAGCAGGCATCGACATCGCAGCAGCGGTTATCTGGCAGGCCAGTAGCAGTCCAAAAAGGTGTTAAAAAAACAAAAAGAGTTGCAGGACAGCTTGGCCAGACGGTCAAATTAGCACAGCGTGCAAGCTCTGAAAATTTATACCATAGTAGGAAGAGTCAAGTGTGGCACTTTTTTGACCAAAATCCTATTGATGAGGCAAAGGTTATCTGTAAGAAGTGCGGAACGACCTTTAGCCGAGGGAAAAATCTCAGAAATTTGAATACCAGTTGCATGGTTAGACATTTAATGAACATGCACTTGCAAGCGTGGACGGACTACAAAACCCACAAATCTCCCCCCCCAAGGCCGGAGTCAGCACCTGGCGCACCCGAGCAAGTGCCGGTTCCCTGAGCAGGGGGGGGCCGACTCGTGGGCGACGGCACTGGCACAGGGCCCCTCATAGTACAAAAAAGTGTCTCTGACGGTGGGAGGGCCCACTCACCGTCAGACACACCGGCGTACTATGAGGGGCCCTGTGCGAGTGCCGTCGACCACGAGTTGGCCCCCCCTGCTTGCTCAGGGCCCCAGCACTTGCAATACTTACCTCTCCATGCTCCACCGCTGTGACGTCTTCTGCGTTTCCTGACAGTGACATTCAGGTTAGAGAGCGCGATGACGTCACGTGTATAAGCCAAAACAGTCCAAGTGCAGAGAGCTGTAAGATGGTGACGCTGTGGAGTCCAGAGTAGAGCAGTGCACAGCGAGGAGAGGTATTTCATTTTTTGTAATGTTTGGAGCAATATATGGGCAGCATTATATGCTGGAGAATTATATATGGGGCCCAGCATACACTTGAGCATCATAGATAGGGCCCATCATACACTGGAGCATTCTAAATGGGGACATCAGACACTGGAGCAGCATTTACAGGGCCCATTATACACTGGAGCATTATACATGTGGCCCTTTATATATGGAGCATGATTTTGGCCCATAAGACACTGGAGCATCATCCATAGGGCCCATCATAAACTGGAGAATTCTAAATGGGGGACATCAGACACTGGAGCAGCATTTAAGGGGCCCATTGTACGCTGGAGTATTATGCATGGGTCCCATTATATATGGAGCATTATTTTGGCCCATAAGACACTGGAGCATCATCCATGGGGCCCATCATATACTGAAGCATTCTAAATGGGGGACATCAGACACTGGAGCATCATCCATGGGGCCCATCATATACTGGAGCATTCTAAATGGGGGACATCAGACACTGGAGCAGCATTTACGGGGCCCATTATACACTGGATCATTAATAATGGCGCACATTATATATGGAGCATGATTTTGGCCCGTAAGACACTGGAGCATCATCCATGGGGCCCATCATTTACTGGAGCATTCTAAATGGGGACATCAGACACTGGAGCAGCATTTACGGGGCCCATTATACACTGGAGCATTATACATGGGGCCCTTTATATATGGAGCATTATAAATGGGGCTGATCAGACACTGGAGCAGCATCCATGGGGCCCATCATATACAGGAGCATTCTAAAAGGGGGAAAACAGACACTGGAGCAGCATTTACGGGGACCATTATACACTGGATCATTATAAATGAGGCCCATTATATATGAAGCATTATA
Source organism: Oophaga sylvatica (assembly GCA_033576555.1). Taxonomy (NCBI): domain Eukaryota; kingdom Metazoa; phylum Chordata; class Amphibia; order Anura; family Dendrobatidae; genus Oophaga; species Oophaga sylvatica. The sequence goes on from JARQOD010000001.1 coordinate 466,640,670, forward strand.
TTGGCCCATCATACACTGGAGCATCATCCATGGGGCACAACATATACTGGAGCATTCTAAAAGGGGGAAAACAGACACTGGAGCAGCATTTACGGGGACCATTATACACTGGATCATTATAAATGGGGCCCATTATTTATGGAGCATTATTTTGGCCCATAAGACACTGGAGCATCATCCATGGGGCCCATTATATACTGGAGCATTCTAAATGGGGCAGATCAGACACTGGAGCAGCATCCATGGGGCCCATCACATACTGGAGCATTCTAAAAGGGGAAAAACAGACACTGGAGCAGCATTTACGGGGACCATTATACAATGGAGCATTATAAATGGGGCCCATTATATATGGAGCATTTTTTTGGCCCATAAGACACTGGAGCATCATCCATGGGGCCCATCATATATGGAAGAATCATATGGGGTTCATTATTTATGGGGCATCATATAGGGTATGGAGCATCATATGGGGCACATATGGGGCCTATTCTGTATGGAGCCTTATATGGGGCACATTATATACTGTATGGAGCTTTATATGCGACTCATTATACTGTATGGAGCAATATGTGGGGCTCATTCTACTCTATGGGGACCGTCCTATACTTTATGGCACATTATATGGGGACTATCATATACTTGAGCAGTATGTGGAGCTCATCATATACTGTATGGTACATTATATGGGACCATTTATGTATGGAGCAATATATGGGGCTCATTATTCTGTATGGTGCACTATGTAACATAGTAACTTAGTTATTAAAGTTGAAGGAAGACTTTAAGTCCATCTAGTTCAACCCATATCCTATCCTAACCTGCCCTAACATGTTGATCCTGAGGAAATCAAAAAAAACCAAGTGGCAAACAGTAAGCTTCACATTGGGGAAAAAAATTCCTTTCCGACTCCACATATGGCAATCAGAAGCTCCCTGGATCAACGCAAGATCTAGGAAACTAGTGAATATAGCCTGTAATATTATACTTTTCAAGAAAGGCATCCAATCCCTTCTTAAATTTTAGTAAGGAATCACTCATTACAACATTAGATGGCAGAGAGTTCCATAGTCTCACTGCTCTTACAGTAAAGAATCTGCATCTGTGATTATGACTAAACCTTCTTTCCTCCAGACGTAGAGGATGCCCCCTTGTCCCCGTCACAGTCTAAGAGTAAAAAGATCATTAGAAAGGTCTTTGTACTGTCCCCTCATATATTTATACATTGTGATAAGATCACCCCTAAGTAGTGTTGAGCATTCCGATACTGCAAAATATGGGTATCGGCCGATATTAGCTGTATCGGAATTCCGATTCCGAGTTCCGATATTTTCGTCTTATCGGATACCGGAATCAGGATGTCACTGTCACTGTCAGTGTCCGTCGGTCGGGTCTGTCAGGAGTCAGCGGCACTTACCCGGCAGAAGATCTCCGGCGGTCACGTCCTGCACTGCTTCATGGCCGCAATCTTCTTTCCCCGGCGGTCACATGCAGTTTCTCTCGCGATAACTGCAGTGACTGCTGGGTAATCGCGGCCGTAAAGCAGTCAGTCCGATGACGTCACCGCCGGAGAAGCAGGTAATCAGCTGTGCTGCGTCGGGATGACAGGCTCTGCCTGTCATTGCGATGTAGCAGAGTTGGATCGTCGTGGGACAATCGTTACTATGGACTGCGTCGGACAGGTGGTATACTGTTGTTGTTTGTTTTTTTTTTTTTTACAGGAGATCGATGGCGTCGCAGGAATGAGAGAGTAATAAAATTAATGAAAACTGTGTTGTCTCTTTTATTTCATTAAAATACTTTTTTCTTGCTTTGTCTTTTTTTTTATGCATTTAATAACTTTGGGATAATAATGGATCGGTGTCTTATTGACGCCTCTCCATTATTAAACCGGGCTTATTGTCAACCGTGCAATCAACGGTGACAATAACCCCTTATTACCCCGCTTGCCACCACTACAGGGCAAGTGGGAAGAGCCGGGTTAAAGTGCCACAATTAGCACATCTTTTGATGCGCCAAATGTGGGGCTGCTGTAGCCTGGTATTATCAGGCTGTTGAGGGCCAAAATCCATGGGCTTGACAGTCTTTTAATACCAGGCCGCAGCAGTCTGCATTTTACTTGGCTGGTTAACAAAAAATAGGGGGGATCCCCACGCCGTTTTTTTTTCGAGGGGATCCCCTATTTTGTTAACCAGCCAAGCTAAGCAGACTGCTGTGGCCTGGTATTATCAGGCTTGCAAGGTCCATGGATATTGGATCCTTACCAGCCTGAAAAACCAGGCCTCAGCGGTCTGCTTCATCTGGCGGTTAACAAAAATAGGGGGGACCCCACGCCAATTTTTTTCGAGGGGATCCCTATTTTTGTTAATCAGCAAGATATGCAGACTGCTGTGGCCTGGTATTATCAGGCTGGCAAGGTCCATGGATCTTGGCTCCTTAACAGCCTGAAAATCCAGGCCTCAGCGGTCTGCTTCATCTGGCTGGTTAACAAAAATAGGGGGGACCCCACGCCATTTTTTTTTCGAAGGGAACCCCTATTTTTGTTAATCAGTTCCCTCTGACGTCACTGATTGTGTCCCTGGCTGACCTGAAGTGAAAGTGGAAAGCAATCAATTAAGCTTTCCACTTAAGGGCCCGTCTCACATAGCGATATCGCTACCGAGATCGCTGCTGAGTCACTAGTTTTGTGACGCAGCAGCGAGCTCACCAGCGATATCGCTGTGTGTGTGACATTCAGCGACGATCAGCCCCCTGCCGGGTATCGCTGATCGTCGCTGAAATGTCAGGACCTTTGATCGCTGGTTTCCCGCTGACAGGCACACATCGCTGCGTGTGACAGGCGGGAGACCAGCGATCCGCTGGTAACCAAGGTACACAGCGGTTTCCAGGCGCGGGGCGTGCCTAGAAACCCGCTGTGTACCTTGGATACCAGCGCCCTGATGCAGGGAGCTGGTATCCAAGGTACACAGCGGGTTTCCAAGCGCTGCGCGGTGCCTGGAAACCCGCTGTGTACCTTGGTTACCAGCGGATCGCTGGTCCCGCCTGTCACACGCAGCGATGCGTGCCTGTCAGAGGGAAACCAGCGATCAAAAAAAGGTCCTGACATTTCTGCGACGATCAGCGATACCCGGCAGGGGGCTGATCGTCGCTGAATGTCACACACAGCGATATCGCTGGTGAGCTCGCTGCTGCGTCACAAAACTAGTGACTCAGCAGCGATCTCGGTAGCGATATCGCTATGTGAGACGGGCCCTTAAGCGATGTTACCCGCAGTGTCGCTGTCCCAGATCGCTGCCTGAGCTGCCTGTTTGGCAGCTCAGCAGCGATCATGTAGCGATACACCAGCGATCCTGACAAGTGCATATCGTTTGTCGGGATCGCTGGTGTATCGTTATGTGACACCCAGCCTTTACTCTCCTGTCAGGCAGGAGAGGAACTCATTCATTGGGGTTTACTGTGAGGCTGCAGCATTAGCTGCGGTCCCTGCAGTAAACATTAAACCCTTTCTGAAGGATTACACCGTGGGACCTGACTGTGCATGGGATAGGTAAGAATAATTTTGCTTTTTTATTTTATTTTTATTACAGGAAATGGTGTTTTTGCAGTAAATAAAAGATGGTCAAAAACATGTGTCTTTATTTCATTAAAATGATTTTTAATTAAAGTGTGTGTGTTTATTTTTATTTCATGCAATAGGATTAAAATTGATAGTTGTCTAATTGACAGCTCTCAATTATTAACCTGGCTTAAGGTCACCTTTCAATAGCAAGGTGGCTTTAACCCCATATTAACCCATTCGCCACCGCTACAGGGCAATGGGAATAGACGGGCAAAGTGCCAGAAAGGGCGAATCTAATTATAGATTTGTCTTTCCTGGGTGTCTGGGGGCAGTGTTAGTAGCCGGGGGGGGGCAAAAATAATGGTCCCTCTCTGGGCTATTATTATCTGCCCCCACTCACTGGCTTTGTCTGTCTGGTTGCGAAAATAGGGCGGGAGCCCACGCATTTTTTTTCAGCAATTTTACACCTCATATATATATATACATGTCATTGAATTTGTGACACATATATATATATATTTATATTTGTAGTTCATACACTTCTACATAGTATAATAGCCGCTAATTCAATTGCCGGCTTTTGTGAAAATGCAGAACCCGACAATGAAATGACACTTGGTGTACATAGGGTTAACCATGTCTTTTCATGTCCTTTGCTATCTAATTTGCACAAACAATTAAATCAGACTATGTGTGCAAAATTTCACACCTGTAGGGGTTAATTAAAGGTGTAAATTCGTAGCAAAAAAGTCCGTTTTTTTTACAACGAATTTACACCTTTAATTAACCCCTACAGGTGTGAAATTTTGCACACAATAGTCTGATTTAATTGTTTGTGCAAAATCAGATAGCAAACGACATGAAAAGACATGGTTAACCCTATGTACACCAAGTGTCATTTCATGTCGGGTGCTTCTGTCTTTTCACTGAAGCCGGCTTTACCGGCAATTGAATCAAAGGATATTTTACTATGTAGAAGTGTATAAACTATACATATATGTATATATTATATGTCACAATGACATTGTATATAATATATATGTATTCTATGTGTGTATATTTAGTGTTTACAAGGAAAGAATGGGGTTTTTTAGTTGCGATTATTTTGTTCCCATAGACTTACATGGGACTTCCGGTATCGGTAATCGGGTATCGCCGATATTTTAGTGATATCGGCGATACCATTCCGATTCCGATACTTTAGGATATCGGAAAGTATCGTCAACTTACCCCTAAGCCTTCGTTTTTCTAAACTAAATTACCCCAAGTATAATAACCTGTCTGGTGTTGCAGACCCCCTAGTTCTCTAATAACCTTGGTCGCTCTTCTCTGCACCCGCTCCAGTTCAGCTATGTCTTTCTTATACACGGAGACCAAACTGTACACAGTATTCTAAGTGTGGTGCACCAGTGACTTGTATAGAGGTAAAATTATGTTCTCCTCATGAGCATCTATGCCTTTTTAATGCATCCCATTATTTTATTTGCCTTGGCAGCAGCTGCTGACATTGGCACTAAATGTGAGTTTGTCATCCACCCATACACCCATGTCTTTTTCAGTGACAGTTTTGCCCAGTGTTTTACAATTAAGCACATAATTATACATCTTGTTTGTTCTACCCAAGTGCATGACCTTACATTTATCCCCATTAAAGCTCATTTGCCATTTATCAGCCCAAGCTTTCTAGTTTACATTAAATCCTCCTGCAATATAAAATTGTCATCTCTGTATTTATTACCCTGCAGAGTTTAGTGTCATCTGCAAATATTGAAATACTACTCTGTATGCCCCAACAAGGTCATTAATAAATATGTTAAAGAGAAGCGGCCCCAATACTGACCCCTGTGGTACCCCACTGCTAACAATGACCAGGCTGAGTGTGCTCCATATAACCACCCTTTATTTCCTATCCATGAGCCAGTTCTTAACCCACTTACACATATTTTCCCCTATCCCATTGTTTCATTTTATATATCAACCTTTTGTGTGGCACCGTATCAAAAGCTTTTTGAGAAGTCCATGAACACCACGTCCACTGCGTTCCCTTGGTCCAGTCCGGAACTTACCCCTTCATAAAAGCTTATCAGATTAGTCTGACAAGACGGTCCTCGTAAAACCCATGCTGATACTGTGTCAATGAGGTTATTCAGTCTAGATACTACAATATAGTATACCTTAAAAGCCCTCCAGGATTTTACCCACAGTAGATGTTAAGCTCACTGGCCTATAATTCCAGGTTCAGTTTTTGCCCCCTTTTTGAATATTGGCACCACATTTGCTATACGGCCAGTCCTGTGGTACAGTCCCCATTATTATTGAATCTTTAAAGATTAAAAATAATGGTCTATCTATGATTGTACTTAATTCCTGCAGTACTGGGGTGTGTATCCAATCCGGGTCGGGGATTTGTCAATTTTTAGTGATTTTTAGACGCCGCCGTACTTCCTGCTGGGTTTAAGCCGGGTGACATATTAATGGAGAATTTTTTTTTATCATGATCATGTTATCTGTCATGGGATTTTCTTGTGTAAATACAGTTGAAAAAAAGTCATTTAGCATGTTGGCTTTTTCTCATCCTCATCCACCATTTCACCCAAACTATTTTAAGGGGACCAAACACTATCATTTTTTTAGTTTCTTGCTATTTATGTAGTTAAAGAATATTTTGGGATTATTTTTACTTTCTCTGGCAATGAGTCTCTCTGCCTCAATCTTTGCTGTCTTGATTTGCTTTTTACAGAATTTATTCAATCTTCTGTATTTATTTAATGCCTCATCTACCTACTTGCTTTAATTCCCTAAATGCTTTCTTTTTGTCCTTATTGCGCCCTTACAGCTCTATTTAGCCATAGTGGTTTCCTCCTAATTCTAGCATGTTTTTTCCCATAGGGTATTTACTGTGCACAGGTCCTATTCAGGATACTAATAAACGTCTCCCATTTTCTTTGTGTATTTTTATGTCTCAGGAATATATCGTCCCAGTTTATTTCCCTAAGATCATCCTCATCCATTGGAAATTTGCCTTCCTGGAAGTTTAGTGTCCTTGTAATCCCTCGGATACAATCTTATTAAAGGATACATGAAAGCTTATTTTTTGTGATCACTATTACCAAGTGACCCCCAACCCTTATATTTGATATGCGGTCTGGCCTGTTGGTTAATATTAGGTCTAGCAGTACCCCCCCCTCTTGTTGGGTCCTGAACTAGTTGTGAAAGGTAATTGTCTCTCTAGTTGCCAAAAACCTATTACCTTTGCTGGAACTGCAGGTTTCTGTTCCCAATGTATTTCAGGGTAGTTGAAGTCCCCCATAATAATGACTTCTCCTTGAGTCGCTGCTTCATCTATTTGCTTTACGAGGATATCTCTGTTGCTTCCATTATTTTAGGAGACTTATAACAAACCCCTATCGTAATTATTATTTTCCCCCCCTCCCCTAATCTCCACCCACAGAGAGTCTACATCTCATTAGATTCACAGATATCACGCAGGATGGGTTTTAAGGATGATTTTACATATAAACACACACCCCCACCTCGCTTATTTTTACGGTCATTTCTAAACAGACTATAGCCCTGTAAATTAACCGCCCAGTCGTGGCTCTCATTCCAGCCACATCTCAGATATCCCCACCATGTCATAATTATGTTCCAACAAAATTAATTCTAATTCTGCCATTTTGTGGTGAGGCTTTTTAGCATTAGTATACATGCACTTTATGTATCTCTTTGTACCTCTATTCTTTCTTAAATTATTAACTGTTCTAACCCCATCCACCATGCCACCCCCACCCCAATTTCATTATTTGTCCCAGGTCCTATCTGCACTGCCTTCCCCTCCTAAAAAATGAATACCTCCCCCTATTCCCTAGTTTAAAGACTCCTCCAACCTTCTAGCCATTTTCTCCCCCAGCACAGCTGCACCCTCCCCATTGAGGTGCAGCCCGTCCCTAGCATAGAACCTGTTAGCCAACTGAGAAGTCGGCCAGTTCTCTAGAACCCAAACCCTCCTTCCTACACCAATCATGAGCAACTTATTAACCTCCCTAATCTCCCGTTGCCTCTCAGATGTGGCACGTGGCACATGCAGTATTTCAGAAAATACCACGTTGGAGGTCCTTGCTTTAAGCTTGCAGCCTACTTCCCTGAAATCGTCTTTAAGGACCTTCCACCTACCTCTAACTTTGTCATTTGTGCCAATGTGCACCATGACCGCTGGGTCGTCACCAGCCCTCTCAGTAATCTGTCAACCCGCAGGTGTGTCGGACTCAAGCGCCAGGTAGGCAGCACACTGTTCGACGATCCCTGTCTTTGTGACAGATTTCCCTATTTATTCCCCTAATAATTGAGTCCCCCACTACCAGCACCTGTCTGGCTTACCTGCTCTCCTAATTCCCCTTTACTGGAGAGAAACTCCCCGGCTTTCGAGGAACATGCTGGTGCAGCAGTTGCTACCCTGTACTATACCCCTCATCGCCAACTTTGCAAACTTATTGGGGTGTGCCAGATCAGGATAGGCTCCCTGGCGCTCTTCCCTCTATCCCGCCTTCTAACTGTCCTCCCAGCTTCCTACTTCAGTGTCCTGCAGCTCCATCCTAGATCCCCCCCACATCTATTCCATTGAGCGTCTGCTCAGTGAGCAGAAGACTCCTTTCATATTGTCTATGGATCTCAGTGTTGCCAGCTGACATTTAGATCCAGTATTTGGGCTTCCAAAATGCAAACGTGCTAAACATCTCACCACATGCAGTATGCACCCGACCGACTGTTCAAGGACTGTATACATGTGGCAAGATGTACACTGGATGGCATTGGCATAATGGAGCCATATCTAATGGGGATTTCACCAGACAGCAAGATAAGTAAAATAAATATAAAAGATTAATAAAATATAACAGCAGTTCAGTAATTCCGCCCTTATCAACTCCCTGAATCCAAAGTCACGAATCTCTAGTCACACTTACCACCATTCGCACTTGCGCACCGGTCACACTCATCTCGCTCACACTCGCTGAAGCAGAGATTTAAAGAGATTTTTTTTTCTCCTTTAACAGCAAACCACCCTGCGCTCAAATGCACTTCCAAAAAGGTGGTGGCCATAATACTGTATGGAGGAAATAGTGTCCGGTTTTGAGCTATTGTAGAATTACAATAGATATAAACTCTGTCATAAAAGAAGTGAAGTATTTTTCATTGTACTCTACCTATTTTCCTCTGCCGTATCGGAGCATCATGAATTGTGGTATGTGTTAAAGGGGCCCACTACACCTTTGGCCCGGGGCAACACGAAAACCGGGAGCCCCCACCGCCCCCCAAGTTTAAGCCAAATAACCCCAGTTTTAATTGTAACATTTTAAAGTTAATTAAGGTTGAATTAATAATAAGAATTGATGTCGTTGGCATTGAAATGGGCACTGATTGTTTACGCACCCAACCAGGCCTTTGCTTCCCCATTGACTTGCATTGGGTTTCGTGTTTCAGTGGAACCCCCGACTTTTCCCAATAGTCGGCCATTTGTTGACCCGACTTTTAGAAAATCGGGTTTCTTAAACCCGATGACCCAAAAAAAGGGAAAGTGTATCTCTAGTAGTCACATTATTTTTCTTTTTTTTGTTTTAACTTGCATTTTGCTAATTATTGAAATTAAGTAAGACATCAGTTTTAAAACCCCCTTTACACTGGCAATTTTCTTTTTATTCTCCCTCCCATTTTTCCAGGATATAACTTTTTTTTGCGGCCAAAGCAGTATGAAGTTGTTTTTGCAAGACGGTTGTACCTTTGAATGACACAATCCATTTTACCTACAGGTACTGGAAAATAGGAAAAAAATTCCAAGGCTCAAAGGCTAAAAAAAATGGCAATTCCCAATTGTTTTTTGGGAAAAATTTTTTTAAATTACTGAAATGACTAACAATATGATTCCCAGGTCAGTGGGGGTAAGCGATGCCAAACTTGTAAGTTTATTTTTTTTATTTAGGGGGAAAAAGTTGGTAAATTTGTAAAAAAAAAAAAATTAGTTTTTGTTTTGCCATATTCGAACCCGTAATGTTTACTTTTTTAGGGTATGGGCTCTGTGGTGCTTATTTTTTTGCGCCAGAGTAACGTGTTAAATTAATCATTTTGGGGTAGATAGAATATTTTGATCACCTTATCTTCATTTTATTAATGTTGCTTTGCCCAAAAAAAATAATTTCCGGTTTTTTTTTTTTACATTACACGTTTATTTCAATTTTTTTAATTGTTTTTTTTAATGGTGCAAAAGGGGGTGATTTGAATTTTATGTTTTTTTTATTTTTTAAAAAAATTTTTTCTTATCCGTAAAGTTTCTTAGGAGACTTGAAGCGCAACGTCACAAAAATTGCTATGTTAAGCACTGATTATACAGAAAATACCATTCATATGATTTGGCCACAGGCCGGGTTCCCAGGTCTAATGACAACATGGGGTCATCAGCGAACCCCACTGTCACAAAACCCATCGGGCCTGGGATCACGCATGGGAGGATCGATAGGTGGTGGAATTATGTGTCCCCACTGCGTGTGTTAAACGCCACTGTAAATAATTGACGTGGCTTTTAAAATGGTAAACATATGGGTGGTTGTCCTCTGGGGTTAGGTGGAGTCACACGGCAATAAATGTACCACAAAAGCGAAAAACCTTTGCATTCAAACCAATATAATCAATGGAGTAGCTCCCAGCATCCGATTTTTTGTGGTCCGATTTAAACGTGCGGTGCAAACGCCATGCTGCATTGAACCATTGGGGTAACTATCCCCCAATGAAGTCTATGGGGCGGAAAAGGGGATTACAAACGGAACCGGGCGATGATTGGCAGAAATGACAAATTTTCAGGTGACAGGAACTCCCTTTGAAATTTTCAGGAAGCCTTTACATGCTAATTAGCAAGCCTTTTAAAAAAAAAAAAGAACGCCTACCGGAGTCCAGAAGCATGGCATCTAGCACATCAATGTGGAACTCTATTTTTGGTGCAGGAGGGCCTGAATTGTGGGACCGCGCGGTCCCATTACAGTAATCGGACCGCAAAGAGGTGATGGCGAAGAATAGAAACATTTTCCCAGACAATGAGCAGAGATCAGGGAGGACCAAGAGCGTCTTGAATACCACATGTAAAGGGTTTTTTTTTTTTGAAAAAAATTTTCAGAAAAAAAAAATAATGTATGTGTTAAGGTGGCGGAACGCACAAATAATATAAATAAAAATGCGTTCCAGCCCTCCACCGTGAGGCGAAGCCCGCGCGGCTAAAAGGCGCAAGAAGCAAACTGTTATCCCGCAGAGCGCCAACATAAACCCGAAGCGCTTGGCAATGATGCGAACCTGGTTACTCCACAAGCCGCAAAGAGGAGCCGCAACGCTTAGGATGGGTCCATCCAAGACACAACGAGTGGCAAAGAAAACCGCTAGGACTGTCTAGCGTTAAAGCGAAACCCTGTTACGTCCAGGGCGTAGAAAAAGCCTGACCGTAAGGCTCCAGATACCATTAATCCTCGCGACAAACGGATCATGCGTAAAGTCCCGCGGGAGTCACCCGCAATCATGGGTCTGAACGCCAGACCCTGAATACGGCAATCAAAATCCTCACCGTTATGCCGGTAACTAGGGCATCTAGGACCCGACCCGACCAGCTACCTACAAACTCCTCACCGATTAAGTCGGTATTCTATGGCTTATTCAGCCGGGTCCCTATCCACACACACGATTACCACATGGCGCAAAGATAAATGGTTGTACTAGGCATGGCGGCCCAGCCATGCTACCTTTTAAACAACGCTACAGGACCTTCCAGGGGAAAAAGGACCCAATGAGAATGTTAAAAACACGTGTCATGACCTTCCTGGCGGCCAAAGGACCGCGCAGCACCTAACATGTGACCCCTGATCCCAATAGAGATCCACTTGGGCAGCTCGATGGGAAAACCAGGACTTTGTCCCAAAGACACTGTACCTGGCTAAAAATATAATCCAAAAGCAGCACAAGTCCTGCACAGTAGAGGAGTGGGCAAGATGCTGGACCACGTCTTGTGGCGGCCCAGCGGCCGGGTGAATGGGAGACCGAGCGGGACGGTTCGAATCCCTTGTGCAGCAGCGGGAACGAACCCTAACAGATCTTTGTGTTTAAATGAATTTAAAAAAGCACATTATGTAACTCTTCAATTATTAACTACCATTTGTGTGTGTACAAAAAAATCCAGTTTTAAAATATCACGATGCTTTTGTCATTTTGACAAAACATTTTGTTACTCCCCTTCACCCAATGTGGTGTAGGTCCTAAAATTCAAATTTTTGAGGCGTTTAGGAAAGGGCCAAGCATTTTTGTAAATGATTTATGTTAAACATGGAAATTCTGGTTGTATGTTGATTTTTTAATTTTGAAAACATCCCCGACCACTATTTAAAATTTCAGTGTTCCAGATGTTTTTTTGGGTTACTAAATACAATCAGTATAAAAGTTATTTGGGTTTTTAAAATTTGTGTGCAGATGTGACAAGGCGGTTGGCGCACTGTCGGGATTGTACCGGAGGGAAGAGATTAGGGTCGGAGTGGGGCTTCGCTTCTAAGAAGAGGAAGTACCAAATTTTGTTCGGCTAATTTTCGCCTGTGTGGATCTGCGACCGTAAGGCATGTGTGTTTAATACTTTAATGTCAAACTTTGTTATTTGGCTTTTTAAATTATTTTATTTTAAATTTCCCTTTTTAGGACGGAGTCTAACCTAACTGAGAGGGAGGGCGGGGCGGGGGCCCGAAGATGTTTTTATAACCCCGTTGGTGAGGGGATGGGGCAGGCCCTTCCCTGCGCATGTGGTTCCATCCAAGCACACCACCAGCAGCTGCAGGAGCTTGGATTCACAAAGCCAGACCGGAACAAAGAGGCCTACTCAGGCACACCCTAAAAGCCTCAGGTTGTGTCCTTCCTCCTTCCCACGCACAAGGCGAGGTAGGCGGCGACGAGAAGGAGTTTCAGGCAAGGAGGCGGTGGACGAGGATTTTGGTATTTTCCGTGTAGAAATGAGATGGGGGGGAGGCATTTTCCCGCAATCTGGCCCGTTACCTCCGGGTATTCCAAGACGCACAACTGGGATCAGGGCGGACTGGATTGTTGTGGGCTGGAACCCCCTAAGAACCAAGCAACCTACTGATTATTTGAAAAGATGGGGTTGGTCCGAAAATGTTTTTAAGGTTGTTTGGGGACCCCACCCCAAATCTCTTCACCTCTGATCCTCCTCCCATCATCATCCTCCTCCTCCACCCCTCCTGTCCAACAGAAACCCAACTCCCCCCTCTCATTACAGCGCTCCTTCTTACTATGGAGCTACCCAGCTCCAAGCCAGGGGAACGGGTTGGCCATGCACAATATCCCACTCAACATCCCAATGTTGTTTGGTGGCCACAACTGGATATGTTAGAAGGGCTATTGGGGCTTTGGGGTACTGCCGTAATCAATATGACATGACATCAATCCCTAGTACCCCTACCCACAAGGCCATCAGATCAGCCAGAAACCCAGCGGTAAGTTAGGTCGCACCAGTCAGGGTCAAAACAGGTTGGAAAGTGGAAGGCCTAAACACAAACCTGGCCCTCCATTTCACACCACCACCCCAAGCTACCACCAATTGTAGCTGTACTAAATTTTTTTGATGTAAGTTATATATTTTAAAATTTCATATTGACAATGTTCAAATTATTTTATTTTATGTTTGGACAGTTGTCCTTTACAAAATATACAGCCTGTAAAGGCAAAAAAAACAAACACTAATGAGTAAAATTGGAAGTGCCTTTTGTTGTCTGTGATTATTTTAAAATTTTAGTCCTTTTAAGTAGGTAAAGTAACATAAAAAATTCAGTCTTTCATTAATTATGAATCAAAAGTAATTTTTATGGTATCTAAACATAAAACACACTACATACTATGGCCCCTCTTGCCAAGGAATACACCACAGGGGAAACAAAATAATTGGTCAATAATCCGGACTTTTGAGTCCAGAAGGGGGACGCAGGATGGATGTGCTTCATGGGCTTGTCATATTATCAACGAAGGTAGCAATCAGCTGAGAGAATTCATGCATTTTGTAAAATTTGTAGTACTACACATCTTGCACAAACAAATTAATTTAATCATTAGTGAAACTGATTTAGGCCCGCCATTTGGCTTTAAGAAACCAAATTGCCTTTACCAGGCTCGGCCAAAAGGATAATTAAATAATCGTCGCGATGGTTCAGATTTCGACGAGGATATGGCCTCCTAACATTACAAATTAATGGAAGGCTCTCCGTCTAAAACATAAGGCATGCTCCTATTTGCTTGGAATTGACATGGTGGTGGTAAGTCCAATTGGTTAGTGCTAGCCGCCGGACCCATAATGGAGATTGAAGACTTGGAGTTCCAGTCCTTCCATTCCCCAAGTCTAAAAATATGAAGCGGTATTCTGTCGACCAAGGCCAACAAAACAATTAGAAAAATATTGTTATAATTTTAAATTTTGGGTCCCCTGAGTTGGGGCTTACGACAGAAATGTGTTCCCTCCAGGGTCCAATACGGGGGAAAATTATGCTTTCTTGAAATCCAGTGAAAACCTCAACCAATCTTCCTTTTTGGGGCTCTATCACCTCTTTATTTAGCTTGACCAAAATTTGTACAAGTGAGGATATTCCGGAAGGTGGTTTTCCCTATTAAACCTCTAAAGCAGGCAGGTTATAGACCCGTGGAAAGAAACCTGCAAAAACACAAACAACAAAAACTGTACAATAGACAAAAAAAAAAAAAACACTGCATTAACCAAAGTAAACAGTGGAATTTGATATCACCCATTCTTTAAAGTTTGACTTCAAAAGAGCTAACCAAGCATATAGGGAAAGGGCAAAATTTAAAAAAATTTAACCTTTTAAAAACAAAAAAAATTTTTTAAAAAACCTCAAAAACAAAAACAATCCAACAACCAAATTGAAAAGTTTCCCACAAATTGAAGGACCTCCTTTTCTAAATTTTCCACCAATATTCAAAAAACAGGTGGCAAAAACCTCAGCCACAAAGTCAAAAAACTTGTTTAACCACGCAAATGTCGAATACAGGCCTCAAAATGGTTGCTGATATTGTTCAAAGGGGATGCACCCACTTCTTTGCATTTGGAGAAAAATACGGGTATGGCTCCCCCCAAAATTCTGGGTAGCGAGCCAAATAGCGCACACCCAATGTAATAAACCTTATTTTCACTTAAAAAGAACTTAGCCATAAACAACAGAACCCTAAGGGACAAACCTCACCACTTGGGAGGGGAAGAATATTCAAAACCACGCTTAATAGGTTGGTCATTATAAATGTTTTCACCTCAAAAACTTTAAATGTCCATTTTGCTATTGTTTCCACTAAAAAACGGGTCCTGGGTAAGGATTAAAGTAGGACATGCACAAAACGCATCAACACTAAAAATGGATCCGTGCACAATGTTCATGAAATTTTAATCCGATTTCGACCGCTAAAATGGTCCATTTTTTGAGTTGTCTGTGACCCCCAGCCTTAAGGCATGACTAAAGAAAACCTAAGTCGGGGGGGAAAATCAGGTCACAATGTGACCCGACAAACGGGACACACTTTTTCGAAAAACATGTCAAAAATAGGAAGGCATTAAGGCATTCTTACTTTGCACATTTTTTTTTCCACACCACCCCAAACTTTTTGACTATACTGTAATTTCTGTCTGACTAGAGGAATATATAGTATGTATAACTTACAACCTCATTTCCAGTTTCCATGTCTTCAGGTTATAGGTTGTATATATCGCTCTACTATAATGAACCTCAAATTTTTCTTGCAGGTTCAGCGTTAGCAATAGCTTGATACTAAGTATACCCCCAAAATTTGGTTACAAATTACATAAAGCTAATAGTACCCAAGTAAACTTAAACCCTATTTTGGAGGATTGGGCTTTAACTACTTTGCCAGGTTTTTGGTAAATATTTCCTGTCTTTAGGCCAATTCCCATCCGATTTTTCGCCCGAGAAAAATGACTATTATTTTGATCAGATTTGATCAGGGTGGTCCAAGTGTCACTTTTTTGTCATACTGGAGAAAAATTAAAAAAAGGTTTTCCATCTCCTTATTTCCGACGTTCGTTTAAAATCCACCACCTTCAGATGTTCTTGTCATCCATTTTTTTTATGGACCATTGACTTGAAAGTGATTTTCATTGACTTCGGATGAAAATCGGATTTCACCACATTTTCATGGACCTCTTGATCGGAAAAATCAGGAAATTACAGTCCACAGAGTTATATAGTGAAAACCTGGACACACTATACCTGAAAAAATTTCCTTCTATTTAATGAAGTCATTATTGCGGTCCCAGATCTTGGCTTGTAGTCTCGGCTCAGCCATGAGGTAATGGTCCCTGTAATTGAATGAATGTCCACCCCCTGAACAGCATATCTTCAACTGACTCCTCCTCCCCCGACTCACAGTGTGATCCTAAAATTACTTTATCTTCTGTTACCAACATCTTCTGAGAAAGTATATAAAGCCAGAGGGGCAGATTGTGTGCTGTGTAGGAGTCTGGATGTACATCTAAAATGTAAAGGTGTGTAGCCCTGGTGGTAGGCACAACGCAGTACCCTGGAGAGTGTTATGGCGAGACAGCAGTTTAATGCTAAATATCCATTCACTCAAACACATACTAGACACACCCCTAGGGTAGTGGAGGATACTCTAGAGGGAGTGGTCAAGGTAGTAGGTGTTGAGGTGATTTTTAGTCAGTCTAGTTCCTGTCTTCGGACAGTGAGGACGTGTGGAGGGAGTGTCTAGACTTCTGAGGTAGAAGACGTTTGGAGGGAGGAAGGAGTCTAGCCTGCTTTATCACTAGTTCATATCGTGGAGTCTGGTATAGGTGTTTGGAATACACCTTAGTCTAGTCAGAGCTGTATCACCTCATCAGCATACACTGAAAGAAAGAAGAAGTTTTAGTACAGAAAGTCTTCAGCATCCCTGTCTAAAGGACGGTATCAGGTTCAGAGACGTGCTCCTGCCTGTGATAACTGAGCATCTGTGGCTAACTTCGTAGGAAGGAAAAGGAAAGAAGTGACTGCTCGACCCTTGGCTAGTTTGAGTGCTTATGTTACCAGCGTGGACAAGGCGAAAGGCAAGTGGATTTATAGGATTAGTGCTTACGGATTGAAGAAGTCCAGCACATTGCACCCGGTCACTGGGGACCGAAGGGTCACTGTTGTTTCAGGCACAGTGATAAGAAAACCAGGAATCTACCGGACCCTAGGTCGCGGCAGACAAGCCCCTTATAGTCAGTACGTAACTGGGGTCAGGGGGAGTGAAGACTTTGGAGTTTCTGCAGGACAAACTAAGAATTCAGCTCCTTCACAGGAAGGCCCCTAACACTAAGCTGACTGGGCAGGTACAGCTAAAGATTAGCTGGAGATTTGAGGGAACTACGCTTCAGGCTGGTTGTACTCGTTTTATTGGAGTTAAAGGAGGCCCCTAACTTGTCCAGCTGCTGTCTCAAGATACACTCTTCTTGGATCAGCCTCCCTGGGACCTGCCTTAACAACTGCAAGTAAAGGTATGGAAAGACGCTGACCGTGTGAGACTGTGTTCTTTATCCGCACTCGACTTCACAAATCCCATAGACTTTGAGGGACCAGTCCCACCTGTAGGGGACCCGACATCTAGCTGCCTCACCATCCCCTCAGAGATCTACAGCAGCGCTGGTACTAATTACCAGAATACTACAGGTGGCGTCACGAACTGTACATAAATCAATCCCCTGTAAATATATCCCCAACATACGCCAGACCGCCAGGGCCACAGACCGAGCCACAGCTACCTGTGACAAACCCCATAGACTTCCATGGGCTCGGCTCTGAGTACCCCATTGCCCTGGTAACCCACAATTGTGGTGGCGGGTCGACACAAAACTTGGCGTCACGAACAGGATGCGAAACTCGCGAAATTGCGAGCCCTGTGTGCCTAAGGACTTGTTTTTGTGAAAAGGACTGTTTGCACTTTTGGCGCCAAAATCGCCATTTTTGTCGCCATATTCGCGCCCTCAGGCGCTGGAGAAGAAGGTGGGCGTACCTTCGTGGGCGTTTACCTCCCTGTGGCGCGAAGAAAATGCCTGCCCTCTCAAAGTGCTACTTCAACATACGGTCCTGCCCTACAGCAAAGGAGGTCCGCCTCCTCTTCACCTTCCCTGCGAGGAGGAGGAGACGCAAATCCCACCTCCACGGAAGAGACCGGATGTCTCCGCAGAAAGGAAGGAGAATCTTCTGGAACATCATGGAGGCAGGACGTGTGCAGCCGAGCAGGGAAGCGGAGGAAGGCAGGCCCCGTGCCCCAGCCAAGCTGCCACCAACACCGGAGTTATCCGTGATCCTGCACCTGAAGCAGGCGTTGCTTGAGACAAGAGAAGAAAATGCACGCCTGAGGAAGATGGTCCAGGACCAACCTGGCTTTGAAGAAATTGAGAGACGCCGGCGCACCCTGGAACAGCGGAGGCTGTGGGACACGGTGATCTCTCCCCTCAACGAACCCCCACGATTCCAGATACCGAAGAGTCTGCTCCCCAAGGCAAAGGAGCAACCGGAGGCTGCCCCCGAAAGTACCAATCCTGATCCCACCGTTGAAGCGGTGGAGGCGAAGGAGGTTGAGGAGGTACCGCCAGTTCCGGAACGCCCGCCCGGCCAGGAGGCCGCAGCAGATGATCGATCCCCGATAGGGACACCGGAGAGACTCAGCCGTCAATGATGGAGCAGCAACAGCAGCAGGTTAGTGCGTCCCCAACTGAGCCATTGCGCACACCTGCTTCCTGCTCTGCATCACACCAGCATTGTGCATCGACATCGCCTCCTGCGTACACCTCCGTATCGCAATCGGTGATCTACTCTGCATCGCAATCGGCGATCTACTCTGCATCGCAATCGGCGACCCAATCTACATCGCAAGAGTCTGATGCGATCTCAATTGAGCCACTACAAAAGCCTGCTTTTTGTCCAGTATCTTATGCTGCAGCAGCGTCCCCGGAGGAGGACGGACCCTGCGGCCTAGAGGACCGGAGTGAACCGGCCCTGCAGATAACCAGCGATGATGACACCCTGCTGGAGCCCCCGACATCCCCACCAGCCCAGTGCACACCAGCCACACAGACCCGATGGAGGAGTCGATGATCTTGGTGCTGGGCACTGGGCCCCGGAATAGGAACGGTCCTGTGCGAGCATCGCATTGTTCCAGCTCCAGGGTGGAAAATGTATTGGAAAAGTGTGATGAGAATGAATAAATAGTAAAGAGTTGGTGAGATCCATATCGGGTCTACCATCAGCAATATAGTAAAAAGTTTGAAATGTTTGTAAAGTTAGTACAATTTATATAGTAAATATATATATACTGTAGAATGCCCGGCTGGGTAATTGGTAAATGATAAATGTAAATAGTAACCAGAAAAGTGTTGCACTGTAGTATAACGTGATATGATATCTATTTTTTTGGTTTTACATTGGACTTGGAGGTTAAGGACTATGCTAACCCAGAACTTTCTTGTAAATAGTTGCGCTTCGGTGCCCTATCTTGGTTTTACAAAAACCATCTACAACTACCTCTGAAAACAAAACCCGTGTGGTTTTGGCACTGAGTGAGGTCTGCAATTGGACGTCCTGCAGCCCACCCAGGACCCACGTTGAAGGTTTGGTGCGGGTCCTTCACAAGTATATCGTATATTTATTAAATGCTATTTAATATTTGTATTTTTCTATAAAGTTTGCAACGTTCAAGATATTCTCACCTCCCGTATGGGAAGATGTTATTGTTCAATGTTTTCATGCATAAACAAAATGTCTTTTGTATTTTACAGCCCGGGAGTGCTGTCGTTTACCATGGGGGAATGTGTAGCCCTGGTGGTAGGCACACGCAGTACCCTGGAGAGTGTATGGCGAGACAGCAGTTTAATGCTAAATATCCATTCACTCAACACATACTAGACACACCCCTAGGGTAGTGGAGGATACTCTAGAGGGAGTGGTCAAGGTAGTAGGTGTTGAGGTGATTTTTAGTCAGTCTAGTTCCTGTCTTCGGACAGTGAGGACGTGTGGAGGGAGTGTCTAGACTTCTGAGGTAGAAGACGTTTGGAGGGAGGAAGGAGTCTAGCCTGCTTTATCACTAGTTCATATCGTGGAGTCTGGTATAGGTGTTTGGAATACACCTTAGTCTAGTCAGAGCTGTATCACCTCATCAGCATACACTGAAAGAAAGAAGAAGTTTTAGTACAGAAAGTCTTCAGCATCCCTGTCTAAAGGACGGTATCAGGTTCAGAGACGTGCTCCTGCCTGTGATAACTGAGCATCTGTGGCTAACTTCGTAGGAAGGAAAAGGAAAGAAGTGACTGCTCGACCCTTGGCTAGTTTGAGTGCTTATGTTACCAGCGTGGACAAGGCGAAAGGCAAGTGGATTTATAGGATTAGTGCTTACGGATTGAAGAAGTCCAGCACATTGCACCCGGTCACTGGGGACCGAAGGGTCACTGTTGTTTCAGGCACAGTGATAAGAAAACCAGGAATCTACCGGACCCTAGGTCGCGGCAGACAAGCCCCTTATAGTCAGTACGTAACTGGGGTCAGGGGGAGTGAAGACTTTGGAGTTTCTGCAGGACAAACTAAGAATTCAGCTCCTTCACAGGAAGGCCCCTAACACTAAGCTGACTGGGCAGGTACAGCTAAAGATTAGCTGGAGATTTGAGGGAACTACGCTTCAGGCTGGTTGTACTCGTTTTATTGGAGTTAAAGGAGGCCCCTAACTTGTCCAGCTGCTGTCTCAAGATACACTCTTCTTGGATCAGCCTCCCTGGGACCTGCCTTAACAACTTGCAAGTAAAGGTATGGAAAGACGCTGACCGTGTGAGACTGTGTTCTTTATCCGCACTCGACTTCACAAATCCCATAGACTTTGAGGGACCAGTCCCACCTGTAGGGGACCCGACATCTAGCTGCCTCACCATCCCCTCAGAGATCTACAGCAGCGCTGGTACTAATTACCAGAATACTACAGGTGGCGTCACGAACTGTACATAAATCAATCCCCTGTAAATATATCCCCAACATACGCCAGACCGCCAGGGCCACAGACCGAGCCACAGCTACCTGTGACAAACCCATAGACTTCCATGGGCTCGGCTCTGAGTACCCCATTGCCCTGGTAACCCACAATTGTGGTGGCGGGTCGACACAAAAGTACTGCAGAAAACGCTGGCACTATAGAAATAAAAATATTATTATTCTTACATGTGCCTGCTATCTCTCCATTTCTGTCTCCTTCTGGAACTAACAGTTACAAACACAACATAGTTTCTTTATTTTTTATATTTTGTTGTAATTAGCAGTTATTATTATTCTTAATGTTATACTGTAAAAATAAAACACCTTATACTATAAGGATGAAATATGTTGTTGTAATAATAATAATAATAATAATAATAAATATTATTACTAAACAAAATGCTGCACTCCTTAACAGTGAAACTGCAACAATATGGAAACAAAATGGAAACTGAATTTTCAAACCATCTTGCTTTATTCAGCATCAGGAGTGAGCATCATTCATAGAAATAAATGCAATTCGACACATTAGCATTATTAATGGTTGTCTGAGGAATGTTCTGCCATGCTGATTGCACTTGGGGAAATCATCAAGGTCCACTGCTGGCAGATGCCTTTGCCATTGTTAATGAAGACACAAATGAGCTCGATGGGAATTGCTGAAGGTCATGATAGCACAGTACTATTATCATGTGGAAAGTATGTGGACCCAGTGTTGGCATGTTGAAAAATGGCTCATAGGACACTTTTTCGTTCCCTCATGAACGCCTTTTCATGGCAATGCCCACGTTGTCATCAAACCAATCTCCTGCTATTATTGCATTCAAGACAAAAGCGGGACTCATCGCTGAAGAGGATAGACCTCCATTCCAGCCTACATTGCTATTTTGCTCTGCACCATGATATCCTTTGAGAGCGGTGGGGTGAAGTCACAAGAACACTTGTAGCTGGACTTCTGGCTTGTAGCCCAATGTCATGCAAACACCTTGTGATGACTTGAGCTGACAATGTTTGATGTCTTATGCATGGTATGTGACATCTGATTTATTTATATTATAGAATGAACCACTACGTGCTATTCTTCAATTCTGATGAGACCACGTGGAGAACACAATGAAGAGAACATCAACCCCATCCTTCTCCCAGGATTATGGCATAGGGCGGAATAATATACGAAGCCAGATATCTTTAGTCTTCATTCCATGTACACTAATACCTTGTCATTACATTGATTTGGTTGTGGAACCAGTTGTACGGCCATTTCTCCAGTGGGACCCAGACCTCCTCTTTGGTTGTGGAACCAGTGGTAAGACCACTTCTCAAACATGTCCCAGGAGCTGTTTATTAACACAAGAGGCCACATGATGCTTGTGCTACTGTTAACAGCCTGCTTGACCTAAACGTGCTAGCACGGCCTGCAGTGTCTCCAGACTTGTCTTCCATTGAGCACATCTGGGATGTCATTGGTCAGCAATTGCAAAGGGAGCTGCCAGCAGATTTTGATGACTTGCTCAAGTGTATTCAGTGACAGAACATTCCTTAGACAACCATTAATAACATCATTGATAGCAACTGAGGTGTGTAAGTGCGGGGATTTCTACACATGGCGTCATACTTGATACTGAATAAAGTAAGATATTTTTAAAATTTTGTTTCAATTTTTTCTTCATTAGCATCATTAACATTTCTATACATTCAGTGATTTCTATCCATAAGCATTTCTAGAATTCAACCTTTTCTTACTTTCGACTCTGCAAAAACTCTTACTGTTTCTCTTATTCATTCTCGTCTGGACTATTGTAACTCTTTACTAATCGGTCTCCCTCTTATCAAACTCTCCCCTCTCCAATCTGTCTTGAATGCTGCAGCCAGAATCATATTCCTCACCAATCGTTATACCGATGCCTCTACCTTGTGCCAGTCATTACACTGGTTACCCATCCATTACAGAATCCAGTACAAACTTATTACCCTCACCCACAAAGCAATCCATGGCTCAGCACCACCCTACATCTCCTCCCTTGACTCAGCCAACCATCCTACCCGTGCCCTCCGTTCTGCTAGTGACCTGAGGTTAGCATCCTCAATAATCAGAACCTCCCACTCCCGTCTCCAAGACTTTTCACGTGCTGCGCCAATTCTTTGGAATGCACTACCCAGGTTAATACGATTAATCACCAATCCTCACAGTTTTAAGAGTGCCCTAAAAAAGCATTTGTCAGACTGACCTACCGCCTCATTAACCTAACTATCCCTGTGTGACCCATTCAAAAATTTTTACCATAATCAGGTTCCTTGCACCATGTTCTCACCCTCTTTATGCATTTAATAGCCCTCTGTGTCTGTAGTGTTACATACTTTGGCTGTTAACTGGTTAATGCAGCATTACAGGAACACCCGATTCTTACACTATGGCTGGTCCGAACAATGAAAGCAATTGTTACCATCTACCTCTCGTGTCTCCCCTTTTTCCTCATAGATTGTAAGCTTGTGAGCAGGGCCCTCATTCCTTTTGGTATCTACTTTGATCTGTGTTTATTGTTATGCTGAAATGTCTATTGTCTGTACAAGTCCCCTCTATAATGTAAAGTGCTGCGGAATATGTTGGCGCTATAGAAATAAAATAAATATTATTATTATTATTATTATTAAGAGCTCTCTATGTCCTCAGCCCAATGGCCTGCATTGACTGCTAAATGAATGGCTTCTTAGAAGGCAATTAAAAGCAATGTATGAAAAATCATATCCTGTCAATATTAACATTTTTACTTTTTGTAAACTTTTTTTTCCTTAGTACATATATATTCTGCCATAGACACTGGCTGCATTGTCTTTGTAAATTGATCAAAATGATGAGCATGGTGCGCAGCAACTGCAATGAATAGCAGTGTGAACGTTCTCATATGCAGTACATGTATTCCAACTTATGATCCGGCTCACTTCTTTAGTTTTGCTGTAGTTTCTTGCACTTTATATAAGCAGAGATGCAGGCCCACTTTTGAGCTAGGCATTTGATCTATATAGCTTTCCATCGCTGGGTGCCTGAACAGTCGGGGCCTCTGTCTTTCTCTGCCCCCATCTATATTGAGGTCGGCTGACTCAAGCTGACGTTTTAACACTAGAAGACAGGACCGTCCAGATTGGATATACTTTGTCGTGGTGGGATGGCTTTGTGCTTTTCTGATCAAAATAGTGTTAACTAAGTGCATCATGATATTTGTACTATTTACTTACTACAGG
Source organism: Oophaga sylvatica (assembly GCA_033576555.1). Taxonomy (NCBI): domain Eukaryota; kingdom Metazoa; phylum Chordata; class Amphibia; order Anura; family Dendrobatidae; genus Oophaga; species Oophaga sylvatica. Next base: position 466,664,562 of record JARQOD010000001.1, read on the forward strand.
GTCTAGGCTCATTTAGTTTTTTCCTTGGGTTTTATCTGGCCACAGTGTGAACATGCTCTTACACATTACACGGGTACCAACTTATGCGCTGGTTCATTTCTTTGGTTTATTGAATAAGAGCAAGTAGGACTGAAAAAATCTCATAGAGTGTAAGTTACTGTCACTGTATAGAATCTACCAAAATCTCACACCGACACAGCTATCATCAGTTCCTTTCCCTTCTAGTATAAAAGTTCAGTTTAACAAAACTCCATTTTAATATATTGTTAGGTCATTCTGAAATAATAGAATTGGATCGTCTATTTAGTCTCCTCATCTCTTGGAGAGTGGTTATAAAGAACATTTCTAACTCTTGTCCTACCCTATATAGCACAGAGAACCCACTGATTTTGGCATTGTGGAATCGGGGCCATTTCTAAGGATTTTTGAAGGCAAAGTTAGAAGAAACCCAGTGATTTCTGTAATTTAAATTTTTATTTAATTTTATCTTTTATGATATGGAATGAATATGAAGACATTTTATTAGTTTGTTTGGTACAGTACTTGGTATTATCAAAAACATTAATTTTTTTTTTTTTTATTTGGATTTTGTCCCCGAATCTGATTTTGACATATTCGAGCCATATTCGAACACTATTCGTGCCGAATGTTTGTCTTATGATCGGTTCCGAACATATTCAGTAATTTCTACTCCCATTGACTCTAATGACATTCGGCTGTGTTCGAAGAATATTGCAAAAACAATATTCTCTTCCGTTCATATTCGGAACCAAATCTGAACAAATTCGCTCATCTCTAGTGGTGATATGTTTTTGTTATGTTTATTTTTACAATTATTGCAGTCCTGTAATATTGCTGTAATAATTATAGGGGATAACTCAGGAGACTTCTTGCATGGAACAAGACAACTACAGGACACAGTCTTATAAGTGGAAAAGTCTATATTATCACACGGTGATTCAAACAGGTGCAAAGCAAAGCTCAAGTCCACAACACTTGGTGTAGATAATAAATGCAGCTTAACAGTCTATAGGAAACTTCAGAGAGAAATGCAATCAAGCAGAGAGTCTATGAAGCACAGTTAAACTTGAGGATACTTGACACGAATAAGTCTTAGTTTAGTCCAAGCACAGGTAGGCAGTTCAAATGATATCTTTAGCTCAACCAGGGAGGCCTGTGTGATAGTCTCAGTTTTAAGCAGCGCAGGGCTGCAACAGCTTACATGTCCAGCAAATGCAGAGGGGAGTAACACAAGCAGCCAGATGAAGGAGGATTACTGGAAACCGGTGTATGCAGCAGGAACTCAGAGCAGAGCAGCAGGATCATAAAACAGGTTCACAGGAGCAGGTACAAAGCCAGGGAGCCACCAGAGGTCAGAAGCTGGATGCAAGGCAGAATACACTAGCACAGACTAAAGGCTGGGGTGGAGTTATATAGCAGGAAACACAGTGCACATGAGACCAAAGACGCCATCTTGGAAAAGGGCAGTAATGCACAAAAGGTGATCAAAAATGTTCAGAGTCCTGACAATTGCCCTTTATTGTAAAATTATCAATTTCTTGTGAATACAACCACAGGCTGGGTTTCATAGATGTACAAACAAGGCATACACAGTGACCTCCAGTAACTCACATGACTGCCTTGACAGTGCCATCAGCACCCTACAATCATGTTGCAGAGGGGCACCTCCCTCTATTTTCAACCTCTAAAATTCTGCAGCATCGAAGAGATAAAACTGCTGCAATTGGATAGGCAGATCAATGTCTTGGGCCATGGCACTTTCTTCGATTCGCTGGGTGCTGGAGCCAGCCCTAAGCGTAAAGCTCAATTTTTCCCCTTGAAGATGCTGTAAAGAGATAAAACACTTATTGCCTGGTTTACCATTAAAAACAGCTGATCGGATGGGAGGGCGCTTATAATCGGGGACACTTCTAACAATTAGAAATTTCCCAGAACCCCTTTAATTATACTGGGCAAGCTTCATCAAAGACACTACTCCTTCACACAGCATTAATACAGAATTTAGAACCAGCATATAACCCAATAAACAATGCAGCTAGAAACTATTATGGTCAAGGTTGGGTCACGTCCTCCTGTGAGATCTGTGGTTAGAAGACCACTGCCTCTTGTGAATTGCAAATCTTCCATTTCAGCTGCTTCTGATCAGGTCATTTCCTTACCCTATAAAATCTGGCCAAACCTTCTCTTCATTGTCAGTTAAATAAAGCTTTGCTTCCTAGCTCCTTGGAGACGCTGTGTTGAATTGGAGATCGTTGTTTACTACTGGAGATTGTTGTGTGCTGTTTTTGGGTGTATGCTTTCCTCATTGTCCTATTCTCATTTGGTTGGTACATTCCTATCCTTCCCTATATACCTTTCTACGGTTGGTGAGTATTTGTATATTTGTTTCTTTCTGTTATTCTTGTCTTACGTGTTGATGCACTAGCATTTCGGGCCCTCTCTCCTGGAGGAGGGGAGTGGATAGCTTATGGAATAACAGGAGAACAGTAAGGTTGGTGGCCCAAACCTCCTCACCTTTAGAGGTACCTTTGGGAGCACAGATAGCTAGGGCCCCAATACTAGGTTCAGGGCCACTTTCCCTAATCACAAACAGTCATAGCGTGACAATTATGTCCTTTAAAATACTGATTAGATGCCTATTCTAATAAGCTGTGTGTTTTCTTAAAGAGAAACAAAACTACCTTGATATTTTGCAGCCTTATGGCGACTCTACATGTAGGTATTTTGTAGTTGATGGCCTTCACAATGAAGCTGTACGCATTATAATCCATTTCTGTCTTAATAGCACATGGTAAATAAAGCAATAAATTAAGTGGTAAAGGAGTAAGGTGTGCTGTGGTTCTTTGTCACATGTAATGATAATTCTCATTCTAATTATCATGACTGTTCTCACTTAGAAAATTGTATGTGCATGTGAGTCAAATAATTAAAATGTTCCCTTCCACCAAGTTCCCCTCATACTGATGCTATACTGTGTGTTTGCATGTGCATTTTTATTCTGTTTTAAGTTTTACAATGATTTACAATTGCTGAATCCTCGTTAATGCGCTATATAAGAAATCACTAACTTCCTGGTAAATTTACGATAAGGTCGTGTCGGTCAAGCACAGCAGCAGTATAGAGTCCGAGGAGGGGTGGAGCAGCAACCTCTGATTAGAAAGATGGTGGAAACTAATGCATCTAAGCTGCAGTTACAAATGACGATGGTGCCCTAATGTATCACACAAGCAGCACTCAATAAAGAAAATAAATGGCAAATAAGAAATGCCCAAATGTATTATCTTTCATTATACAGTCAGTCGTGATCAAAAGTTTTGAGACTAATGCAAATTTTTTTTTTCACAAAGTTTGCTGTGTCAGGGTTTTAGATGTTTTATTTCGATGTTTCTATGTGCACGGCAACATAATTATCAGTATTTCATACGTTTTTACATTTTTATTGACAAATACATCACGTTTATGCAAACACTTAATATTTACACTGCTGACCTTATTTTTCAAAACTTCCTGCCCTTCCAGCCGACGACTGGATAACATCTGGACAAAATCTTGACAGATGACAGCCATTATTGTCTAATCAGCACTTGAAGTTTATCATAATTTCTGTATTTTTGTTTATTCACCCACTTTTTGAGAATTGACCACAGGTTAGCAGTGGGATTGATATCTGGGGCATTTCATAGCCATTAACCTAAAATTTTCATGTTTTGTTCACCAAGCCATTTAGTTATCCCTTTTACTTTGCGACATGGTCTCCATCATGCTGGAAAAAGCATTCATTGTCCATCTCCAATTTGCCCCTGGGTTGTTTGGAGAAGTTGATCTTGGAGGAGGTTTAGATACTGTTCCTTATTCATTGCAGTGAAAAGCAAAATTGTGGGTGATCCCATTCCTCTGCATGAAAAGTGACCACACAGATGAATTATCTCAGGATGCTATACTGTGTGTGACACAGCACTCCTGGTAATACTCCCAAGCAGTCTGAAGGAGGCTTCATCAGAGAAAATAACTTTACCCCAGTCCTTCGCAGTCCAATCCCTGTACTTCTTGCAGACTATCAGTCTGCCCTTGATATTTTTATTGGAGAGAAGTGGCTTCTTTGCTGCCTTTCTTGACACTAGGCCAGTGCCAAAAGCACTAACACCTGCCTACTGCCATTCCTAAGCAAGCTGTCAGGATTCAAACCCAGAAGCTCTTGTGTACCAGGCAGCAGCTTTTCACTCTGAGCTGAGAGTATTACCAGGAGTGCTGTGTCACACACAGTATAGCATCCTGAGATAATTCATCTGTGTGGTCACTTTTCATGCAGAGGAATGGGATCACCCACAATTTTGCTTTTCACTGCAAAATGCTTTTTCCAGCATGATGGAGACCATGTCGCAAAGTAAAAGGGATAACTAAGTGGCTTGGTGAACCCCCAAATATTTGTAGCTCTCAACCAGCTCACTGGACAGTTCCTTGCTAAACTGGACACTAATACATGTGTTGTTTCTGATGTCTCCACCCCAAGTTCCTGATTGGCTCAACCCTGTGATCTCCTGATTGAGCACCGTACTTAAGCCTGCTACTCTGCTACATACAATGCATTTGTTCTTGGACAATGATGGAACTGCAGTGCGCGCCATGTTCTTTGACTTCTCTAGTGCTTTCAATACCCTACAGCCGCTCTTACTACGTAATAAGTTGACTGCTATGGCGGTAGATGAGGGGATGGTGAACTGGATAAGTGACTACCTGACAGACAGGCCGCAGTTTGTAAGGATGGGGGAGGTGGTATCTGGCAGTGTACGGAGCAGTGTTGGAGTCCCTCAGGGTACAGTGCTGTCACCCTTCCTCTTCTCATTGTATACAGCTGACTTTCAGTATAAATCTGATTTTTGTCACCTCCAAAAATTCTCAGATGACTCCGTGATTTTAGGGGCATTGTGGGGGGCCGGGGGGAGGAGGAATATAGAAGGGTGGTTTCTGACTTTGTGGATTGGTGTCAGACTAACTATCTAGAACTAAATGTAAAGAAAACCAAGGAGATGGTGGTGAGTTATAGAAGGAAAAAGGAGGATTACTTACCGATCACCATTGCTGGCCAGGAGGTGGAGATTGTTGAGAGCTACAAATATTTGGGGGTTCACCTTGACAGTAAACTCGATTGGAGGTGTCATACAGAAAAGGTTTACAAGAAGGGAATGAGCAGACTGTACTTTCTGCGGAAGCTCAGGTCGTTCAATGTGTGCAGTAAAATGCTGGAGATGTTCTACCAGTCCGTTGTAGCAAGCGCCATCTTTTTTGCTATCATTTGCTGGGGCAGTAGTGTGCGAGTAGCTGACGCTAATAAGCTCAACAAACTTATCAAGAAGGCAAGTGCAGCTGTTGGCCTCCTTCTTGACTCTTTTGAGGAGGTTTTGGAGGATAGAATTCAGAAGAAGTGTAGGGCTATAATGAACAATAATACACACCCCCTATACGAGCTGTTCTTGAAGCAGAAGAGCACATTCAGCAGCCGTCTAATCCTATTAAGGTGCAAGAAGGAGAAATTCAGGAAATTGTTTGTACCTACTGCTATGGGGATGTATAATAATTTCCTAAGGTGGTAGAAAATAATGAATGATGGCTGGTGTACTAATGTCAATTAACATTGTCTTATATACACCTGAACTACACACTGTTATTTATTATGTAATGTTGGTATACCTGTGCAAGATTTGTGTCCTAATATTTTATGTACTGCTGTTTGTATTGCTGCTGTAATACTGTAATTTCCCCCCGGGATCAATAAAGTGTATCGTATCGTATCATACTGCACTTCCTTCATTGTGAGATTATTGAGCTCCCAGCCTTTAGTCTAGCTTCTTCCCACCTGCTGCTTACCCTCAAGATCATACTGCTGCTCCATGTACCGACCTCTGGCTATATCCTCACCACGTTACCTGCTTATCCTCCTAACTATGTTGCTGCTCCGTGTACCGACCTCTGGCTACATCCTCACTACGATTCCTGCTTATCATTCCAACTACACTGCTGCTCAGTGTACCAACCTCTGACTATATCCTGACTACGATTCCTGCTTATCCTTCCAACTACACTGCTGCTCAGTGTACCAACCTCTGACTATATACTGACTACGATTCCTGCTTATCCTTCCAACTACACTGCTGCTCCGTGTACTAACCTCTGGCTTTTTCCTGATGACGCCACCTGCCGGTGCTGCCCCTAGTGATTGCAATATCACTATTCCAACTCAGGTCAGTCCTTAACACAAGCTCTGCATTGTTCTAGCTGAATCCATTTTAGAAGAAAATTTGTGTCAGTCTCAAAACTGGAAAAACAGAAGAAGACCCTTCCTGAACACACATTTACTTGGTTTGCTGAGCCAGACAAAAGCATGATAAAACTTCTATGGGGTAGATGGCAATTAATAAAAAAAAATTGATTAAAGGGTATTTGCACCATTTTATAGCTTGCAGTATGTGTAAAGTAACTTTGTAAACACATAAAATTACATATTCTGCATTATTCTGGAGTTACAAACTATAACTTTCTTGGTACGCTGGAAAGCCAAGGGGAACTCTAAGGGGTTTTGCAGTTGAGGGTTATGGGTGCACCCAGGCCCTTAAGACGTATGGGGCCCAAATGTCCCTGCTAGTTTGGGGGACCTTTAAGAGATTTTGGATTGGGGTAAAAAGCTACTGATGAGCTGATCAGATTGCTTCATTACTTACCAATGATGACCAAACAAAGTGCAAAGGCAGCTCTGATTTTAAAACAGGGAGTAAGTCAGAATCCGGAGTAGATAAGTCATCTAATGTATTTACAAAGTAATTTGTACTGTGTATTTTGCACATAGATTTCACGCACGTAGGTTAAAGACATGCAAAATAGTCTAATGGTTCTTGCATTGAAAAACCATTTGCAATATTGATGTTGCCATTTTCTTTCCTACAGAAGCAGCATACTTTGTTATATACAAGTACATCATGCATGTAGCATCGCATACTATGACTGTGACAAATAGAAAGGGGTCAGAATGGATACAATATGAAAACAAAAAAACTAAAAATGTAAAAAAAAAAACCACGACATGCATGCTGAAGAAATGAAAGCTGTAAGTCAACCTGGTGAACTTTATTTTGCGACAGTAATAATCGACTATCTGCAATCTAGTCCTAACATACATATACCTTTCATACCTTTCATACAAAAGCTTGACATGGCAGTGTTTTTTCGGATAGTTACTCGCGTATAACATCAGGATGGCATGAGAATATAAGTTGTAAAAATGAGAGCTTTCATATTTGCGCAATAAATTCAACTCGGCAGATATTCCCATCCAGATGTTGGTTTGAAGAAAACGTATAACTTATGTGAACCGTCTGCATGAACATTCAGTAAAAGAAAGATTTGTATTATATTTTTATGTAACATGACATTGAAAAACAGATGACTTTTCAAGTAAATAAGAAAAATGTAGAAAAAAAAAACTGTGCTCGAAAAACAATGCCCCAAGTCTGATTGGAGCCATATGTCCTTCACTTTAATTTGTTTTATTTTATTTATTATTGTTTTATAATTCTATTATTATGTCCATTTTTCTATAGTACTGGATCCGGCTACTTTACAGTGGGAGGCAGCTCCTACAATGGCTATTAAAAACTAAATCTGTCCTACGCTCATGCTTGTTATCAGTGGAAACCTAACCTCTCCATTGTGGTATTTTAATGTACTGTATTGTTGCTTTTCTTTGTATGTAACTTTGTCTATTAGTTTTTTTTTTTTTTTTTTTACATACCGTATATACTCGAGTATAAGCCGACCCGAGTATAAGCCGAGGCCCCTAATTTTGCCACGGAAAACTGGGTAAGCTTATTGACTCGAGTATATGCCGAGTGTATAAACCGCCGTCCTGCTGTGCTCCCCCGTCCTGCTCCGTGCTCCCCCATCCAGCTCTGTGCTCCCCCATTCTCCTCTGTGCTCCGCTGTGCTCCCCCGTTCCTGCTCCGTCCTCCTCTGTGCTCCCCCCTCCTGCTCCATCCTTTTCTGTGCTACCCCCTTCCTGCTCCGTGCTCCTCTGTGCTTTCCATCCTCCCCCTCGTCCTGCTCCGTGCTCTCCATCCTCCCCCGTCCTGCTTCGTGCTTTCCATCCTCCCCCCTCATCCTGCTCCGTGCTCTCCATCCTCCCCCCGTCCTGCTCCGTGCTCCTCTGTGCTTTCCATCCTCCCCCATGTCCTACTCTGTGCTCCTCTGTGGCCTCCATCCTCCCAATCCTGCTCTGCGCTCCTCTGTGCTTTCCATCCTCCCCCGTCTGCTCCGTGCTCTCTGTGCTCTCCATCCTTCCCCCCTGCTCCTCCCCCTCCTCCATCCATCCCCCCCATACTCATCCTCCCGTGCCATCGCTGAACGTCCTGGCAATCTCGCGTTGTACCGCTATCTGCAGCTCTCCTGTGCTGAGCGGTGACGTAATACCGCTCATTAAGGACATGAATATGGACGCCACGCCTATGGCACGGGGAGGGTGAGTATGATGTCCCAGCCACCGGCTCCTGCCGCGGCACCCCCTCCCCCGCTGGTTTCTGCCCAATGACTCGTGTATAAGCCGAGGGGCATTTTCAGCACAAAAAAAGGTGCTGAAAATCTCGGCTCATACACGAGTATATACGGTATGTACCGTAGTATGCTATTGGTTTGCTTTTTTTAGCCAAGTTGTAGTGTTTTTCTCCATTAGTTTTCCATAAGTTTTTGTTGTATTTTCCCCAATACAAATAATATAATACTAAAAGGAATATTTATATCACATGACTTGTAAGCCACATGGTTTATAATGGAAGAATTCATAATAAAAAGCTACCAAACATGCCTGCAATAAAAACACAAAGTAGAGAAAATGGAGCAATCAAACCACACCAGGACCTTCAATAGATGGGTGCCGATTCTGTTGGGCGCACAGCCAGTAGAAGATATTCGGTATAGAAGTAATCCGGCACATTCATCCAAAAATTGTAAAAATGAAAAGTCTTTATTGAGAATTCATTAAAGGCAAGAGGATCCACTCGTCGTGCTAAAACCTGACTGGTTTCTGGCGTAACAAGCACCTTTAGTCATAGGATGACTCATACTACTAAAGGCGCTTGTTACGCCAGAAACCCGTCAGGTTTTAACACAATGAGTGTATCCTCTTGTTTTTAATGAATTCTCAATAAAGACTTTTCTATTTTTTTACAATGACTGGATGGATATTCCGGATTACTCCTGTTCCATTTTTTTTCTGTAATAAAAATAGAGTATTTGAAAAAAAAGCCACAAAAACTGCTTGAAAAAAAATGCATGAAAAACCTAGTGTTTTAACATGTATCAGATACACTTGTCAAAATTGTGAAAGCAGCCTATAGAGGTACAAAATATAGTCACAAGTTGCCTATGTAAAAACGCAAAACACAGCCTAAATAATACTGCACAAATAAAAGTACCGTATATACTCATGTATAAGCTGACCCGTGTATAAGCCGACCCCCCCTAATTTTGCCACAAAAAACTTGGAAAACTTATTGACTCGCGTATAAGCCGGGTGTATAAGTTGCCGTCCTACTCTGTGCTCCCCCATCCAGCTCTGTGCTCCCCCATTCTCCTCTGTGCTCCCCTCCTCCTGCTCCATTATCCTGTCCTGCTCCGTGCTTTCCATCCTCCCCCGTCCTGCTCCGTGCTCCCCCATCCAGCTCTGCACTCCCCCATTCTCCTCTGTGCCCACCCCGTCCTGCTCCGTGCTCTCCGTCCTCCCCCCGTTCTGCTCCGTGCTCTCCATCCTCCCCCTCATCCTGCTCCGTGCTCTCTGTCCTCCCCCCCATCCTGCTCCATGCTCCTTGTCCTCCTCCATGCTCCCCCCATCCTCCTCTATCATACTCACCCTCCCCGTGCCATCGCTGAGGGTCCCTGCAATCCTGTGTTCTCCCCGGCTTCCTGCAGCTCTCCAGCGCTGAGCGGTGACGTAATACCGCTCATTAAGGCCATGAATATGGAGGCCACGCCCATGGGAGTGGCATCGCGTCCATATTACATGACCTTAATGAGCGGGTATTACGTCACCGCTCAGCGCTGGAGAGCTGCAGGAAGCCGGGGAGAACACAGGATTGCAGGGACATTCAGCGATGGCACGGGGAGGGTGAGTATGATGTCACAGCCACTGGCTCCTGCCGCTGTGTCCCCTCCCCCGCTGGTGTCTGCCCTATGACTCGTGTATAAGCCGAGGGGGCATTTTCAGCACAAAAAAAGATGCTGAAAATCTCGGCTTATACACGAGTATATACGGTACATCAGTAAACAAAAATAGTCCAGTGGGCGGTCCTAATCAGTGTTTACAGCCTACCCCTTATAACCGTGCATATAGATATAGCAGTCACAGAATAAGATCACCCCCTTGACTCCAAAGCCCGGAATGAGCAGGGATATTAACGAATAAAATACAAATGATACTAAATCTTTTCCCAAAAAGCTAAATAATAATGTGTTCTGACCCTCCTGCTCTATAATATTCAGCTTCCAGATCGGACTATATGCTCAATAAGATGGGTTCCCTCCTTTAAATACCACCTTCTCTCTTACATAAGTGGTAGACATTAGGACAGCAAGAAATGGCCTGCTGCTCAGTTAAAAAGTCTCTTCCTAAAAATCCATTTATTAATCAGAGCGGCCGAAGCAATCTTCAAAACCCACAGACAAATGGGATCAATTAGTTTATTTGAAAGGCTCCGGCCTCACGCAGTTAATAATAATTAGGCCTAATTGAGTATCAAAAAGCCTCTGACCTAATTAGGCCTGTTATCGACGGATTAATGAAATTAATGAGAATTGTGGACGGCAGGTCTGACATGGGGAACACTTAGAAGAACAGACAGAGACAAAACTATTTATACAATTCACACCAATGTGCATTCTCCATGTTTTCTATTGATTGGCTGGGACTTGTATAATTATTCCCGAGCAGCCAGTAAATATCTAATTTTATGATTCTTATAATGTTCTGAGGGTCAATGCTAATAGACTCCAGAGTTATACAGTCACAATAAAGCAATATTCATAAAGAATATTAAAGGCACCATAGGCCACATGTACCTGTCAATACAAAAGATCTAAAACATTTAATCATTTCGTCTACACGTCCTGAGTTGACCCGCTATGGCCAGTGATTGGCTGCAGTGGTCACATGTCTATGTTGGGACATCATAGCTGGAGTGATAGGCTCTGAGATCGGCAGAGGACTAGGAAGCATCTGAACAGGAACAGAAGTGGATCAGGTTAAATCGATCTCAGTAGACGTAGGTTGCTTCGACGGGCAAAAGACTGTCAGACACTTCTGCAGGCAGCTGACCTCCCGGAGAACAAATTGATGGGTCATTTGAATTCCTGCTGCACCACCCTTGTCTCCAACAACAAAATTTGAAGGGGGACAGTCGGTGGTCCACCATACGTACATTGGAATATTGGTCGATCACATTGATATTGGCAAGATAGGCCAACTTTGATCTAATGTGCACAGATTTTGGTCTACAGATTCACAGGAGTGGAATTCTCAATAGGTGAAGTTCTCACTTAGACAGAATGCCGGTAGATATATTATATGAAAAACTGTTTGGCTATTCATCCATTCCATTGTGCCCCCCCATACTATTTTACACAATGTGTGACCAATAATCATGGCTTTTAATGTTGGAGATGAATCTTGTAGTTTTATACTCATTTGATCAGCCGGTGCTCATTAACTGATTAATAATATTACATATTTAATTCACTGCTTTGCCCATGCTACTGTCAAAGGAGTCATTTTTTGATAAGGAGATTGAATATCAGACAGTGAACACCATTAATTAAGGCTCTTTAATGTCTTGGCGCTCGGGAGTTTATGATTGGGATAAGGTAATTTGATGTCTCTTAATGTCCCTTTATAAAGATTTCAGGCCCGTTAAAAGCTTGTTCTGTTGCTATATCTTTCCTCCAGTGTCATTTTCCATTTGATGATTTAATAGTGCCCTGTGATAAAAGATTACTTATTAAATGACATACTTGGAGTTAAAACTATAAATCTATTCTCGGTTAGTTAACCCTTTATCCGCTGTTGGTTGAATGTACATCTCCCTCTGGAGATCATGGATTTGATCGTTAAGACCTTTTGATTAATTGCTGATTCAACTGATAGATGGACTACTCATATGAAAATTGATAATCGGAGGCAGTCAAAAAACAAATCTTTAAGTATGTGTAGAAGAAAGTGGAGAATTTAATATTCCGCTGCTACTTTCCTCCTGGTTAATGGAAATTCTGGTTATTTGAAGAGGTATTCTGGCTTACAAAAACTATAGTTTTATAATTGTCAGATTGGTGGGGGAAGGCAACAAACCATGTCCTAGAAATATCAAATGATTATGCTTGCGTTATATTTTAATTATTAAGATAGGTGTAAAAATAAAAAATCAATACTGATGATGGTCTTTTATCAGCTTGAAAATAGAACCAAAGGTATAAAAGAAGAAAAGAGTCAAACAAATCTCATCCATGTGGAAGATATGTAGACTTCACACACAACATGAGGAGCCTTCTGTGCGGAACCTGATCCTCATCAGACAAAAAGTAGAGCAATAGGAGATCTAATTAGAAAAAAAGCAAAAATTAGTGTAAAAAGAAAATATGTGATTAATGATAAAGTATAGAGGGAGTCATAACAGCCCAAAAATCCCCCCCCCAAAAAAAAAATTCCTCATTGGGGATGTTTAGATCCATCTAGATCCCAGTTGCAACAATAATTTTCAATAATTTTTGACAGTTTCAACAACCTCTTAGACTTCTCTCGGTGATTGCATAGAAAATGACTGGCCATAGAAGTCAATGACTTACCGTACCATTCTGTTTATCTATTGCAGCCAAGTTATTAGTGGATAAATGTTTCTAAATTTGCTTTCTCGGCTCTTGCAATCTCTGGCCTATATAGATGTTGTTGCAAGGACAAATAATTTAATAAATAACACGTGTAGTGCTACAACAAATATAGGATTTTAGTTTAAACTGTTCAACGTCTGTTGGGTTAATAAAATAACAGATTGATGGGGCAGACATACTGATACGTAATAAAGTCGCCACATGGAAAGGATCCCTTTAAAAGGATGACCCTATTAGGACTAGTTATGGGTTATCTAAAATGGCTTATTGTAAAGTATTATTGTAGAACAATGTGGGAAGGGAAGCAAAACGCCAGCAAAAGCCATACACCTGACAAATGCTATTGAGAACTCTGCTATTAGAAGTGAAGGGGAAGAACAAAGACAAAAAAATCTACATAATAAAAATATTGAAGAAAGAGAAACCAATCACAAACTAAAGTGTTTCTATACGAATGCACAAAGCATGGGCAACAAACAAGGAGAACTGGAGCTACTAACGCAGGAGAGGAAATATGATGTAATTGGAATCACTGAGACTTGGTGGGACGATACACATGATTGGAATACAAGGCTAGAAGGTTACAACTTATTTGCAAGAATTAGACTTGATAAACGAGGAGGAGGTGTTGCATTGTATGTTAGAAAAGCGTATATCTGCACAGAGATTGAAGCTTCAGAGACTGGGAGTTCTGTGGAAACTGTTTGGGTAAGAATACAAGGACAGAACAATGGAAAGGACACCATTGTAGGCATTTACTACAGGCCGCCTGTGCAAGCTGAAGATATGGATGAACTCTTTATGCATCAAATGGCCAAGTTCTCCAAAAAATATGACATAGTGGTCATGGGAGATTTCAACTATCCAGACATTTGTTGGGAATCTCTCTCAGGCAAAACTAACAGGTCCAGGAAATTCTTATCCTCTCTTGCTGACAACTTTATCTTCCAAAAGGTAATGGAGAAAACAAGGGGATCTGCTACCTTGGATCTAATCCTCATAAACAGGGAGGAAATGGTGGAGGAGGTAAGAGTGGCTGGGACCCTAGCAGGTAGTGACCATGCTATTTTAGAATTTTGGATAACAAGAGGAGGAAGACCTGTGAAGACTCAGACGTCAAGGTTAGATTTCAGAAAGGCAGATTTTAAGGAACTCAGAAAGAGAATTGGAGGGATCCAATGGCTGAATATCCTTAAGGACAAAAATGTCCAGGAAGGATGGAAAATCTTGAAAAATGAGATTCTCAAAGCACAATCGTTAACAATTCCGAAAAGAGGGAAGAATGGGAAGCATTTAAGGAAACCAGGATGGATGAACATAGAACTTAAACACATGCTAAAAAGGAAGAAAGAAATGTTTATCAAATGGAAAGAGGGAGGCATATCTAAAGAAGAATATAATGCTGTCTGCAGAACCTGCAGGGCACAAATCAGATTATCTAAAGTTGACAATGAATTAAGGCTTGCAAGTGACGTCAAAAGCAACAAAAAAGGATTTTGGGGATACGTCAAAAGTAAAAGAAAAGTCAAAGATGCTATAGGATTTTTACAGGATGAAAATGATGAAATGGTAAGTCAGGATGTTGAGAAGGCTGAACTTTTAAATTCCTATTTTGCATCTGTTTTCTCTCAGAAAGGAAATTTAACATCAACTGATCTTCACTGTCCTATTAAAGGAATAGAAGAATCCAGGATATCTATAAACAGAAAGACAGTGAGGAAACACTTAGCTAACCTAAATGAATTCAAGTCTCCAGGTCCAGATGAATTACACCCCAGGGTACTGAAGGAGATAGCAGAAGAAATTCTTGAACCACTGTCCATAATCTTTGAAAATTCTTGGAGAACAGGAGAAGTCCAGAAGACTGGAGAAGAGCAAATGTTGTTCCTATCTTCAAAAAGGGAAGAAGGTGACCCAGGGAACTACAGGCCGGTGAGTCTGACTTCTATACCAGGAAAGATCTTTGAACAAATTATAAAGAACATGTATGCAAGTACCTGGATAAGAATGAAGTGATTAAACAGAGTCAGCATGGGTTTGTAACTAATAAGTCATGTCAGACTAACTTAATTTCCTTCTATGACAGAATCACTGACTGGGTGGATCAGGAAATGCTGTAGATATAGTATATCTTGACTTCAGCAAAGCATTTGACAAAGTATCTCACACAATCCTTATTGAAAAAATGACTAAGTATGGAATGGACAAGGCAACTGTTAGGTGGATTCATAACTGGCTTAGTGATCGGACCCAAAGAGTGGTTGTAAATGGCTGCACATCCAGTTGGAAGAATGTCTCAAGTGGGGTACCACAAGGCTCTGTTTTGGGCCCTGTATTGTTCAACATCTTTATCAATGATTTAGATGAAGGAATTGAGGGTAAACTGATCAAATTTGCTGATGACACAAAGCTAGGAGGGGTAGCTAATACTAGAGAAGAGAGAGAGAGGATTCAAAAAGATATACATAAACTGGAGCAGTGGGCAGCAACTAACAGAATGGATTTTAACAGGAAAAATGCAAAGTACTACATCTGGGCAATAAAAATGAAAAAAGCATATACAAAATGGGAGGAATAGGGCTAAGTAACAGCACATGTGAAAAAGACTTGGGTATACTAATTGATCACAGACTTAACATGAGTCAACAGTGTGATGCAGCAGCAAAAAAGGCAAATGCAATTCTAGGATGTATCAACAGAAGCATACAGTCTAGATCACGTGAGGTCATTATTGCCCTCTACTCCTCTTTGGTCAGACCTCATCTGGAATACTGTGTCCAGTTTTGGGCACCACATTTTAAAAAAGACATCAACAAACTGGAGCAAGTTCAGAGAAGAGCCACCAGAATGGTGACCGGTCTGCAAACCATGTCCTA